>JASJOG010000033.1:1800000-2207813 GCA_030142905.1 Heliopora coerulea
CTGTCGGGGACCTTAGTCCCTGCGTTGGGGAATTCCTAGTGCCACCACCGTTTGCCGGACGTTCATTTTCTACCAACAAAACGAGCTTTTTTGAGAGCAAATGACTAATCCTCATTTTAGACTGTGCGTTAGTGTTTATGAAATAAACAAAATAATACATGATGTTTGGCGATACCGTAAAAATTCGAATAAGCGCCCATCCCAATATTTTTAGTAATATTTTTTTAAAAAATGTAGCTTGACCACACCTGTAATAAGACGGGCATTTAACCTTTTACTAATGTCGCATTAATGTCTTCACTGTTCCACAGGAAGAGTTGTGTTATTGTCAAAGTTTGAACTGATTTGTCTATGTGCACACAAAGTTCTTTCAATCGCAGCATCTTTTCTTCAAACTGCTTAACAACGACTCAACTACTCTGTTTTGTTATGCTAAAGTGAAATGAACTCCTTATCTTTTGTTTTGTTATTCTCCAAAAAGAAAGTATCGACATCAATCGAAAATGATGCAAATTGGAATTATAGCCCACCTTCGAATAAGCGCCCACGTTCAAGGTTGTAAAATTAAATAAGCACCCAGGGCGCTTATTCGAATGTTTACGCCACTCGTGACAGATAAACCTGAACACTCGAAGATAAATACCATATCTCCGCGTGCTCATGTATTATTCTGTAGTATCTTGCCACCTTTTATTCTTGACTATCAGTAATCCTGCTGCTTACTCCTTCCGGGGCGGACGTAAATCTACTACATTCCTCCCCTCTTAGTTACAACATAACTCTTCAACAATTTGAATATCAACAACAAAGAATTTAACGATAAGTTTTGTCTTGTTTCATTTATGATAAATTAACTTTGTCCATAGTAATCTGGCCTGCGTCGCTCTCTTGCTGGGTATAGACGGGATGTGGCTGGATTAGAACACATCTCTTGTTGTGGCACTTCCCTTGTTTTAATGTCCTTAGTAGGTGGTTTTTCCATCCACTGCGTGCTGGTCAAATTCTCTGGGCTTTCTCCTCTGAGGTTTCCGTTCTCCCCAACCTCATTATTTTCTCTGCTGATGACTTGATCTTGGTGCCTTCTTATCCTTTGGTTGTCATTCAGTTCTACTTCAAATGATACCGGTCCTGTTCTCTCTTCAATCTTTCCAGGAATCCATTTCTCACCTTGAGCATAGTTTCTTGCGTACTCCAAATCTCCGGGCTTTAACAATCTTCCTTTAGCATGGTTGTCGTGTCGTTCTTTCTGATCTTGCTGTTTACTTTGAACTCTTATTCTTAAATCTGGATTCAATAAATCTAACCTTGACAGAGGTTTTCGACCCATCAACAATTCCGCTGGAGTTATACCGGTTGTAGTTTGGGTGTGTGATCCTATATTGAAACAAGAAGCGTGAAACTTTTGTTTCAATACTTCCTTCTTTCAACTTTTTCATTCCTTCTTTAAACGTCTGGACTGCTCGTTCCGCTAACCCATTTGACGCTGGATGGTATGGGGCTGTTTTTACATGTTTGATGCCATTCTTACTCAGGAATCGTTCAAATTCTTCACTTGTATAACACGATCCATTATCACTGACTAGCTTTTCGGGAAGACCGCGCGTGGCAAACGCCGTTCTTAGTTTCTCAATCGTTGCGCTTGAAGTTGAGTT
The DNA here is from genome assembly GCA_030142905.1 of Heliopora coerulea. NCBI lineage: Eukaryota > Metazoa > Cnidaria > Anthozoa > Scleralcyonacea > Helioporidae > Heliopora > Heliopora coerulea. The sequence continues at coordinate 1,801,653 of JASJOG010000033.1, forward strand.
GTTCATAGGGAATACTTCCATCCACTTGGAATATGAATCGATCACTATGAGGAACATTTTCCCTAGGAACGGTCCCGCATAATCTACATGTATCCTCGACCATGGTCTATTGGGCCACTCCCACGGGTGCAACGGTGCTTGTGGTGGGTTTTTACGGTGCGTTTGACAAACGATGCAGTTCCTGAATTTCAGTTCTAAATCACCGTCCAATCTTGGCCACCAAACAAAACTACGGGCCAATGCTTTCATACGACAGATTCCAGGATGTGTTTCATGTGGTCCATTGATGACCTGGCTTCTCAAACTTGGCGGAACCACTACCCTGTTGCCCCACATAAGACAACCATCATGAAGGCTTAATTCATTCCTTTGATTGTAGTACGGACGTAAATCTTCCTCCAAGCAACGTTCAGGTCATCCGTATTGTACAAGTTTGCAAACTCTGGCTAGAATCGGGTCTTGTCTTGTCACTGTCTTGATTCGACCTGCATCGACAGGAGTTGATTCCAAAACCTGCATCAAAAATACACTATCGCCAGGTGTCACGGTGTTATTCGGTACATCTGGCAGTGGTAGGCGACTGGAAACGTCAGCATTAACGTGTTCCTTCCCTTCTTTGTACGCTTTTGAATATTCGTAAGCAGTTAACGTCAAAGCCCAACGCTGTACTCTCGGAGACGCCATCTGTGGTATCTGTTTCTTTTCATTGAATAAGCCAAGAAGTGGTTTGTGGTCTGTGTTTATGATGAAATGTCTACCATATAAATATTGGTGAAACTTCTTCACTCCAGATACAATTGCTAGTCCTTCTTTGTCCAACTGGGCATAGTTTCTCTCTGGAACAGTAAGAGTTCGCGACGCGTAAGCTATCGGTCGTTCACTTCCATCTTCTAATTTATGTGATAATACTGCCCCTAGTCCATAAGGAGATGCGTCACAAGCAAGGATTAACTCTTTACTACTTTCATAGCGGATCAACAACTCTGCTGATTTCAAGATATCTTTGGACATCTCAAAAGCTTCTTGTTGTCTGCTGCCCCATTTCCAGGACACTCCTTTTTGCAGCAGTTCATGTAAGGATGCCAGAATGGTTGCAAGGTTCGGTAAGTATTTCTGATAATAGTTAATCATGCCTGAAAATTATTTTAGTTCAGAGGTGTTTTTTGGGTTTGGAGCATCCGTTATGGCTCTCACCTTTTCTTCCACAGGTTGAATACCCTGGCGGTTAACTCGTTGGCCCAGATAAATCACTTCTGGAGCCATAAAAATGAATTTCTTTTCGTTCAGCCTTAATCCCTCACCAGAAAGCCTCTTTAACACCTCCTCCAGGTTGGCAATATGCTGTTCATCGTTTTGACCGGATACAAGGATGTCATCCACTCGAACTATTACAAACGGGATTCCTTGTAACACGTTCTCCACGGTCCTTTGAAAAATGCCTGGAGCAGAGGATATTCCATAGGGAAGTCTGTTATATTGGAACAATCCCCGATGTGTATTAATGGTCGTATACTTTTTGGAGTCGTCGTGTAGTAGCAACTGTTGATATGCCTGTTTAAGATCTAGTTTAGTAAACTTTTCTCCTCCTCCCAGTGTCGTAAACAAATCCTCTGCTTTTGGTATTGGGTAGTTATCAAACTTTGAAACGGCATTCACCGTCACCTTATAGTCACCACAGATTCTTATTGTTTGATCTTCCTTCACTATTGGCACAATTGGTGCTGCCCATTCTGAAAACATGACCTTCTCAATCGTTCCCTCTTCCTCCAATCTCTGCAGTTCCTTTTCAATTTTGTCTTTGATTGCATAAGGTACTGGTCTGGCTTTACAGTTCTTTGGACTCGCGTTCCCATCGACCACTATTTTAGCTTTTGCTGCTTTGAACGTTCCAAGGCCTTCTTGAAACACTTCTGGATACTTCTTCAACATTTCATTTAGCTTTTGACTTTTGATTCCGTTACCGCTTGAATTTCGGGTCCTTTCCGCTTTCTCACTGGTTGTTGCAAACACTTGGTGCCAATTTAACTTAATCTCCTGGAGCCAATTTCTTCCAAGCAAATTAGGACTTTTCCCTGCAACTACTATGGCTGATAATGTTTTCCTTTGATCCTTGTACTCCACAGGTACCTTTATGATTCCCAATGCTCTAATTTCTTCGCCCGTGTATGTACGTAATTTTGCCTTGCTAGGTGTAATCTTTGGTGTTGATTTCAACGTTTTCCTGAAAGTTTGTTCGCTGAGGACCGTCACCGACGCCCCGGTATCTACTTCCACTGCCACATCTTGTCCGTTTAATCGAAGTGTTACGCGGTAAGGATCTTGTCTCGGCGTTCCGATGCTATACATTAAATATCTTTCAACCTGATCTTGATCTTCCATCAGATAATGCTTTGTTTCTCGATCTTTTTTATTATCTGCTGTTCGTTGCCTTTCTGTAGGTCGGTTGGATTCCTTTTGTCGCCGTTTTGCCTTGCATTTCCTCACGACATGACCTTTCTTGCGGCAGTAGAAACATTCTACTTCTTTAAATTTACACTGGTCAGCGTTGTGTTTACCTCCACAGCGGAAACAATCGAAGGACGTTTCCATATCATCTCTTCCTTGTTTCTCAACTCTTTGATTGACTTGATGAAGTTTTGTTGATGTGCCGTCTGGCCCCCTTCCAATGAACTTTGCTGAATGTCTTTGGCGTTCTTAACATAACATAACATAACATAACATAACATAACATAACATAACATAACATAACATAACATAACATAACATAACATAGCCCTTTATTAATGTGTCTGGTCGTTCTAGCGCCATCGGCACTAATTGGGGACGCGAATTAAAATAAACTGAAATACAAAGATAAACTAAAATACAAGATTATTTACAAAACATTTCTTAAAATTACCTAAAATATGTACTTTCGAAATTAAGGATATATAACAACATTTGTTTTTATAACTGCCTAAAATATGCTACCAACTAAAACTATAGATACATATACAACGAAAAATTAAAAGCTGTTTATGGAGATACAGTAGGACTAAGTTGAACATAAGTTACAGTCTCTCCCACATCCCTCTACAACAGCAGATATGTTCTTCGCGGCAGTTTCCATGCCCACGGCTACTTCATACGCTTTTTTGAAGTTTAGTGTCGTCTCAGATAGTAAACGGCGTTGAATCCTGTCATCGTTAATTCCACAAGTGACGGGAAACCTAACCATGACCTCCCTTGAAAAATATGGCCCGCCATCTACCCCAGTCGGCTTGCCTGTATAAGTATTGCGACTATATTACCTAAGCAACAATCTATTGCATGTGGGACCTTAAATTCCCTTGAACAGATCATACTCATCGATTTCCCACGTTATGTCAGTTGATGACATTTATCTTTTAAAGTGTGAGACTGGGCAGCACACACACAGTCTCCTTCCGTTCATCTTTGATGACGCCCACATTCTGTGTAAGTCATTTTAGTTACGTGTTGGGCTAGAAAAACATGACATCCCTTCCTTTCTTCTTTGAGAAAGGTGTACTAATATTAACGAAAATGGTTATTACATGAACGATTTTATCAGATATAAAGACTCTGGGTAATGTTCATTTATCAGATATAAATACTCTGGGAAATGTTTATTCTGCTTCTGGGTACAAGACCCCGTTCACACGATACCGGTACGAAATGAAACCGTAACGAAATTATTACAGTTAGGCCTTACGTTCACACGGTAACGGTATGAAAAGGCATGAAACCGTAATGCTAACCGTAACGATTTGAAACCGTAATGTGAAACCGTAATGAAACTGTACCTCTATCGGTATCGTGTGAACAGGTTAGTACCGTGATATTTTGATACCGGTGCAGTTTCGTACCGGTATCGTGTGAACGGGGTCTAAATTTGGGATTTTGCAATTTCTCATTCTAACCTGCAATGTGTCTTCTTGCAAACCAACGTTCGATTTGTAGAGCAGGGTATGACTTTCGGCTATTGATTATTTTCAGCAGTTGATGATTAGTAATTGATCGAGTGCTTTTCCACCATCGGAGAATAATAGAGCTCCACTGCAGTCGATAAAAACTTGGAAAATACGAAAACTTCGTACACATCTCCATTATCTCTTCTTCTGTGAACATAGGGTGTCTTCTATGAAGGAATGCTTGGTTCGGACGTCAATAGTCAACATACAGTCTGACTTCACTTCAAGTGTTGGGGCAGCTGTCATTGGTGAAATCCAAAACTTCGGTGCTTCTGTGCGCTCAGTGACATCAAGGTATTGCAACTCTTGGAGTTTTTCAGCAAACTGTTTTCTGAAGAGGGAAGGAATTTTTCAAAGTCTTTAAACATCCAGTTTAGCTGCAGGGTCAATATGCAAAGTTTATGCAACATACACCGTCAAACAATCTTTAGTATTTTTCCAGAAGCTTTGAAGAGTTTTCTGTCAAACCTTCCATCGTGCTTTTTCTCGCATAATCTGTCTTCTGTGATTTTACTCCGGCTGCCGCCAGACGATTTTACTCGTCAATGGGAGACATCCTGCACTGAGTATTAGGGAGGTTACAAACGCCACGTCAATCGAAATTGGTCTGCGCATGGCATCTGTGCTGTTCACATTCTCACATTCGCGACCCAGACGTTTTACTGTCATGACGTTGAGTCGCTAGAGCAGGCCCGTAGCCAGAATTATAATCACGGAGGGGTTCCGCCGAAAAATGGAGTCCTGCAAATACAATTACCGCATCTAATGTAAATTCGCGTATTAAATTAGCTTACGACAAATTTCCATCTCTCATAAGTCTAAACTAATCCAATGTTATCTAGATCTACGTCTACAAATAGTATACGTCAACATCTACGTCTACGTGTACATCTGCACCTACATCTACATGTACTGATCTACATCTACATATACACCTACATATACACCTACATCTACACCTACATCTACATGTACTGATCTACATCTACATATACACCTACATCTACACCTACATCTACATGTACTGATCTACATCTACATATACACCTACATCTACACCTACATCTACATGTACTGATCTACATCTACATATACACCTACATCTACACCTACATCTACATGTACTGATCTACATCTACATATACACCTACATCTACACCTACATCTACATGTACTGATCTACATCGACATATACACCTACATATACACCTACATCTACACCTACATCTACATGTACTGATCTACATCTACATATACACCTACATCTACACCTACATCTACATGTACTGATCTACATCTACATATACACCTACATCTACACCTACATCTACATGTACTGATCTACATCTACATATACACCTACATCTACACCTACATCTACATGTACTGATCTACATCTACATATACACCTACATCTACACCTACATCTACATGTACTGATCTACATCTACATATACACCTACATATACACCTACATCTACACCTACATCTACATGTACTGATCTACATCTACATATACACCTACATCTACACCTACATCTCCCTCTATGCCTACATCTGCGCAAAGTACGATCACAACTACGACTACATCCATATCTACGTCTACATTTACATTTACATCTACAGCCGTGTCTCTGTAGACTAAGAAAAGATATAAAGCAATAATGGATGAGTGTTATCTTATAAATATACATATCTAAGCATGCAAAAGTATCTGTATCGCAAATATACAAGACAACGCCAGTCCACACGACAACGCTGAAAACATTGGAAGCGTTCATTAAATCGTATTTGGCCAATCAAAGTCACTGATCTCGATAGTGATCTTCATGTTAGAGAACTTGGTCCAACACCGTTTTCAAAAAGTATCCGTTTTTCGTTGGAAGCGGCTCAACCCACTCATGGTTTACATATGGAAGGAAAGCTAAAACGAATAAAAAAGTATGTCTTCCTACGAAAGCGGGTAAATGTGGGCTGGACTTTATTTTCTGATGAAACATCTGTCCTGATACATATTTTCTGGAAAATTCATTGACGATGAAAATTCACCAAAAATGAGTCTCAATAGCGATCACCGTGAGAATATGATAAGCTTACAACGACATGGTTACCATGGCAACAACATATAATTGCGCATTTTAACAAATATCTCATGTTTATGATACTTTTTCAGATCTACAGTTTGATATGCTCCCTGTTCAACTTATAGTTATTTTAAATATAAAAATGCTCATAATGAACATCGTACTAATTGCAGCATATAAATTTAACGCTAAACCAATTTTTCACGCCAAAGGAAGGCAATCTGCCGGAAGGAGGATTAAAAATTTTCTAATGTACTGCAACCATTCGAATAAACCCCTGAGTGATTCTTTCATTTTCAGGGGTAGAGAGAGGGCGCTTATTTCACTTTTGGGAAAATACCACTATTTTAGTTTATAAGAAAAATTAGAACTTTAATCACTGTCTTTACTGGAACTGGAACAAGGATTAATTTTATGGGGAAAAAAATGAACCTGAAACTCCAGGGTACCTAGGTGTCCTTTGAACCCTCCAAGACAATACATCTCGCTTAAGATATATCCAAACTCTCACGTTCCTCAAACAAAAACTGCATCAAAGCTTGAATATGTACTTGAAATCACGGCATCGTTTCAAGCTAGAACGACCAGCTTTAATTTGCCATGAGTAATCAAACGATTTGTTTATTTGATTTCCAGATCTGGTGACGTTCGAATACCCTTAAGGTACGACTGAATTCCGTGTCACAACGACTCCCATTTCTTGGCTTTTTTATCGACAACGAAAGAACAAACAGGATCACTGTATAATGTGCAAACACAAAAAATGTAGAATGTGCAAACACAAAAACTTCTTCCAAAAGGTCCAAGGCTTGGTCCTAAGAAGTGGTATTTTTCTCTGGGAAATATTCCCGACCAAACTGAAAATGTTTCATAGCATAAAGTTGTTTCTTTTCTTGACCTTCAATTGTTTGTTGTTTTTCTTGGGGTGGCGCCAAGAATTCCCCGACACAGGGGCTAACGTCCCCGTTGAGGGGGCTAAACCTTAAGGGCCAGGACCACGCCTCCTTTATAATTTCCTTATTTGAAGGTTGAAAAATTATTTTTCGCAGGAATAATTGCAACAACTGACTAGAAACAGTTTGCTTTCAGATTTGGCGAGAAGACAAGAATATCATCTTTCTTGGCTAAATCAATAACAAATATTCATAGTTTGTAGAATATATAAATGTTTATAATCAATGAAAATTCCCCGACAGAAGGGGTTAAGGTTTCCCGACAGCGGGCTGTAGCCTCTTCTGTCCCCCCCTGGCGCCACCTACTTTCCTTTGTAGCACAGGCGAGCGATTACGTTATAGACATTAGCCGCATGTAACAACTCTGGTCATCATGTCCTCTGATATTTTTTAAGATTTAGTTGCCAGATGTTTGGTCAAATTAATCCTTACCTTGTGCTCGCCTTCCAGTCTTTTTTGACTATAATACATGAGGTAATTTTCGGAAGCAACGTCGACACAGCTTCGTCCCTCTAGATCTCTCCTTGTTCGAACAGTCAGTTGTGTCGACATTGTCTTCGTCATTTGTAAACCTTACTATGATGGCCTGTGAGTGTGTCAGCGTCACAGAACGTAACGTGATACCAAAAGATGTAGGCGTAGAAAAAACAATTACAGAGACAATAGCCGATTCAGAGTTACAAGCAACGATTGAAAGTATCATATTAGGGAAATTGGTACGATCGAAAAAAAATTTCCGCCCTGCTCGACAAGAACTGCAACAGAAAACAAATATAGAATTGCGAGTTAGTAAACCTATCATACCACAAAAGCTTCATCAAGAAACGTTAAGACTCAAACATATAGAGCATCAAAGAATTGTGAAAACTACACGGCCAAAGGCAGGATAGATGTATGTCGACCAGGGGTTAGCTGAGAAAATGAGGACTACGTCCAAAGTTGTCGTACTACCCAGATCCACCACCACAACTAAAACGAAATAAGATGCTAGCCAAGCCGTGGATGCGACTTCACATTAATTTACGTGGACCTTTCTAAAACGGAGAAACATTACTCCTCGTAATACACTCATATTCAAAATTTCTGGGAGAGAGTGTGATGAAGCCAACTGGCAGCAGTGGGTTTGATAGGAAACGACTTCAGAGTGTTTTCCACTCATGGGGAATGGTGGCAGGTCCACCATTTACAAGATAGCAAAATGACATCGACATGAAGAAAAGATCAGTGTAACGCACCATTGAGTGACACTAATCTGGCCATTGGCTTGCGGGGTAGCTGAATCACTCATGAAACCATTAGAAAAAGCATTGAAAGCAGCTGCAAAGATTGAACGGGTTGGCATTAAAAAGAAGAAATGTACGTTCGTCTTTTGCTTTACTGCTCAATTCAGGCATGAGAACCGACATTACATCCTTGGTGAATGAGGAAGATGTAGATTATTAAAGAGCTATATGAACAATTTTAGTTGGTTACCGAAAGAGAATCAGTCACTGCCAAAAGAATAAATATACACAGATGCCGAGTGTAGATAGAAACGCTGATATATCTGTTGGAACAAAAGTACTTTAAAATAAGAAAGTTAAAATAAATTCACTGCAATCTTCGACTCTGAACTTTTGTCTGCAACAAAAATAAAAGGCACCGTGGTAACTGGAGAAAAACAGACTTGCACAATCACGAAAAATTCGACTCATTTTAGGAAATGTTTACCAAAGGAATGGAACTTCAAGGGCTGGCAGAAGGCAATTATTACCGTGAACCACATGATTTGACCAATGATGAGACGCCACCTGATTCTGACCAACAGCCACGAAACGAAGAGCCGATCAAAAACCCCCAACCCGAGTAAGAAGTGAGGCTAGGTACCTCAGAAGGAAATTAGAGAAGTGAAGTAAGAAATTCAATGTAGAGACGTTTATATACATATTTAATTGCATAAGCTATGTTCAAACGGAAGATTGACACTTGGCCTGCATATTTTGTATTTTCATATTCTAGTAGCGTGAATTAGTTTGTCACTTACATTAATTCATAAGAATAGCAAGCAGGTTTTATTCTGAAAAGGGAAGTGAAGTGACGTAGTGGTTATATGTACTGAACACAAAAGGAACACGTGAACAGAAAGAGAGTCGCTGTTGACTCGATACTCGGAGAGTGTAATGCATAGTTTGAGTTTCTGTAATCAAATTTTTAATACAGTAATTCAGCCCTAACTTTTCATCGTACTATACTAATCGTAGTAAATTTTTACGTCATGCGCTACTCGCATGCAATCCTTTCGCAACATTGTTTGCCAGATACCAAACGCCACGCCTCTGAAATCACAATTAGGTAATATAATTGTCATGTTATTGTGTTTGATTTCATGCCTGAGTACTTGCTGATATTGGTGGCGTGACTGTGTGTTGCGAAATTAAAAGTAAATTCATTTAAAGTAATGACGAAGCGGAACTGGGGATCACACCCTTGGTCTTTGTAAGCGCTGACGTAGCCAAACGAAGGCGGAACGACAGCAGTTCGACACTTAGTCGGCAGCGGCTGGGTGTTTGTTGTTGATTCCGGTTGACCACGGTGGTGCGGAACGTTGTTCATTTTATTTTAGATTATATCCACATTTGAAGATACTACGGTCGACAGAAATTTAAAACGTCATTGAGGGAAAAGTCTGTCCTTGAATGCTGCGACTAACTGGTATTTACAAGTAAGATTTCTGCGTAATAATACATATTGGGGAACTGAGTTTGCACTTGTAACTTGAAGCATCGAGTATACCACCAAGGCTTCAGTTTTTAAAAAAAAAAGTTTCCTAAATACGGAAGACGGCTGGTGAGTTCGTTTAAAATTCAGAGCAATAAGGTCACAAGAAGACTGAGACCCGCTGTGGCGCTTTTCAAGGCATTTTTGTCTCGTCGTTGAGTCTTTTCAAGCAGTCATCCTTGAAGTACTCTCTTAGACATCTACACACCTTGAGGATTTTTTTTCTTTCGTGATTTTTCTAAGCTGTTTAGGACATTCGCTGTCTACTTCCCGTAGACCAGAAATAAACAATTATTCAACTTGGAAAGGCATTTGCATGAGCAAAGTGCAGATATTCCTCGTGAAACTCGGCTAATATTTTGTGAAGTCAAACAATATCATTCAAATAGCCAGGATACACGAATAAGCGTACCTTTCATTCGTCAATAAAACTGGTGGCGAACGTTGGAAGACTAAAGATTTTGAGGATTTGATATGAATGTCTGCGTTTATGTTCATGGTCAAGAAGAGTTGAGCAGAAATTCATTGCATCCAATGGAAAGAAACATCAGTCACCGGCAATTACATTCCGGCGAAGAGCCAGCGAATGATCGACATGAAATGTTTTCGGTAAGATCACGAATATTGAAGAGCGAGCAGAGTAAAGACATTAATTCGTTCAAGTGTAATGGACATTTAGAGAACAACATTGGAGAGGAAAGCAGTGGTGTATACTTCTCGCGCAAACTCGACGAAGAAGAACAAAGAATATCAAAATTGTGCTTCACCGTTCAACTACAGATGTGGGAAAGCAGCCCTCCCGAAGAAGGTGAGAAAGTACAACTTTTTTTAGAATATTTAACAACAACATTTGACTCAAAATAGAAATAAAACGTAGTTAAATGTGGTCAGGGATGTTGTTTTATTATTAATAAATCAGTATAGACTTGTTCCATTAAATTCTGACGTATTTATATAATAATTACATTGAATTATAATTGTTGCTCGCAGTCAGAGCGTCACACCAGTGTGAGCATGTGATGTCTCCCGTCGAAACACGTTTTGATATTTTGTTTTCATTGGTTAGCGCCGTTGAACTAATTTCTGTTATTATCTTTTGACATTCTTTGCTATTATTAATGCTAAAGAGAGCAAACTGTATACCACAGTTGTTTTCCTGAAGAAATTTGTATTACGTTAGGTCTGTATATTTAAATTGTTCCCAAACAGCTGTTGGTTTTCCATGCAAATGCCAATTCACCAGTTAAAAGTATATTTTGATTGTAAGTGTCCCATTTGTAAGGCGCTTATGTGAAGGATGTGCTGAGTATCACTTTACCAAATGTGTTTTAAAAGGATATTAAATTACCAGTTTCTGGATACCATAATATTATACAGGATATGGGCTAGTCCCAAGTTTTCATACCAGGGAAAAACCCCACATAGGGCAATATAATAGAAGTAATATACAAGCTTTATCATGCTTTTGATGTATATTATTTTACTTGTAATTGAATGCAAACCAGCAAACCCCGTAAGTTAATACAGAAGTTTTAAAAGGTTATAAACTTGATCTGTTTTTGTAGTTTGCTGATTGTAAGCACCAAATGCCAAATGGCACATTTAAAAACACCTTTTTTTCCCCCCAAATTTTATGGTTGTGAAATCCAAGCTCTATTCAGCAAATACAATCAAACTTCCAGTAAGCAAACACCCTTAGGACCAAGTAAAGGCATCTGCTTATGAGAGGGATCCATTTATGAGAGGTTCATTTATGTTCAGTTCATAGTTAATCAGTGTAATAATTTATGATTTATTTCCAGTACGAAGTGCATGCTACATTTACAACATGACTAAAAGTGAGGTAGATGAATGATCTTCAAACTCGATACTCAGAAAATGATTTCTGAGCCCCAGACGAGGATCGAACCCACAACCTTCTGATGACCGGTTAGACGATCTAACCATTGAGCTACCGAGACTCAGAGTAAAAGTGCCTTTAGTTAATTAAAACAGCTTAAAAATGTGTTACGTATCTTTGCTTCTGTCTGTCTTCCCAAGTGCATATCTGTTAAAATACAGCACATGCAAAACAGCTTGAGAATGTTTTTTTTATTGAAACATCAAACAGTTCCTCAAGACAGCAAACAACTCAGTGGAATATGGTTGACACTTTTCCATTTGTGCTAACAGCTTTGTTTCTTTTCTTTAGTTTCAGTTACTGTGATATTTTAAGCTTGTAAATTTTTAATAATCAGAACATTTGTCAGGTTCAAATATGACAAGTGCATACACATGGACCAGTAGGTTTAGGAATTCTGACATTAACAAACATTCACAACTTCTCTGATGACAGCCCAAATTCATGGGCTAAAAGCTCAGAAATATAAAAAACATGTCATGGTGTAACCCACAAAGTCTACTTCTAATTCAAGTGGCAGATTTGCAATGTTTTCTGCAAAGACATACATGGAATTTACCTTCAAATTCCTGGTAGCTTACATTAGAATGTAGAGATAATAATTATTGCTTTTGTTTGAATATTTTTCACTTGATGTTTTATGTTTGGATTACTAGTGTAGAGACTGGTAATCTGCATCTAGTTGACAGGTTTTGAAATATTTTATAGTAGATCTCTGAGCACACCAGAACTGAGTAGTGGGGTACAAGTGCATTTCTCTAAAAACCTATAATTATTTTGATTCTAGCTTGTGTCTTTTGTTTCAAGAAATCTGAAAGAGATATACAGTGAAACCACAACACTGATGAACATCTCTAAGCACTGACTGGCTTGAAAAGTATTTATCAATGAAAAAATCTCTTATATTTACTAGTTATATTTGATTATTTAGTGAGAGGCAAAGTAAGAGCTGCAGTTGGGAAAGCAAGGCTGCTTATGACAAGCAAATTCAAACAATTTAAGGATCTATGTGACTTGAATGCGGTATGTCATGATTTAGATTGTGATTTAGAGTTATTATCACTTAATATTTTGATAATCTGTACCTTATGAAATAATGATTGATCATCACATTCTTCTGGCTTATGAAGCTTAAAAAAGTCCCCTTCAAATTGAATGAATTTCTTATTGTGTTGGGTATATAAATTTATCACATTCTGGGTGATTGTCTGTAAAATATAACAGACTCAATTTACCTAAGTTATTTATCCACTGTAAATTACTGCAAGTATTCAGCACCACCACTGAGTATTTTTACCTAGATAAGTGCATTTTTATTTCATCAAGAAAGTTTTCCTATCTTCCAAGTTTATCCTATCTTACTGAATTAATGAAGTAGTACGTGCCACCTGTTCTACCCAGTGTTGTGGGACTTGAGTATGTGACTTGGACTCCGATTCAAGTAGTTGTGACGTGAGGTTTCTGTGCTTTTTCTTTTCCCCTTCAATTTATGTGTTGAAAGATTGAACATGTATACAAGCCTCGAAATAAATCTTGGAAATACACCGGTCATCATGACCGGTAAAAAATGAAATTTACCGGTCACACAGGATTTTTTACCGGTCACATTTGCCTTTTTCCTTTTCCCTTTGTGGCCTACTAACACCATTTCTTTTGTAATGGATGCAGTAGTCACAGTCATCGCTCGTTTTTCAGCACTTTCACAGCTTTTCGGTGGTCTCGTGATAAAGAACCCACTTGCGCTTGTTTTCTGTTCACGTTTCACTTTTCGCCAGCAAAACCTTACTCGTACTTCTCTTACCATCAGAACACGTCTGGAGCTTTCCAACCCAATCATTTTCTTCGCTGTAGCCAAGAACACACAATACAATTGGTCACCGCACACTATGCATGAATATTTAGTATTCTGACGACGACAGATAGAACAATTTTTCTCCATAGCGACGAGCAAAGATTGAGGACGACTGCTATGTGCCACGAGATATCGCGCACTAGGGTGACACTGTAACCTGGAATGTAAGTGTTTCAATTGAAGGAATTTCCGTAATGCCTGTGGCGTGTTGAGGTGCGAGACGTCAGCTTTTGCCCGAACTAAACGTCCACAACGATAACAAAAGTGATATTTTCCGGAGAAGACTCGATCTCACTCGCATTTTTTGTGAAAAAAAAATGTCCGGTCATGGATGACCGGCAAACGACGATATTTGCCGGTCAAACAGGATAGTTTTACCGGTCAATGACTGGTGACCTTCACTAATTTCGAGGCTTGCACGTATAGAATATTTGACATCTTGCATCCAGCAACATTCAGTTTTAGGTCTGACAATATGAGAAAACGCACACAATTGTGGGAGCTAGCAATGAAAGAGACAAGCCTCGAAATTAGTGCCGGTCGCCGGTCATTAACCGGTAAAACTATCCTGTTTGACCGGCAAATATTGTCGTTTACCGGTCATCCATGACCGGCACATTTTTTTTTCCACAAAAAATGCGAGTGAGATCGCGTCTTCTTCTCCAGAAAATGTTACTTTCGTTATCATTGTGGACGTTTAGTTCGGGCAAAAGCTGACGTCTCGCACCTCAACACGCCACAGGCATTACGGAAATTCCTCCAATTGAAACACTTACATTCCAGGTTACAGTGTCACCCTAGTGCGCGATACCTCGTGCCACATAGCAGTCGTCCTCACTCTTTGCTCGTCGCTATGGAGAAAAATTGTTCTATCTGTCGTCGTCAGAATACTAAATATTCATGCACAGTGTGCGGTGACCAATTGTATTGTGTGTTCTTGGCTACAGCGAAAAAAATGATTGGGTTGGAAAGTTCCAGACGTGTTCTGATGGTAAGAGAAGTACGAGTAAGGTTTTGCTGGCGAAAAGTAAAACGTGAACAGAAAACAAGCGCTAGTGGGTTCTTTTTTCACGAGACCACCGAAAAGCTGTGAAAGTGCTGAAAAACGAGCGATGACTGTGACTACTGCATCCATTACAAAAGAAATGGTGTTAGTAGGCCACAAAGAGAAAAGGAAAAAGACAAAACTGTGACCGGTAAAAAATCCTGTGTGACCGGCAAATTTCAATTTTTACCGGTCATGATGACTGGTGTATTTCCAAGATTTGTTTTGAGGCTTGGAAAGAGGAAAGGTGTATTCTCAGGGCAGTCTCATCATCCATCCTCATAAGGCAGAGCTCAGAGCAGAAATAGTTGTGAAACTCGCTCTTCTGAAGTGCAATGAATCATTGCTGTCAAGTACGAAAGTGAAATTAAATTGTCACAGATATCTTGGTAAATGTCTTCATTATTGTCTTTGTTTATGGGAGATAATTATGAAGTAGTACAAAGTCATTCAGTTTAAGTTCCTGCAGTTACAGAAGCACAAAGCTTATATGTTGAAGAGGTGGACTTGTATTCAGACTTGAACTTGAAACATTAAGGATTTGGTTGCAACAATAGGTTGACTCTGATTGACATCTTTGGACTTAGACTTGGACTCAGAGTCTAACTGACTGGACTCAGACTTGGGCTTGGATTAGGTAGACTTGACTACAACACTGGTTTTGCCATTTCAATTCCTGCTTTACAGTAGAAAAGTTTAAAAGCTCTAGACAAATTTGTGTAAAGAAATTTCGATAACCATTGAGTATTTTAAATATGAAACAGTGGTGACTCCACTGATTGAAATAATTTTTATTCCCTATGTTTTGACTACTTTCGAAGATTGAAATCATTTTATGTTTTCTAATTTTTTGACTATTTTGTAGTTGAAACATAGAGGATAAAAATGTTTTCAATCTTGGGAGTCACCATTTTTTTGTATTTGAGTTTATGTACAAGATTGAAAAAGTGATAAAATATAATGTTGTCATAATAGGCATGAAATATTATGTCAGCTTGAAAAAAGCAAGGCCTCAATTATTCCAAGGCACTGGCATTTTATCAGTAAAAACTAATAGTATAATACCAGTCTGGTAGAAACTTTGAAAGGTCAGATGCTGTTATGAGTGTGAAGGGAATATCATTTCTGCCTGAATATGCTGGTAGGGTCTCAGATGGCAGTTATGGCTTGAAGTGTTATGAATGACTTTAGCTACAAAATCACAATTTGATGAATGTAACACCTTCCCATTTTGAATACCAGATTGTGAGTGTCTTCAGGGATTCCATCTAATGATGAGATCTCAGCAAATGATTTTACTAAGAGACCAGAATAACCTTCTCTATTCTTAGTTCATCTGACAAACTGAAAAAAGTTAATGCATTAGGAATTTACAATAGATTAATTATTTGTATAAAAAGCAGTGGATAAACTTATGTCCTGATATCTTTTTAGACAGGAGGTTAGTACTCAACCAAAAAATGCCTGTTTTGCATTTTGAAATTTATGTTTGTGTTAATGTGTGTATGTGTGAGTGAGTTTGTGTGTTAGTATGAATTTACTACTTTACCAAATAAAATCATGTGCTGAAGGCCAAGTCTACGGTAGTTGTCAGTTACAGGTTAATTTACAGCTATGAAAATATTGAGCCAGTGCAGCTGTAAGCCGAACTATTCCTGCGAAGCTTCTATCCATAACAAGACTGAAGGTTGGCTCTATTTGCAAAAAAGTAAATTTCGTTCACTGAGGTACATCAAGCCGGGTAGTTCATCTGACTTTTCAGTTGAAATAACTACTAAAGCAACCAATAAAAAGCAAAAATAAGCAAAGTGATGTTTGAATTGTTCTTTCTAAAGGAATAAATTATCAGTCGTCAAAGATTACCATAGTGATATGTTTGCCATAAAATTGTAGGAAAAGTCGCCACATTTGATGTTATCTTTGTACACTGAAAGCATCACCACGAGAAAATTGAGTTGTGGGGAGGTTATTCAGCCCTTGTGACCTGGGTTGATATTAAATTTTATAGACATTGCAAGTAAACCAAAGTTCGTTTTTTTGTTTTATATTACTCTATTAAATGCATTTATATATGTTTTTGAAGGGTATCACTGTTCCTGAAGATGGAAAAATACCAACGAAGACGGACTTGGAAGGCTTTTGGGATCTGGTTATGCTTCAGGTTCGTTATGCTAGCCAGTGTTTTAGACTAGAAAACATTGATGATAACTTTGCAAGAAATCTTGTGTTATTTTATTAATATACCATACATACCAGGAATGAAACCGGGATTTTGAAAGGGAGGGCCAAGGGTAAGAGTGGTGTCCTGAAAGGGGGGTCACACTGTGAGAAATTGTTTTAATTGATAGCACGCGTAAATGGCTGAACCTCTAAGAGCAACTTTAAAATAAAACTATAGCTAAATTTGAACACTTTGAGGTCTTGCAATCCAATTCCATGATATTTTTCATTGTAGACTATGTAAATGTAATTATGGTGTTATTGTAAGTAAGAGTGTTGTTTAAAAGTGTTACATGACGTCATTATTAATCTGTCTTCGGTTCCTTTGACATTTTTATTCACTGATATAATGCAGTACATCAAAATGTTAAATACATAAAATACATAATTGTCAAACGGCTGCACGTCCGCACCATTAACGTTAACGTTCTTATCTGAACCAGAGGCATTTCTTTAAGAAATCATCATTTCACTAGCTGATAAAGGCGTAGAACTGCTATTGTAGCTGTGCCTGAGATTATTCTCTCCATTTGCTTGTGGTTTGATCAAGCTTTGAAATGGCTGTAGACACCTTCCTTACCAGTCCCCCAGCCTTTCTCACTCTTCCCCTCTTTTTCTTCCCCCACTCTTCACCCTCTCTCTTTTTGTCTCTGACTCTCCTTCTCTCTTTCTCTCTCCCTATGCTTTTCTCTTTATTTATGATGCCGATGTGTGTACATCTAATGGCCATTTTTTTGACAATGTTCTTATGTTGACCTACATTTAGGTAGTACATATTGATTCAATGTTTTCCGACATAGAAAAGTTAAGAAAAAATGGTTGGGTTGAAGAAGATCCCGAAAATGGGTTTATTAAGGTAAATTTTCAAAAGTATTACAAGCGATTGAGGAACGTTTTCGAGCTCTGATGCTCGGACAAAGTATTTGATTAAAAAATTCATCACTGGTGACACGCTTAAACAATTGAATGAGGATTTCCAACAGGATTTTCTAAGGGTAATTTCTGCACCAGTTTTAAGGTTAAGATAAAATCAATATATTTGAACAGGATAGCCTCATCAACGACGTGGCTGCTATTCCCAAGGGACCTGGTTGTAGTGCACCATCCCTCGTAACCTCCAGAAGTATCGCTTGTGGATCAGAGTTTAAGCTGTCCTTCACCAAGTCCGAAGAACTAAAAGATTTGGATAACAATTTTCATCAGAATTCGTCAAATTCACGGAACCGCTTTCAGAAGTATTTTCCTTACTTCCAATATTTTTGCGAAAAAAATAGGCCATCCGATGATTGAAGCGTATATGTGCAGTCTGCGTGGGACTTAGGTTACAACACCTCGTTCTTGCTCTCACCTTTCGCAATGGATAAGTGTTTCAACGAAGAGCATCGTTAAAACGTAAAAACAAGGAGGAAGATTTACGAAACCTGGCTAGCAAAAGTCGTGGAAACCTTTGTACCACGTGAAAAGAAAAGCAGTAGTGAACAGGAAAGAAGTTTGAATTATGATGGCCAGATAAAAAATGGCTTTGCGTCAAATTATGTAACACTGGAAACACAAATTTTACTGTGAATGGTGCAGTAAACGAAATAGAACGTAAATTCAACCCCTCAGCACTGTAATGTTGATTTCAATTAATGAGGACAGATTGCTAAAAAAGATAAGTGTGGAGCTTAAACCCTGCTGGATCACTTGTCGGGAACTGTATTACCACGGTGTGGTATATTAGTCGATAAATTAGCGTTGAAAGCAAGACAAACTACCTACTCTGAGCTGAAAGGATAGTGCAGTATTAACATAGCACAGCAGTCAGTTATTGTCGGGGTTTATCGGCCATCGAAAACTTTTGGTAGGTCAATACTCTCAGTTACCCTTCAGATGGAGAACCCAATTGAACTTTTTGCATTCAAGTTAATTCTATCCGTAAAAAATGGTAACGCTGCATAAGGCTCAAGCTTTCGTACCTATGGAGTCATTAAAAGCCACTTTCCCTGCTCAATCAGGACATATTTGAATATCCTATTCGCTGAGGTAACAAGGGTTGGCTGGACCGCTCATGTGAATCCCGACTAAGGACCCTAAGGCTATCCGCGTGTTAATGGAGTCTATAGTGTGACCGGTGTTTTGTGTAAACATTTTGACGTTTTGGAGTTTGTTGCTTTATAGGTACCTAGCAGTCCGTCATCCAGTGATGTTAAAATATCTCCGAAGAAAAAAACGCCACAATCCAGAGGCAACTCACCAAGCCCAAGGAAATCTGGAGCATCAAAAGACGAAGAGGCAAAGAAGAGACAGGAAGCGAGAAAACGGCTGGCAGAGGCTAAAAAGGCTGCCAGAAAAAGACTTACCCAAAACTCTCCTCTTGCAGATGGAGAAGTTATTATTTGTTCACCATCTCCTGAAAAACCTCAATAATACTGTTTTCCAATGATAAAATGACAAATAATAGGATGGCTCGTGTATAATAGGAAAATTATATATTAAGAAATAAAGAAACACGTTTTAAGGGCGTTCATTATTTCTATGGACTAAAAAAGGTCAAAAATGTTTGACTCGCAGCATTATTTAGTTGAACGACATATTTGAAGTCGAGTCTTTCATGCACATCATTAAAAAAAAGGTCTAAAGCTTTGTTTTAAACTTTTATGATTTTATTTTGGCGTATCACTCAGTGTTAAAGAAATGTCATATTTTTACTTCTGAATTGTAAGTGTAGCATTTGATCAACTGTTATGACATTAGAAATACCGTTTCTTGTCTACATTAGATTAGCGAACGTCTCGCATACTTTGCCCTTTGATTTTGTTTGATTTTACGAGCTCAAATCTATATTCTAAAGTTTGCTATAGCTTGAATTGTTTGGAGATAAGCTGCTAAGTGACTGGTATACGTTATACGTAGGGTAAGTTTGTAGATGCTGCTTGTCACAGCAGTAAATTTTCTAGAATTGTATTTATAAGACAACGCTAATCAAAGATGTGTAGTAATTTATAATTTG
Organism: Heliopora coerulea; assembly: GCA_030142905.1. Taxonomy (NCBI): domain Eukaryota; kingdom Metazoa; phylum Cnidaria; class Anthozoa; order Scleralcyonacea; family Helioporidae; genus Heliopora; species Heliopora coerulea. Next base: position 1,821,427 of record JASJOG010000033.1, read on the forward strand.
TCGTAATATTCAAAAACATTGAGTTATGCCTTGTTCAAAGAAAACATCAGATAATGTAAGATTGTAGAGCAGTTTAACCTGAGTAAGAGGTGTTTGACTGATCAAAGAACTTGGCTTCTTTTCGAAATAACGTCCTTAAAATTGTGCCAGTGTGGACAATCAAATTACACTGGATTGACTTTCTGGTTTAGTTTACTATTGGTTTCAGAAAAGGGGTAGCGATCGCACCCTCGACCCGCTTTCAGTATTCCCTCGTTTATGGAGATGTAAGAGAGTAAAATATCTCTTCGATCATGTGACTTTCTAAGTCATCCCGTTGTTCAAGGACCAACCGCTCACATATTTCACATTGGAAACATTTCAGTGAGGCATGTTAATTTCCTTAGCCAGTTTACTTTGCAAGTTATCTGGGACATGCTCATTGTCAAGAGCCTCCGATTTTCGACCAAGGCGGTCGGGGGGAAAACGTGCGCCTTTCCAACTTTATTGACGAGTCTCTTTATGATATACCGAAGAATCTCGAAAATATCCGAGGTGGCTACTTTTGGAATTAGTGGCCTCTGAGGGCGGCTACTTAAAGAAGGGCGGTTACTTTGGGGTTGCTAAGTTTTCTATCGATGTCGATAAAGATACAGTAACCGGCATTTTAATGCTAATAATATTTGACCACGCCGCGGCGAAATTCTGGTCGTTTCTGTTGTGTGAAGTATGACTTGACTGCTGGTAAACTTTGAGTTCATTTGAGTATGTTATTTTCGTGGGTAGAATAGACCTCTTTTATAATGGCCACCATTTTCAATATTCGTTTATGTGCATCTAAATTTATATCATTTTGTTTAAATGAATTATAAATTAACAGGCTACAATCACAAGCGGCTACTCTTAAGGAGGTAGTTACATTCAGAAGGGTGGCTACTTTCGAATGTTCGTGGTCATTGTTCAAAAAGGCGGCTATAGTTTCAAAGCAGCGGTTACTTTCAAGATTCTACGGTAAAATAATCACTTTGTGAACCATCGACTTAGAGAACTGCACAGAATTTTGAAATGAATGCTATTCAGTAACGCAGTGACGTCATAGCCTCAATTTACATAGGTGTACTGGGACCAGTCCCCGTGATTGCCCCACGGTTAGCTTTCACGTAGAAAGAGGGTGAAAGAAGCAAAGTGTCTAGCATCTTTTCAACTTATGTGACGCTGCAAATGACAACTTATAAAACCTAAATAAAAACAAAAAAATTTCCAAGATTTTGGTCTATAAAGCACGTGTTCGACGTTGCTATACCTACTCCGAGGCAAGAGAGTGGTTTTCTTTGAGAAATTCATGGCATTTCCTGGCTTTCAAAATCCTACTTCTCTGGCTGTATCTCAACAATTTAGTCAATCTAGCATCTTTCCGTTATACGCAACCCTTGTAACTAGCTTCTGTGAGATCTTCAGCAGTTAAAACTCCAACTTTTTGAATGTTAACAATGTCAAAAACTAAGTAAAATTGAAAGTACATTATTGACGTTCAAATATATTACTTATAATATGACGGTTATATTCAGTATACAATTCTCCATCTAGTTGGTTGTTCACATTTACCGATCTCTTTATCTGAACATAAACAATTGAACGTTGTATCAGCATCGAAACCTAGGATATCTCTTTCTTCTTGGATTCTAAAAGAGAATGTTGATTCTTTGGTTCCTACGAAGTACTTTGCGTGTGCACAAATCCACTGGTCAATGATCGCTACTCCGCCATCACCATACTTCCGGAGAATTGACATCGATGGCTCATACTTCACAACAGGTAGCTTTCCTTTCAAATACTTGACATCTGCATGAAAATGAGAGACTATCAATGGGGCATTGGGGAGGTTTGCATTTAGAACGTGTCGAATTTAGCTGCGTGTACTTCGGCGCATTTTTTTTTGTTTTTGAGAAAGGTCGTATACTACGCTGTCATCCACAACAAATTTCTTCGGGAATCTCTTATGGTTAACGACCGGTGTAGTCTATTTTGCGCGGGTCGTGGGTAAGTTGCGCGGATCGTGAGTTACATTGGTGTGGGTTATTTTAAAAGTCTTCCTGACACTTCCAATCTTTTTCGACTTTTGGCGGTGTATTCTATCCTGCGAATCATAGACATATCAGACGACACTATATTCAGGATGCGAAAGCCCATTGATCAACAATATCATAATAAAAAGGCAAGGACAAACCGTTGGAGTTAAATAACGTGCTTACGATTTTTCAATAAAATAACGTTAACCTGTTTGGTTGGTTAGGGTTAGAGTTAGTGGTTTTAATCTCAAATTCACTTTGCTATGATAGCAACTTTGCCACGCGCTTGTCTCAGGAATTAGGCCCTGACTATACTGAAGGGCCGTGACCGTAAACACTGAGGAAATGATTCCACAGACGAAATGAAGACGTTACCGACCATTAAAGATGCCACCGATCGTCTACGGATTCCAAGTGCGCAACGACGTTGGGCAAGGCTCTTCATGATGAAGCTCAGTTCATCTGCTAAAGTACTCCTTGTAATAACTGATCTGAATATTTCAATGTTATTGTGTCGAGTGTGTAGCTTAGAGTTTGCAAGTTACGCTTCTCTGTAAATTTGAGTTTCACTTTCAATACGTACGCGACTACGTTAACTCGTCTTCGCCTCCGATTATTTCATTTTGCCGATTAAATCTCGTATTCACTTTCTCTCACTATCATCCACTTACCGTTTTTATCATGAAATCGTCAAACAATCAGCGGAACTTCGAAAGTGTACAGGATTACCCGCGACAAACTACCGGCGACCCGCGCCACTTACCCGCTACATTTACATCATTCCTTAACGACATTAGGCGTTGCAGTGTTTAGGAGCATTAATCAGAGTCACATGACGTTAGAGACCAATGTAAATAATTAGGTGTGCAAATGTGAGTTGACAGAAGTGAATTGTAGAGCAAGAGGCAAATATTTGTTCTTGATGTAACTCGATAAGAATAGGTAAAAACGTTTTTCGTTTCCAATACAAAGTAATCCTTAACACCATCCAACAATGTAGAAATCCTATTCGCATATTAAGGTCATCAAATATAAATTCTCCTAACTAGCCACGAGCAAGTACAAAATGTTTCCATCGGATTACAGAAATACATTTTTAACTAATGAGAACTGTATCTTTTTACAGCAACTGCTCTACTTCAGCAATGATTTAATATCTATCCCATTCAGTTCAGCTCGTTTCTTATTGCTGAATTTATCTGAAAGCCAGACTTATGATAATCGGAAAGTATGACTGATGATAAGCAAAAAGCGCAAGTATTAACGTCAAATACACTGGTATGCCATTAAAAAGAAGTATACAATTAATTTGTTCTCCAGCAATTAGCATCAAATTGCATTTATTTTTGGTCAAGTACTCAAGTAACCAATCGTGCTGCGTAAACTTGGAATCATGAATTTCAATGTTCTATCAAACGTTTGCACGACCTTGGTAAAACTCTTTTCTGTCAAGATGGGTTTTCTATTATTTTAATCTGGCTAACGCTAGACAAATTTAGTCATCAACGTGTGACTTCTGGACAGGAAAAAGTTGATTCTCCAACAAAATAATTTCTGATTGGAATAAAATCTTAATTTCTATTTCTAATTAAGGCTGCTCGTTCAAGCAACTATAGTTCAGTTACATAAACAAATCAATGCATCATTTTACGAGCTTAGTCTCGACTTCACTCTGACTTTTGAAATCTGTTCAGAAAAGACAATACCTCAGAATAAATAGCGAAAGTGAATAGAATTCAAAAGTATGAAATTGAAGCTGTGCGATAGTGTTGATTCATACCGTCAGAATTTGTAAATATGGGAATAGACAGAATATGGGAATAGCAACAAACCTGACCTCCTTTGAGAAAAAAGTATTTGATAATTCAATCTTACCATCTTCTGAAGCATCTGTGGCTAGAAATACGACCTCCACGTTCTGTTCTTTCAAGATCTTTTTTATCTGCTTCACCGCTCCGTCTAAGGTTGGCACGTGATTCGGACGCGCATACAAAAAATCAGCCCGTCTCAGATGCACCGCAACGTACTGTCCACCTTTTGCAGATCCCTCCTTTTTCTTGTTTTTCCTCCAGTCCTTTTTCATTACAGTGGAATCTTTCTCATCTTCGGAACCGAGAACTTCTTTCCTAAACTTGTCGCCTTCTTTCCTAAGATGCTTCGCGAACACCATGCTTCTTCGAGCCTAGGTAAACATATAAGTAGCTAGGTGTCCTCAGGTTTATCCCTCTTTAGTATTTTCTCTCTCATTACATGTAAGGCAAACTTTGTCGGGAAGATTGCACTTTAGCAAGATTTTGCTTCCTTAAACAGAAACTGTTCTTTGGAGACATTTATCTACTTACGACACAAACTTGTACACACAAACTTGCGACACAAACTTGTACATGCTGCGCAAGCTGAACTTGAGTTTGCTGTTGCAAAGACACAATACAGCCTATAATAGTTTCAAACTATAATTTCTGAAAACAAATAACATCTGGCTTAAGATTTATTTACATCTAACGACTTGCAGTCCAACAAGTAAGCCAACAGTCTCCTCCCAGTTTAACTCTCCGGCTCAAAAGTTAAATCGTTTGGCCAGAGTTCTGAAGGTTGCAGCTTCGAAATTCGCCTGCAAATCAGAGTCCTTGGCTTGCTACTGTTAGCCATATGATGACAGGTGTGACTCGTGTTGTGTTAACAATAGAACTTCATGTTTTTTTTTAGTCCTTCTTCAGGTCTCTCTTGCTATTGTGTAGTTGTCTCGTGTAGTGAATGTACTTTGAATAAAACTTTTATCAGCTACAGTTAGTAAAGTATTACTCAATGAAGCCTAAACTTGAACAAGTTTGGCACACTTCTATCTGGAATTTTGTGAAAAGGGGAATATGGACACTCCTCGTTTTCATTGACAATTTTAGAATAATTAAGGCAAGCTTTTGATCAAAGTAGCATTATTTGAAGCCGTTTGCCCTTTTCCCTTCTTTAAACTTAGAAACATTTTTAAGGTGCATATAAACTGAAAACTATGTTCGTTTTACTTGAAAGACTTGGTAAGTAATAACGATTGGTGTTAACACCTCTTTCCTTGTCTCCCTCTCTCTTGAGAGGTTTTGGTAATGTATATACTTAGAGTAAATTTGTATTTCAGGTTAATCTGTTTTATCCTGGCTCAATACGTTTCATGCTACGCCAACCTATCTGAACCTTGGTCACTTTATAAGCTAAGAAGCGTGCCCACAGACCACACCCAGCCTAAGCAGACATGCTGATTTTATGGAAAATGAAAAGTTTGTTTTTCGGTTCGTGTGTTTGTAATGACTGTTTGAATTTTATCTATTCTTGAACGTGGTTGATTTTTTGAGACGGAAAGTTTCGGAAGTTTCTCTTTCTTTCCTCAGGAGTCGAACTGTCCTCTCTTCTGGCTATCTACCAACCTACGAAACTATTCTACGTTCACTTATTCTTTTAATATTTCAGAGATTCAATCACCTAAATGCGACAGGATCTTTAGTAGCATTTACTCGTCATTTTCTTCATCATACTACTTACCTTCGGCCCCAGTCCCTTCAATTAACCGAGTTTACCGCAGCTTACCACAAATTGCAGTTTTCTCGATTACTTGACCGAAACCCTAGCAACTGACATAGCTAGTATGTTAACCTTACTCATAAGTAGATTTACCTGGATGAACAATTTCTGGATCATGTAACTCAAACAAAAACCCAAACCAAACAACGAATCAGGGTTACAGTCCAGCTCATTAGCTAATTAGCTAGGCCTTGATTTTCATCCTTCAACTACTATTTCCACCTGGTTCTTCAATTACATTCATTCTAAATATCTTAGGAATTGAAAAACATGTTCTGGAATGTGCTATAGTATGAGTCAACATGGTTAAAAAAGCCATATGGGAAATATAAATGACCATTTTGCAATCAGTCATTTTTGACCTTTGTCTCAACCATAAAAGAACCCTAAAGTGTTTGAGCAGAAGTATAAAACTTGGGGGTGAATTTTTTCATTAGCTGAAGCAAACTGGTATGAGGTTTGGAGCTAAGTGATATGGGGTTGGGAGCAAAGTGGTATGGGGTGGGGAGCAAAGTGGTATGAGGTTGAGGGCAAACTTGTAATGAGGCAAAACTAATGTAAATCCTTGTTCCATGACCTGTAATATGGTGAAAAATGACTCTGTTTTGCTGGAAAAAAAAAGAAAGTGTTCAGCAGAAGTGGACAGGTCAATATCCTTGCACAAAAAACTAACTTCATGTCATTACATGGATGTCTATATTTCAGCCCAAATTGGCACTCTTCCTGAGTTTCTGGGCAAGAATGGAGCAAGGTGATGGGAAAGGAAAGGCTGATGTACAAAAAAATTTGTAGGTTACAAAATGTAGCTAACATGGATAAAACTTACCTTCCAGTACTCAATCTGACCATATTCAATGTGAAGTACTTCTTCAAATCGATCTATAAATATTGACCTGTATGAGAAGATTTCTGATTAAGATAGGTGTGATGCTACTAACGTGAAATTTGTTAAATTAATGAACTTACTATAATAAATAAACACTATGACAATACATACAGTATGACAACATTAACCTGGTAATCTATATACAAGCTGTGGATGTACCATTTTTTTATTTCTACAATTTCATTTTCCAGTTTTGGTGCCAGCCACCCAAGAGTGGGGAAGAAACAAAGATGGACAAAAATCCAAGGGTGAAGGCCTTTAGAAAGTTTTCAGGAAAATTCCCTTTTTACTTTCATAAAATTCCCTTTTCACCTTCATGAAACTCCTATTCCCAATTTTCAGTCAAAATAAGTGAGTGAACAATACAATTGGATTCACTTAACTCATGAACAATCCATATAATGGTAGTGATAGTTAAAAGACCTCAGACAGAAACACTTACCTACCACCCTCAACATTTTCTCCTCAGATATTGATGGATTGGAAAACTGAGTTGGGCAATAACAGGCAGGACAAGTCCCAGCCAGTGGTGGATCCAAGGGGAGGGTTCAGGGGGTTTAACCATCCCCCTTGAGCCACCAAACTAGGAAGAGATTCCTTGCCATTGTCTATGTTAACTTAAAAAAGTCAAAGTATTCATGGGAAAAATACAAACAAAAATCATAACTGTGTTGTGTCTTTATATGTGATAAAGACACACTTACTTTTCTCCCCAAATTTTCTCAGCTTTGAAAACATTAATTTTCAAACTTTCTTCATGAATTAGCATATTAAGATGGTTTGTTTTTTAAGCCATTCAAAAAACTCACAGTATGTATTTTATTGGACCTAAAACACTTGGCTATCATCTTGTGTTTTATATCCAATAAAGCACTCTTGCTCCTTTTTTAAACATTACTTAATAAACCTTTTTTTATTTATTTTTTCTTTAATTGTGCATCCCATTTAAGTGATAAAGGAACCATCCCCTCTCAGAACTTAGAATAACTAATGGCCTGGCTTGGAAATCCCCCTTTCTGCAAAATCCTGGATCCACCCTTGCCATCCAGTCCTCTCCATGGCACTGTAGTTGTCGTATGTATTGTAATAATGTGGATACTATTTTCCAATTCACAGTTAGAAACAGCTAGGCCCCCAAATACAGTTGCAACATGCCTTGTTTGAGACTTATTCTTGGGATACCAAAATCAGGAACATACCCTACCAACTTTTTACTACCAGATGTTCAATCAGATTGGGCTGGTACATGTACATGCAGGTTCAATTTTTGTATATAACAATGGTGACAGTGAAGGTCAAAAGCTTGTCGTCATCATGAGGAATTATGTAGAATTATTATAAAATAGTTTGATTCAATCTTCAGAGATACTGTTGTTTTGCATGATATCAAAACCCTCAAGTGTTACCAAAACTTCAGCTTTTTTGTGTGACAGATGTTGCTTCCAGTGAAATGATGAATAATACAATTTCTCTTTATGCAGTTGGTTAACTTTTGTATAAACAAACAGGAGCTAAACATGGTTATTCAATAATCATTGTTTATGTTTATGTATTTGCTTTAAAGCAAAACAAAGAGGAGTGAAATCCTTATCACTATAATGGAGGTAATTAATTTAGACAAACAAGCAATCATTCTGCAACTCTTAATGAAGTTTGCAAAACAGTCTTTATATTGTTGCAATGGGAATACATTTTTTTCACTGCACCAAAAGTTCTGCAAACCCCTTCCATTGATGTGGTGTTCAAAATGCCTCAATTTTTTTGCACAAACCTTCAATCACTCATATAAAAATAGAATAAATATAGAATAAAAATAGAATACTGAATATACAGTGTTAATTAAAGTAAAAAGTTCAAAGGTTGGTAACTGCTGTGACTGATCTCAAATCTCTAGGAAGTCTTGGCAATCCTTCAGTTATATTGGCCAAGGAGGGTAGACAATGTGATTAATAAAGTCAGGGTACTGCTATGTGAAAGTAAAGTATTGTACTGCTAAATTTGGTCATTTCCAATAGTATCTGACCTCTCTTTGTTTGATGGATGTTATTATAGTACGTTTCCTCACCCACAATAAAGAAATAAGCAGTATCAATGAACATTAGTTATAGGACTTAAACTTGACAGAATGTGACCAAATTCCAAATATTTACAGTAAATATTTTCTGTTTCAAGACATCTTTCACAGAATTTTGACACCTTTTTAATGTGAAAAAAATGGTGATAAAATTCATCTGATGATTTGTAAACCTGCCTTGGCAAAGAAAAAGGCAGAGAACTTAGAAAACATGAAAAAGTTCAAAGTAACATCATATGTATAACAACTCAGAGGAGTTATAAAGACAACCCTCCAAAAAAGTCAGGGCATAATAAAAATCTATTTTTATGAATACAGAAAATCTAACATGAAAATGAAGCTGGAAAATTCAGGGATGACTATATATGATCATAAGAGGTTGACATAGGCATTATATATTCAATTAATAATACATTCTTTCATGTTTAATTGTCAGAGAACTAAGGATTTGATTACATCACATTAAAACCATAAATATTTCTACACAAGTTTTTCTACATTTTACAAGCATTATTGTTCAGCTGCACATGAAATATACATTTTTTTAAAATATCATTTCATTTGGGAGACTAGTTTATTCTAATTGATTAGGAGAAGTAAAATGAACTTCAAAGCAGCTTCATACCAAGCTTTGGCTTGCACAAATGAAGATTGACATCAATCCTGGCAGCCAATCAGTACTGGTAAACCATCTACTGTAATATAATTACCTTACCATGACTAGAAGGAAATCAGTAATCATATTTTCCTGCAGCTGAGGAAGGACCTGAGTAAGTTATAAGGGTGTTGAAGGACTGGACATTTACTAGTCATCCCAGTGCAATACTAGGTACATTTAATTGCTAAATTCCCTCAACTGCTGAGGAAAATTTGGGGAAGCCTGAGCTGAGGATGAGGGCATACCTGTCAAGTCTCCTGGATTGTCCAGGTGTATCCTAAAATTTGGCCAATTCTCTGATCTTGAGAGGTTAGGCTTTAATCTCCTTGGATTGATATAATGCCAGAGATAATTTCTGAAGGCATTTTTGGTTATCCCCTATTCAAAGGCAGCCTCACAGAGTGTCTTTTTTTCAATTGGGAAAAAGACCTGCACAGAATGATCAAGGATCATTAGGGCATGAATCAGCAATATTATATCTGCTGAGTACCAAATTCAACCTGGAAAGATGCTGTGCTGAATACAAGCTAGCTGAACACTTGTTGAAAATGGCAAAATAGGCAAGCACAGCTATGAGTGATTCACTAAGGAATGAGAACTGTCTTGTAAAGATCTTTAATTTAACATCAAATGTACTGTGAAAATAAACATAAGTAAAATAGAGTTCTGCAGTGCAGTCTTGGAAAATGTCATTTACTATGTCTGAGTTGATGATTATCCATTCTAATAAAGGTTGTGACCAAACTGTATGCAAAATGTCTTTGATACAGTAGAACTTTGCTACAATGCAGTCTTTAGGGTCCACATGACATGATAGCATTATCACTGAATCATGTTAAAAAGGTATGCCATTACATTTTTTAAATGATGTCTGACAGTATTGCTAGCTAACATTAAAAAAAGTTGTACAGGTAACTTTTAACTGTTCAGCCATTTTCTATGACTCAACTTTGGTCTGATGTAGCAGATTTCAAAGGTGAAAAACAATTATAGCAGAGGAATTCCTATACAATTCATTCTGCAACACATGTCTTTCTATGGTGTTCATGACTGAATTCTCTCACATAAAAATAAAATGCTGCATAGACAGTGTTAAATAAAGTAAAAATCTCAAAGGTTGGTGACTGCCATGACTGACCTCAAAGAATTCCAATGTTTCGAGCAAAGGCTCTTTGTCAGAGAAAGAAACATGTTCTCAATGTTTCTTTCTCTGATGAGGGGCTTCTACTTGAAACATTGGAATTCTTTGAGATAAATCATGGCAGTTAACAACTTTAGAATTCTCTAATAGTATTAGTTCAGGTTGTTGTCATCATATTGCCAATTTCTGTTATTGGTTCTTGCAAACTGTTAATGATGTCATCCTCAGTCATTTCTTGCTTCATTTGCACTGATGACCATGCATCTATGTCTTCTCCAGACTAAAATTCACCAACAAGACACAACAAAAGCTTCTTTTCTTATTAGCAGTGGATTTTTTCATAGTTTGTCATTGTTTGGTCATAGAAAAACAAAGTGAAGACACAAGTTGAAAAATGTCATTGCAGAGGTCTGGCTATTACTGTTGCAAAAAACAAAAATTAAACAAACAAAACAAATGCACATAATTTGGAAAATGCAACAAGATTACCATGTTACACCAAAGTTCATTATAGCAACATTTCACTGTAGCCATTGTAGAAACTTGACAGGTATGCAATGGTTAAGTGTCTCTAAATCTTGTACACAACCTATGCCTCTAGTAGAAAAGCTACTTTGTTTCCTAAATTTCCCTCATAATTTATAGGGGAAATTTAGTACATAAAAATGAAATCTTCCTTCAGTATAACAGTAGCAGCTCATGGGATCTCAAACTGGAGGGTTTTCTAAATATCATCATAAACCAGCAGGTAACTATGTTAGAAAACAGCAAAAATTACTGTTTATAGCAAAGTATACTCATTACATGTACTGAACAAGACCCAAATATGTCATGTCAACATGATAACATAACACAACTTATTGGACATTGGGTATTAAGAAATTATCACTTAACTCATGCTCATGAGATAGAGGGAAGACTTATAATTGTGCATAAAGGTAACACTGTAAAGCTGACTATTAGAATGACACACCTAAAGAATCAGGGCACTAAGTTGAAGTTGCAATGGAGATGTGAGCCTTGTTTTGGCAGTGGTAATGTGCCAAAGCTGGTGAGTCATTTTATTTTCATTTATCAATCACAAATGAACCCTACACCCCAGTGCTTAGCAGTTCCTAAGCATGCTTGTTATCTAACAGTAAGTCATAACTAGCAAACGATTTGGAGAAATAATGATGAAATTGTATAAAAAATTTGCCATCTTTTGAGTTAGGACATGAAATGTCCTAACTAACAAGTTTCCACATAATTCTTCTTTCATGTTTCCTCCTTCATATGAAAAATATTAAATTATTAAAACTCTTTCACGTCCAAAATATGTATAATAAAAGATACCCACAGAAACTAAAGTGAGGCCATCAGAATGTTCACCATATTTCATTGCTTGTGAGTTAATCATGCAATCATGTGCCTCTCTGGTCATGTGAAAGACATAGTGCACCCATGCAGAAGAAATTTTGGAGGGGCAAATTAAAATTTGCCCCACCTGACACCAGCCTGTTTTGCTACACATTAGGCACTGTGGGCCTGATAAGTAAGTGGGCAAAGCAATGATTTGATAAGGTTTCATATTGTTTTCCATGTCACTGGAACTTGGCTATAAATGTCTAACAAATTATATGCTAAAATGTGGCAGATTTTCTTTCACTTGAATTATCTGTTTTTTAGTGCATAGTAGCTTTATTATTTTGGCAAAATTTGCAGGTAGGGCACTGACCCAGATGCTAATCACATGAGCCACTGCTGCAGTATAAGCAATAAGTAACATTTATCATTTAAAGCTCCATAAAGAACAAAGGAGTTAAAGGTGGTCATGATATTACTTAATAATTATAACATACGGAGAATGGTGAAACTGCAGTAGAACTTTTAATTGTCCACTCCTTCTTGGTGACCACAATACTAAAATTTGAACTCATATGTTTATACATCTTAAGTCCTAATTTGCATGGACTAAATTAGTTTGCTCAAGATACAAATATTTTTAAAAACACCCAATTTTGATTTTTTACCCTGCTATATTCTTGTCACACCACATCACAGTAACATGAAGCTGTCTGGCAAAATCAATTGAAGTAAAATTTCAAGTTTGTTTATCAAAATCTAATTTCTTGGTGACCTCTCTCATAATTTACTAATAAGATTATTAATTTAGTACTGGTAATATGATTACAGAAAGCTGGTGTGGAACCTTGGATACTCAAAATATAGTTAAAAGTGATCCTATTGATAGGTAAAAATGGGTAGGTTCATTGATACAAGAGGCTAGGTTTATCAGTAAAAGAGGCTAAAAAGGCCAAAGAATGGGACACCTCCCTCACTTAAATCAGTCGTACCACAGACTGGGGAAGAATTCAATAGTGTAAACAGTCATCTTAGTTTTAAGTTGTTGGGTTCAACTATTTGACTCCTGCAACACTCTAATTAAAAAGCTATAATTGATTCTTTTATTTGGGATATTATACTCAAACTTGGTCACTCATCTTTAGTGATAAATAAACTGTCCAGGGTTGAATGACCCCTTATGAAGACTGACACTTGCCTTAAAGAAATCAAAACCCAGGGTTAGAAATAGCTGGCAGAAATAGTGGTTAGAAATAGCTGGCAATAGCTGGCAGTTTTAGGACCTTGCCAGTGATTTCTAATTTCAAAATATAACTCAACTTTGGGTTATTGGCAAAATTGCTTTTGCCAAGATCAAAATTAATTATGGTAATTTGTTTTGATTTCTCTGTATATGATTATAAAAGAAATGTATATGATCATAAAAGACAATATGTATATGGATGTAAAAGACAGTAGCATCAAACTTGTTAAAGAATTTTTACATTACAAAATAAATTGCATTTAATTTTGGTTTACATTACATTCTATTTGGGCCTATGTCCAAAATTTAACTTTTCCACTTGGGAAACAGCCTGCAAAAATTTTGACCAACAAAAAACAGCGTACAAAATTAGGCACATTTTCTGAACATTATTTCAAACTCTGAAAACCCAATACCTAATCTTAACATTGTTGGTTACTTGGTTCATTTAAAGCTTACTGGGGAGTCACCAGTCCTAAGTCAATGGTAACTGAGTTTTAGCTGACTAGGATTACTCAGCCATTAACTCTAATTTTAAGTTTAATGCTAATCTTAACCATAATTCCAACATTGTTGACTTCAAGGGCCATTTAACCTGAGGGGAGCGTCACCAGTAAAACTGGAAACTGTGGCACTTAAGTCACTGGTAACCAAGTTTTAGGTGACTAGGGGTCACTCATCCCAATGATAAGAAATCCACTTTGAAACAACTTATTGTAGATAGTAGAATAGTGGTTGATTTCACTAACCTGGCGGTACTTTTTGTCAACAACGGTACGAGAATATTGGCCAAGCCTTGCACAGACATGCACCTAAATTTCTCAGAAAACACCCCATCCAGTCCCCAGAAATAACCTCGGTAAACGCCACTTTCATCTTGTTTGTATACAGGCGGATCTATACATTTTCTCTCATCAATCTTCTCCTCCCACTCTCCGTTCCTCCAGCCTTCTTTATATCTTTGTAAATACAGCGTTTCGTCAATGCCTGGGCTACCTGTCACATTCACGAAGTCCTCGAATTCAATGACAGGGGCATAACGATTCAAACTCTTCATATCGAAAAATGTCCTCCATGGGATAGCATTCTGTGGAATGTCATGTGTTTTCCAGTGATAGAGGTGTCTCCAAGGAGGAACAACCAAAGTCCAGTTGCTTTTCTCGTTCAAGATCTTGACCAAATTCGCAACCCTCATGTACACATCTCTCCGTAAATTAAACCCTTCACCGGGGTTAACATCATAAATCAGATAACGTTTCTCGGAAACTACTTGACCTACACGGAGTTTGTTCTCGTTTCCAGTTTCAAATGCAGCAAAATCTTTGCTGACTTGGCAATAACAACAGATAAGATAAAGTAAAACCTCAGGAAAGATCCATCTGAATTTGAATTTCCTCATGTCTGCGGCGGGCACTGCGTTTTGCAGGCAAAACAAAGGAGTGAGCAAGTGTTCCTTTATGTCAGCGGTGTTAGCTTTTCCCTGAAAAATAGTTGTAGTTTGTTGTCGCACCGGATTAGATGGGAGTCTACAATTTTTAACGGTGTTGTATTTTTGGAATGAATGCTCCAAATATACCTAGTAAAAGAGTCAATAACTTCAGGATGTCATTCAGCCAGTATCAAGGCGTTTCCGTCTGGGTGAGTTTACTTTTAAATTATCCACTATTCCAAAGACAAGCCACCAGCTACATTGATTTCCAGAGTGTACTAACGAACTAAAATTTACAGTTGTTTTACCTTCTCGTAAAATGTGCTAAACTTTGAAAAGGATGTTGTCTTTCCTTTTCATAATTTTCTCTGTTAAATCTAAGATATTCTATACTTTGTTTTTTGAAAATAGAATCCGCAAAATTACCATTCTAATCTCCGTTCATTGACAAGTTATGGTAAGATATCCTGGATCAAATCATCTGATTTTCTCTTCACTATTTTATGACCAATTGACTTCGTCTCAAAAGTGGCAACTTTATTGCAAAAAAATTTCAGACTACAAGTTTCAGTTCAAGTAGGATTGCATCAAATTTAGCATTAATAGAGATACGATATGTTTGAAGGTTTAAACCCTGATTTTGTGCGGAACCCCCCGAATTGGAATCGTTGAGTGTCGGCGACTGTAGCCAAAATTGCCGTAAATAACATTTATAACTGTAATGGGTTATGTGCCTATGCACTTTATCAACATATCAAGTTGTTTATTATTTTATAAAAAGATTTGTCTTCTGATTAAGTGACGAGGAAACAAGCCTAAAATATAGTGAATGAGAAGTGACTATTGACTTGGCATATTTATTAGATTTGTTGAACATTATTCGTTGAATTCAGAGCTGTGATAACACCAAACGAAATTAGCTACGTTCGTCAAATACAAGTGTTTGGTGAAGAAGAGGAGGATTTAGTATCTCTCCAAGGTTCATATAATTACCAACGTTTTGTATTTTGTAGGCCGTGGCAGAAATGCGGAAAATACGAGTTTGGATTGGAAATTCGGACATAGTTACATTGTTTCAAGGAAATTGTTCGATTGAGACACATCTTCTCCCTACATTCTATTCTCGCTAATGGCATGACGCAAAGTTCAACCAATGAAGTAATGGCTAGTAGAGGGGGGTTGTTTGCATTGAAATTAATTGCCATGTGGTTGTAAAAGTTGAGATGAAGGGAAGACGTATCATCCGCCATATTAAAGACAATTTGGTCGAATTTGTTTTAGCCTGAAAGTAACTAAGAATTGGTCCTTCACTGTATGTAAGGACCCCAGGAGGCTTAAGAAGAATTTCATCTTTGAATTTGTGATATTGGAACTGTGTGGGGCATTCGTTTTGGTTGTCTATTTTTCGATTGAAAAATCCTGTTTTGCATCAGCGGAACGGCGTGTTTCATCGCGAGAATTAGAATCTACGCCAAAAGGACGTGGCGGTCACGTGCTCGTGGTTTTAAAATTTTTGGGTTGGCGATCTCTGCATCAGGAGGGCAAGTTCATTTTACACCATAAAAGAATAATAGTAAAGTCGTTCTGTCACACTAGCTGTAGTGTAATGTCAATTTGTGGATGTTGTACGCGTTATACAATTTTTAAGAAGGAATGGTGAATGGCGCAAATGGCTCCCGCGCTTGCCGAAGCAGCAGGGTCCCCGAGTCCAAACGCCGATATCCCTTCTTCAAACGTTCAGGACCCTTTGAGGCTCTCAAGCATCAGAGAAGCAGTGAAGAACGAGAATTCACGGCTGCATATCGACTCGGTTTCGTTAAATCACAACGGCATTTGTCGATCTTTGACAAATTGTACGAGTACTACCAAGAGTGTCTCGTGTGTGATGGAGAATGTTCACAAGTTGAACAAGTTTACCTATGCTCGCCAAAAGTCGATGGAATCGACAGTATGTACAAAGCCTGACTCTCAGATTCAGTGTCAAACTTCACGTGTCGAGAAAACAAACGACAGGGATAAAATTAATTCGCTTTCCTCAAAGAAAGAAATGCTCGTTTCAACACCCACCCGGATACCACCAATAACAACAACAAAAACATGTGCCCGAAATTCACCTCAAGTTTTCAGTAGTTGCGGCGTTTCTGTCGACGAAATGAACGATGAAGTGAATCAACGGCATTCTTTTGCTGGTCTGAAGTCGCCTTCAAAAGCGTTATTGGACAAAAAAGTGACGAAAATCGGTTGTAATCAAACCCGTCTATTTTCCCGTGCTCGAAAACTGGAACGAAGACTTCGTACATTACAGACGCGTCAGTTGGAGTCGCATGTTTGCGACCAACTCACTTCTCTTTCTGTTAGTCGGAGGAAGAGCCGTACAACTCAGTCGGAACTTTCTAGTGAACAACTAGACTCGAAGATACATCCAAACTTTCGACGATGTGCAAGTCACATTGTAAAAGAAGAAAGCTCAAGGGAAAAACGACAACAAAACTCACTCACTCGTGAAAACAAACTAAATTTGAATAGATCGCCAGGGGATGCTGGTAAACTTGGCGGCCAAATCGGAACTGATTTTGGGACATTGTCTTGCAGTAATTTAACTGGTGGTTACTCCGAAGCTGAAACCGATGTGGCAAGGACTTTAGTTTGTCAGCTGGAACTTGTGGAAAATGTGGGTGACTCTGATGCCACGTTGAGCAGCTCGGGTGGTGAGAGTTGCGATGAAATGGACGATAGAAGCTCGAGTAATGAATTTAAAACGTAAGTATGCCGTTCTCTATTAGTCCATTTATGTTTTCGATTTTCCAAATTTTGCCGACCGGAAATGAACTTGAAAAACAGCGTGGTCAGACTTCGTCGCTGTAAGTTTCCTTCGTGCTGATAAGCATTCGCATTGTTTACACCGTGGCTTTATCGTGAACGAACATGTATTTGGCAAGAATTTTTCAAACAACACCCCACCTTTCTTTTTCCATGAGCATTCTCTTTCCCTTTTGCAAATCTTATGTAATCTTCCAGGGGGGAACAACGTTTTACAATCTTCCATGGTGTTACACTGTCGGCAATTTTTACATCATGATGATGGTGATGATAATGTCCTGTTACTTGGTTCCAATGTCGAATAATTTTATTAAACACACCAGCCCTCAAGTAGGATGAGTCATATGTGCTGTTTATGATGTGAAAGCAGTAACCACAGAACTTAAAACATTATAAATGCTACCCTTAGCTTACAGTCTGAGTGCTCACCTATATTTTTTGCCTTGAATAAGACAACTTACTGGCATTATACCCTAAGATCTTGTTTGCATGACCTCCTTAGTAGAGGCACATCAGTTTGAACTGAAATGACTTTGCTTCATGATATGTGATTCCAGCAAACATCTATTTAAAAGATACATGTACAGGATTCAAATTAATTATTGAAAAATGGTTTGTGATTTTTCAGGAACTTTAAAGCTCAATTATGGACATTATACAACCATGTTGATAATAACAGTAATAGAATTTTTAGAATTTAAGTTAAGATATAATGCTATATTAAAGTTATGCCTCATTTACAGAAAATATACTGAAATATCTCCTTGTGTAAAATGTTGGTTGTCATCTTTGATCTATTTTCTAAGTCTCCCATACATCTGCATTTGCATGATTTATTACAATCCATAAAACCTTTTCCAATCATTGAATTCAAATCCTTTTGCCACTTCATTACAGGCTGTGCATTTATACTGGTTTCCTTTGTCATGTTTATTAACCCAAATAATTGAACAAAAAAGTTCAAATAACAGATAAATTTGACACTGTGGACAATAATTCTGAAAAAAATATGGCAGATCCCCACTATGAATACATTTAAAAAATATGTCATAACTAACCCAGTAAAACAAAGAATCACAGTAATTACAGTGTACTAGCCACATCAGAAAGTGAAAGTCTGAATTTGCTTCATGATTTCATAAATTTCTTTGTCTTAATTCAAGATCCTGTTTTCCACTTTCTTACCAACACATAAACCTAAATTTATGTTATGACTCTGGTGTCTTATTGAGTTAACATGAAAATTTCTGAGAATAACTTCCTGCTATATTTATATAAGGCTTGAGGAAAAAACTGATTCTTTCACTCCTTATATGGAGATAATTTTCTGTTTTATTGTTTTTAATTCATTTCTTACTGGTGGACATTTAAGTATATTTTTTGTTGTGAAGGTTAGTTGAATCTGGTTGATGTTATTGGTTCTCCAAAAGTGTTCTGTCAGAATTCTACTGAATCACTTTTGAATCTTGCATGTTATTATAAATTAGCTGCAAATCTGCCTATTTCTTTAATTAAACTGTGATAGAAATTCAAATATTTTAATCTCCAAGAAAGCTATTTTCACCTTTCACCTGTAAATTGTGTTTTCATTTTATGTTTTACATGCATTACCACTTTCTATTTTGAATGACATGTTTAAAAAAGAAAGTTTTTTAACATAACCAACTGTAAGGCATGTGTGTCAGAGATTCTCAAAAGGGACATGATTATGAACAAAAAGTATTCAAACACTGGTCAAACGAATTAAAGTGTACAATTGTTTCACTTGTTAGTTCTTTGTTTTATTTTATGATTATATTCCAATGTTTGAATTAATTATTGAAAAATGGTTCATGATTTTTCAGGAATTTAAAGCTCTGTTATGAAGAATATACCACCATTCCAATAACAACAGTAATATACTTTGTGGAATTTAAGCAAATATCTAATGTTACACTTAATTCATTCCTCATTTACCAAAAATGAGCAGAAATATTTCATTGTATTCTTCCAAACATCTAGTCAGCAAAAGAAGTCTTGGACATATTAGCCACAATTGTACCAAGGAATTGCTAAGGAACAATTTCCTCACATGTGGTGTAAAAAGAGGTGATGAGGATTTCAAATAAGTTGAAGATGTTTGTGCATATTACCATCAGTAAAGCTTTCTTCCACACAACAAATTCAATTCAATTATTTTGTGGCTTAGTTACAGTATTTACACTTGCTTCCTTTGGCATGTTTATGGGCCTGAATAATTACATGAAAACAATTTATATACCAGACTGATGACATCAACGATAATTCCACATAGAAATACTGCAAATTTCCAATACAAATACATTGACTAAACTATTAGATTGTGATCAGAAAGTATATCACTGCTCATAAAATAAACAAAAGAACCATTACTGCTTCAGTTTGCCAGCCCCATGAGGAAATTCTTATTTGTGGGCTTACTCAAATTACCAAAAATTCCAATCACGAAAGTTGTAATATGATTGGTGAATCACAAATCACAAATTGTTACTTTGAACCTTGTATTTGGTTTATAGTAACAGATGTTTTCACCAATCCGTATTGAGTCACTCACTGTAAATTGATAAATTTTATGCCTTTGTCACCATTGTTGTTTTAATGAGTTTGTTCCATAAAACTATTAGCCACAGTTCCAAAATGTTTATTTTCCACAGTTCCCTTTATTTTTTTATTTTTCTTTTGTTTCCTAGATCTTCAAATCATATTGAGCAGTATTACTCTGATAGGGGGAGTATAGCCTCAAGATGGACATGGCTTCGCTCACAGGTTGTTGATGTTGAAAGAAGGATTAGACGGTGTGAGGAAACATACAAATCTGTACGTCTGAGAAAGAGACCTGTTCAGTTTGAAAAGCAAAAGCCTGTGGTGGAGAAGGGTACTGTGGTATCGGTGACCAACAAAAGTGCTGAAGATCTTCTTGTTGATACTGTGAACATTCTAAACAGTATTAAAGAACCCCACAACTTAGAAAACAGCAAAAGGACAGGTGTTCAAAAGCCAGATGTGTTGGTGTCAAAAAATTCAAACAGCTTTTTGACAGAGGGACCTCATAAAGAAAAGACAAATTCAATCATCAATAATGGCAAAAGTAACGTACATGTAACCAGTGATCATTTTAATTCCTGCACAGCTGCCAGAACCAGACCGGTGCAAAACTGGCAAAGTCGTAAACTTTTTACGTTGTCTCAGCTTCAAAAGCCAACTCCGAACATTTTGTGTTGTTGTTCAAATCCTATAACTCCATGTATACTTTGTCAGAAAAATTCTCAGAATTTGCCTCAGTTAAAACCAAAGCAGGACATCAGAGAGAGAGCATCTCTTCTAGATTTGTCATTTCATCCTGTTTTGTCATTTGAAACAGGTAAGAGGAATATTTTATTGCTTTTATGTTGAACTGTTTAAGTACATTATAGAAAGGTTAGAGACATGTCTACTCACCAGTGGGGAAATTTGTAGTTCATTTGTGGCAGTGTGGGAGGGTATCCTGCAAGACCACAAATGCAGTGTTTATAGTTATATTCTAAATCCATGCAGCTCAAATTCTCTGATCTTTGACTAACAAAACATATTGTTGGTTATAGTAACATTTCATATTTTCTTTTCAACTTCTAAGTGTAGGATTACACTTTCAAATATTATAATTTTAATCATATATGACAATTATTGAAGTAATTTGATAAAATTTTTCACTGAATGATTAGTTTTTGTGTTAAACATTTAACTCCCAAGTTGGCTGGTGTCTCCCTTGACAAGTAAAATTGACTGGTGTAAGCTAGGATAAAATTGTGAAAGGTTCATCATATGTGCTTAAATGGGTCATCTTGTCATGAAAATTGTACTGCCATATTGTCCTTCAACTATGACCATAGGTAAAACTAATAAACAGGTAGTAATTTTTTTTCCCAACATATTATGTTTGAAAATTGACCTATTTTATATACATAGTTATTTGTTACTCTTCTTATGGACATGATAATGAATACTTAAACAAAAAAACACATTGCAGTACATGTAGGTAGAAGATAATAATTACTGCTTGATCTATGCTTTTATAGTTATTGCTAAAAGACTATTCAGGGAGGTTTGCTTGCAGGTGTAAGCAAAGTCATTTTGCATACATGATCAGAAAAGTACTCTGTCTTGTTATTTAGTGTTCCAGTTGTGTGCCGTGAACACTTTGTTCTGGGTCAATTGAAAACAGTGTGAAATCTTACTTGAAAAAACCCCAGCATTATAACTGAAAACTCTTCATATGAAGAAAGTTGTGCATTTTTTCCCTCAAACTAATTTAGACCGTGCTACAGTCAAACATATACATAGCTGGATTTGGTCATTCAAAGTATGGATAACTTCTTATTTGGTGGATCACTTCCTATTCAGTGGATAAAGTTTTATAAAGGGTACAAATTTACTTGCTGATGGTGTATAAAGTGCAGTTCACGTACAATTGAAAATTATCATGGACAGTCAGTGGAAATTTCTTAGTCAGTAAAGCATTTGACACACCCTGACATGAAATCCTTACAAGCACATTTGTAATTTAATAACATTTAGTGGTTGTAATGTGGTCTTTTTTTATATACTAAAATTAACAGTTGTATACAAAACTTGGTTACTATAATAAATGCTGTTCTGAAGTACTGTTGTGTAGTTTTGATGGGCAGCATTTCCCTCAGACAACTTCATGGTAATCCTTTATGTTAGTCATTAGGAAAGCCTAAATGCTGCTACACTGGTGCCTTAAATTCTTCACAGTAAACTACCAGTGACATGTGTAAGCCACGTCAGTGTTAGGACAACTGCTGTTTGCCCTCTAAACAGCCATAGATTATATCAGTACTCCTTTTGTTGGCTTCCACGATCTTATTATGGTCAACCTTGAAGGATTAAATGTCCAAGATTTTGATTTTGAAAATGCCCTTGAAGTGTGGAGGTAAAAAGAAAAAATAAGTGTACAAATATATAAATCACCAAATATTTACCATAGATGTGATAAGCAGAGAATGAAAATGTTATGTAATTGGACTTCAATATTAGCCATTACCGGGTCTTCTTTTTTGTCTGTGGAAATTTGAGTGCCCTTGATTGGGCTAAAGTAGTCCCTACAATTAATTGCATTAGACAGGGTTTCTTGTTAAGATTGTGGGGGAAATGCTGTTGGGGTAAGGTCAGATCTGATGACTGTTGTATGAGCTAAGGTGTTTATTAGGCATGGTTCTTCTGAAATTTAATGACAGATGGGATTGAAATGTGAAGTAAAATCAATACTTTGGCATAACAAGTGTGAGTGAATCGTAACATGGATTAAGGTATTTTTGAATTTTGGAAATCCTACCAAGAAAGCTGACTTAGTATCCTTGCCAATGTAGTGTGGCTTTTTGATTGCCAGTAGTTAACCTTTAATATCTGTCCCATGCTAATCAAGAGATGTACAACTCTGCTCTGATTGTACATTTACAATGAAACTAAAATCATCTCCTAGTGGCAGGATTGAAATTTGACAATTTGAATGTCACATCTACTATGTGAACAGATAAAATGGCTTCTTGGGCATGATAACCTGGTCAGAGGTTTTGGAAAGGCTGTGTAATGTGTTTCAAATCTTATTTTCCTTCCATACCAATCTTCAACAAAGTGTAATTGATTTGTGTCTGTGATGTGAACATTAATGATATTGCATCAGCTCATGTCAGGTGATCTTCTCTGGCTGGCTGATGCCAGACAATTTTACTTGTCAAAATCAGACATATTGGCTAGTTGTAATAAGCATTGGATGGTTAGAATAACCAGTGGTAAAATGAGGTGACCCACAGCATCCTAATAACTGTCATTGTGATAGTCAGCTCCTGGGAGTCCACTAGTTCTCAAATAACTAAAATACTGGTGGCCTGTTTACAGTGTTATTGTTGCTTAACAACTTAATAGTATTTACTGTCCTTGACCAGTGGAGGAAATTATTTTACTTAACTAAATGATTTGAACTAAAACATTTTAGATCCTGCAATGTAAACAAAGAATTTACCAACTTCATTTTTACTATGTCTGTGTTTGTGACCCTCAGCAAGACTTGATCTAGTACTGGCCCTTGAGTGACTTGAGTTTGGTTACTCTCATTATACACATGCCAAACAAAACTCAGTTACAGTTTTTTCAACACCTGATACTGCTGAAAAATCAGTTTTAGTATGCATATTTTGGCTCATTTGGTGATGACAACTTGTGGTTTTGAAACTGTCTTGTCAAAATAATTGCTATAATTAATTTGGTAGCACTAATTTCCAGTCTTTTGTCATAGAAAGGTATTGGGACCCATTAAGTTCTCTTAGTTATTTGAACCAATCACCCTAGCAATAGTTTCTGCTGGAAAGTACTTCCTTAAAATTTTTTGTAAATCAAGCAATAAAGGAATGATAAAACTATTGGCAAATACCGTCCTAGGAAGATTATGCAAAATATATCATTCATAAAGAATTGATTAAGAAGCTTTTATCTTGGGAGCTTGCTGTTTACTTGACTTTTGGCTTGTTAGTATTGCTAACCTGTTTGCAACAGTTTAGTGTTCAGCAATAAAAAAACATTTGTAGCACCCATGTGGCCAGAATAGAAATAAGGAAAGCATCCTCTGCATCTAAGTCAAATTTAATTTGTTCTAATATGTCAAACCATAAAATATTGTACACAGTGCTCCCAGTAAGCAACATGATCACATGCTGCAAAGATGACCAAAAGGTTTTTGTTATGTAATTACTATCCTTGAGACTAAGATGCGTTTACACAGTCAGTGATTCTGATAATGATTAGGATTCCAATCAAAAACATGAGTAGTGACAAAAAAAAAAAAAACCCAACAAAAAACTATTCTTGTAAGCTACATTGGGTGACCATGCCTTAAAAACACAATTTTGTTGCCCATATGTTGTAATTTCTGTTCTGCTGTGGAATCTTTGCTTCTTTCCTGTACTTGGTCAGTACTGTTAAGTCCACAGTCAATTGATATTCAGTTTCAGCCATTATTACTGGAATTATTTTTACAAATCACTGTTACAGATTAGGTCTCAAAAATATTTATCACAAAGACCTATAGAAGTGTCAATGTTAAATATTGGAATTAAACATAATTATTAATCATGTATATGTAATTATGTTGGATTCCCAGAATTGTTTATGTTGCTATTGTTGAGCATGACTGATAAGCCACTAATGGAGATTGCAACCCTCCAAAATTTATTGAAGTCTATCATATTATGACAGTCAAAAATGAGTGTTTCAATGACAGTAATTATTAGTATTGTTGTGGAGATAGCTCTAGGTAGCGATATATTATTGCACAGTGTAAGTTGGGTAATACTTGTTTACCTCTTCCAGGATGGGTGAGAAAAGGATTTATGGCATTAATGAATGCATGTACATGTGATAATGTGCCTAATATTCAAATCACTGATACTCATCAATTTTGTGTCATGAAATGTTTCAAGGATTTAACTAGTTTAAGAGTGACTGAATGTAATAATTTGGATTGTCATGTGTTAAGTATGCCACATTTGCCATTTCAGAGATCCCATTGTCTTTGCATTTTGGTGCATTGTTAAAGAAAGGGAACTTCCAAAGTAAGATCTGCAAACTAAGTCCTCCAAAGGTCACAAAGGCACCTACAAAGAGGTCAGTGACTCATTAATATAATAAATTTTTGGTTAAATTGTTGATAAGATATGTTTTAGTCTCCATTGCACAATCCTGTCTTTTAGAATTATTTCCTGATTCTTAATTTTTACATTGTTTGTGGAGTTTCAGCTGCAAAAACTAAGTGTAGTTTTTGTATTTAGGCGTGTTTTTCTTCCAAGAAGGACCTGAGCCAATATGCTCTAAAAACGTTATGGGTTTCTTTCTATACTCAATTTTCTTAACGTTATAGAACATTTGGTAAACTAGGAGGTACAAAATAAATAGCGACAGCAATGACTAATCGTATGAGAAAGTGTATCAACATTTAGACGTGCTGAGTTACGCAATAGAAGTATCCAACACAGAACTGGATCCAGGCTATCTTAGCAGATGGCCGAAATTTGTTAGGGTTGCTTGTACCGAAGTCTGACGATTTTCTTTGTTGTACCAGAATTGGTTAGAAGGTTACAAGTAGAATACCTGGTAATCAGGTTTGCATTATGATATTACATTTGCAGGGTACTTAACATTGCATTGTTGCTTCGTCATCATAAGCCCAATTGGGATCCAAGCTTTTCCCTTGTTTCCATTATTGTATTTAAAGCATGGTAGTCATATTTCTAGAAATGTCTGTGTAAACTATGTGGAGTCACTCGTTGAAAAACAAAAATTTGCATATTATATGCGTGTAGACGTATAGACGTATAGGGCTGAAAATTAGCAGTATCCCGTTAACCAGTGATTAACGGTTTAAGTAACCCGACATGGTTAGTAAAGTACTTAGTGAAAGGATACAATTACATCTCAGCAAATGCTGATGATCATTCTTTCTGCTTTGTGATTGCGTTTCGAATCATCGGAAAACGCAGATTTAAAAGTAAAAGACTACGTAATAAACTGTAAGTTTGAAATCCGACTACAGAGTCATGGATAATAAACTTTGTTGTTTGGTTAGTGAAATTTGTGTCTTTCAACCCAAATGGTCAATTATCCCAAAAGTTAAATTCGAACCCTGATGTAGTCAAAAACATAATGCAGAAATAACAGGTGAAACCTCAAAACTGAAATGTTTTTCATGTTGGTGTTTCTCTTGTTTTGTACACGAAGTACAATAGTGTATATGAATACGTATGCTCTGAGGTATTTTGTTGAGCTCCTTAACCAGAACATAGTACCAGTACACAAATGAAGCCATTCACTATCTGAGTCCAAGAAGCAGTAATTTACCACATAACTACAGCCAAACTATACCTGAAGTGCTCATTTCGTGGAACGTTCCTTACACACCCTATCCATCTTATGCTTATTAACAATCAGCTCATTTTAGCAAACTGCTGGGTTCATTGTTTCGTTTTGTCACCAGATAGTGAGGGTGGGAAATATTAAACCTAATTTTCCGTTGTTTAGTCAAATGGACGCTATTGGTGTGAAAAAGCCGGACTTCTTGAAACGTTCAGGAGTGTATTTTTATGTATAATCGTAGCAACGACGTACAATGATTTTTTGCTTGTTTGATATCCCTTAATCTTGCATAAGGCTAACTGCAAAGTTTATTTTTAATTTAACTTAAGCTTATTTTCAATGTGTTTTACTTGAAGGAAATATGTTCGATCTACTAGTTCTCCAGCAGCAATTAAAAAAGGACGGAAAGATTCCATAGATTCGACATACAGGAAACAAGGTCAGTATAATCAAGTTAGGAACTCATAACACTCAAATGTTGTTGCAGTATTGAATAATTTGCTTTGAAAATTTGGGAAAACTCGTTCCAAATATCCTAGTTAATTTGCAAATGAACCAGGGAACGTTTGCAAAGTTCCTGAGAAGTTTTAGTTCCTGTTGAAAGTTTTAAAGTTCCAGTTCCTAACTTTCTTGCTGTTTTGCGCCGTGCGTGACTGTTGTTCAGAACCGTATGTAGGAATAACCGAAAGCTTGAAGTTTAAAAAAACTCAAACGGGATTTTGCAAATGTTTCTGAGAACGTTTTCAAATTCGGTGAGGAAAGTTACGATGAACTTCTTCAACTTTTTGACGTAATTAAAATTGTAACCAAATAAGGATTACAACATAGGAACAAGTAACGTAGCTTTTTAAAATAGCTTTCCATACTGAAATGTGTGCACATCTTCAAGTTATCTAGGCGAAAGGGGAGTTGAGAAAACATAAGCGGAACATGTAAAAGTCATTGAAGATACTCGCACCGTCTAAACTTAATAGCACACATATGACACCTCGTATGAGTGCAATCTTTTAAACCTGCATCCTCAAACTCATTAATAATTTATGATTGTATCATTCAATCAGACGCGCTGAATGGCACCACGCTAGCGAAGTTGAAATACCATGGAAGCGCAGGTTACACGACATGAACTGTTTTTTCCACTCCATGGACTGGAGTCCTTGAACTTGAAATATGATTTCACACAATCGGTTTATTCATCCATGCACACGTTACTAATAGTCTAATACAGCAGTTGATTTGGAGAAGTCATTCAAAGGCCTCCAACTCGGAATTCAAGTACTCGGGATTCATTCCAGCCCAGCAGCTTCGTCTCGGACTGGAACGAATTCCTCGTACTTGAAAACCTTGGTTTAGTCCCCGTTGTTAGCCTTTAAGTATTAGATCACTCAGTTTGAGCTTGTATACATCAAGATGCCCTTGGTATAAACTCATGCAATTATGAACACGAATCTTTTTCACAAGCGATCCCTCACTTTTTCTCTGTCAGTGAGTTATTCTTATAAACTAGAATTTTCGCCCATCCACCTTTCTGATCTACAAGTTGACCACTTTATCCTTCACCACCAAGCTGTAAGTTCACTTTTACCTGGGGTTTATTTGCATCTCTTAACAAGTATAAACCATACGATCCTCTGACAGATAGCAGGTGCTATCTGCGATATTTTAACCCTAAAACGTTGTATACTTACATGTGCTTGACCCTCAGATGTACCTTTACTGTTAACGTGTATCATGTAGGAAAGTTCCAGCAATAAAATCGTTTTCTATGTTCCTAATTACCTTTGTCTTCAAACTTGTAATCAATTTACGTTTTGAACTGGAGGTGTGGAAGTCCCTCATAAAATTTATCATTTTCCATGTCTTCATCAATATTTTGCTATTGTTTAAAATAATGTGCTTATTACTGTCTGATATGTTATTGAACAGGTATTCGAACGCTGCATAGCCGAAAGAAATCAGTCTCTTTGCCTAATTCGCCCAAAAACGGACAGCGCGCGGCTCCAAGGATTTGTAAATCTGAAGTGATGAACAAGAAAAGACCAGCGGCTGTGAATGCAGGATTAAGACTTGGTAAGTAATGGTTTGGTTGTGCTGGAATGTTTTTCGTATGTTATTGGAGAGCGTTTAGAATGTTTTGTCAGGGTTCGTGCTACTCCTTGAATACTCCTTGAATACTCCTTGAATAAAATTTTGTCTTTTAAGGGTGCTTGAAAAGCCCTTGAAATTTACGGTTTTTATAAAACTACCTGAATACTCCTTGAATAGTATGTTCAGGTAAAATTGAATAATAAGCTGATGGGCCTTGCAGAGGAACGGAAGATGTTTCACGTCACTAAGGCTAATAGCTGCAGGAAAATAATACAGACCATGAAATGATGGACCAATTGAAAAAGAAACTAAAAGAATGGTTTCGAGTTCTCGTGATTTTTTCACTGCTGTAGTACAGTTTCGCTGAAATGGAGCGATAGGTGGTGCCTCAAACAAACATTTTGTAAAATGCAACGTTTGAAGTTTGTTAGAAAGTTTCCGAAATACTGCTCGACAATTGTCATTTTCCTCCATGAAAACTCCTTGAATAGTCCTTGAATTCAACTTTCCTCGAGCAA
The DNA here is from genome assembly GCA_030142905.1 of Heliopora coerulea. Taxonomy (NCBI): domain Eukaryota; kingdom Metazoa; phylum Cnidaria; class Anthozoa; order Scleralcyonacea; family Helioporidae; genus Heliopora; species Heliopora coerulea. Next base: position 1,850,168 of record JASJOG010000033.1, read on the forward strand.
CACGAATTCTACCTTGTGTATGTGCAGTTCAAATGGCGCTCTAAATGGTTGGGGCATTTTTGTTTCATTGAATGCCGATGGAATGATCGGTGTTTGAATTATTCACTGTATCATGCTAACTTCTCGCTGAAATTAAAACCACTAAGTTAGTTTTGCAAGACATTTTAACTTAAGGTCGATTAAGTATTTGAAGAGGAAAAAAGTATCCCATCTGTTTAAGTAGCGACCCTTACAGTTGGTAGTTACACGGGATTCTGATGAAATACGAAGGTGTAAGAGATCCAGCAGAGCTTAGAATTGTACAGCATTTATTTGAAATCTCTCTTTCGATCATGTTGTGAATGGTTGCGCCACATCGCTTAACAAATCAAACAGTTTTGTTTTATTTAGAAAACCAAAACAGAAAATTAGTGCTTGTAAAACTTCATAGATTTTAAAACACTACATCATTTAAGTATACTTTTATGTGTTGTAGCTTCCCAGTTGCAAAAACGAGCCCGAAGTTTATCGCTGCCTACGACCAACAGCAGACCGTCAAGTCCAGTTTCTAGCGGTGTGAGCCCAACGTCGCTTAGTCATTTGTTTCCAACCAATACGCTCAGTGCGAAGAGAAAGAAGCCAACCAGCAATGCGTTTGATATAAATAACATCGTTATTCCATATTCGATGGCCTCGACGACGCGGGTTGAGCGGCTGCAGTATAAGGAAATCATGACACCAGCCTGGCGAGAATTGGTCGTTGCCTCCAAAGCACCCACGCCGACAGATTTAAAGGTAAGAGTGCCATAGCACTTTTCACATATGCTGTTAAACCAACCAGTCAGTGCGGCAAATACATTGAAGGAATGCGATAATTTTGGTGGACTGGGACCGATTAAACCCGGAAAATTCAGACCCAACTTACGAGGAAGTCCACTGTGGCACAAATATTCCCGCCTTTGGTGGTAACGAAATTTCTTTACCCCCAGATCATGTTGGCATAAACGAAACTTCGTTGACACAGATCAGTGTTAAAATGTGTTTTTACACCACCGTGACTGATTTAAAAGAAAGAATATGCGACTTTGTCCCTCAAGAAACATGTCAACAAATCAGGAAATGCGGACATCCAGATAAAAAGCCGCAAGTGAAACATAGTTGCACTGCTACGAAGTGACACGCTTGGCGAATTGTAAAAATGAATCCTGCAATTGTATGTCAAAAATAAAAATGATGGTGCTATGGATTTCTATCGGTTCCCCTTCCCCGGAGAGGTGGAAAGAATCGGATGCGATCGTGCCATGTAATGGTAAGGATTCCTTCCTGTGGAAGAAAGACAGCTACATATGTAGTCTGCATTTTGTTGGCCAGAATGGGCCAACAACTGAACATCCTGACCGAATGTCTGGACAGCAACTAAAGGAAAGGTATGCTTTCATGATTATGAGGAATGCCAATGTTTTCTTTCTGCGTTTCATTCAAATCTGACTTCAGCGCTAATATAAAGACCCTAAACAACGAGGCGAAAGAACAGCCGCATCGTCGAAAAAAGACCCGCATGATCATTGCTAGATTTAGGGATATTGCTTGCACGTTCGAATAGACCTGACGCAGAATATCTGCTCGCAGAAGAGGAATCCCTGCTTGTCGTAAACGATGCATGATAAAGATAAAGTGATTAAGAATGTCATATAACCCAAATGAGGCGAGTCAATAAAATTGTCCTTTGTCTTCATGCCAGAGGGATCTTATATCTGATTACCATGAACAATTAACGTTTCATATTGCTTTCCTTATCGTCCCTCTTAAAGTTCAGATCAGCAGGCACCGCCATCTTCTCTCCCGCAGACCCGATCTCGACTAGAAGAGGCTTGACGTAGCCACTCACGGTAATACCGCGCTCTTTCATCTCTTTCATGATTGCTGCTACATTCATCAAATAGAATTCTTTTGCGCTTGCCTCCGACATTTTAATAGTTGATTCGAGTAATGCTATCGGCTAAACAATCTTAATACGCCAAAGGACTCGAATACTTCAAGCGCAAGTAGCTATGGCTGGCGAAGTCAACCGAACGTCTGCAATTCAAGATTTGTTTGCATGTTTGACCACGTGACCCCTACACATGGGTGTAAAGGCTGAAGTCGCAAATTCAGGATTATAAGCAAGATTTATATGGTTCCAGTTACAACCATGTAGGTTTCCAGCTGTCTTTGCTGTCCTCCGAACTTTGCTCTTATAATTTGTTTAGCTTTTTTCATGCTCGGGTAGTGTGAATTCAAGTTCCCTTTTAGTAGAAACTTACTCGAGTACTATTGCAAATGCTGCATTCTGATTGGCTACGCTACTCGCTATCTATTCGTCGATAGATAGCGAGTAGCGAAAATGGCTTCCGCCTCTCGTTTTTGTGAAGTTTCTGAAGACGAAATAAAATGCTTACTGGAAAGTGCAATCCCAGAGAAGACGAAAAATGTTCGTTGCAAAGTGTGTTTCTACTAAAACAATTAGATTATTCGTTCTCGATTTCATAATCTAATTATTAAATAGACTCCCGGGCTAGTCCACTTAAGCTTAGTCGAAATCGTGCCCTTTTCAGATCCACTGCGGAAAGGTTCCGGTACTTTTCAAACTTTGCTATGTCACTATCAAGTGTTGGGAATCTTAACTGCTTCAGATGGTGATTAATAACTGGACTGTCGTATTAATGTACTGGTGACCACTACAAACACTAGGGGTGCTTACAAGTGCTGATTGTTACATTGCATTTGCTGAAGAAGTTCAAATTGTCGATGAATTGCTGGTTGTTGACGCCTCTCCGTTCCCAGCCGCCCTATTATTGAAAGACTGCCATTCCTAGATTTTCAACACTTTCTATGCTTTGTCGGTAGCATCTTGAATGTCCTTTTGCAAGGTGTCTGATTCATATCTTTCAAATCTGAACTCACTGGGTTTTTAGTTTTATAATTGATTGTGTAATAGTTCTTCATGTGATTTGCTAAGTGTTTAACCTTTTTATTTATAGTTGGTATGGTGTATAGACGACTCTACAACTTTTAATGTTGTAAGGGGTCATGAAACTATTACGTCACTGCGACAATACTATTGATATTTTGCTTATAGTGATGAGATGTATTCACATGCTTAATTTCGAATGAACCATTTCACAATTTCATATTACACTGGCAGTCAAAAAGAATCGATCACACAGAAGCTAAAGATGGTGACGCTATAAACATTGTAAGAAATCTTATCATGACAAGTAATTACACCGAAAACAAGCAGAAAACAAATTTTAATATTTAGTGGCTCCTCCACGAGCTTTGATCACTGCTTTACACCTTCGAGGCATGTTATTTATTAAAATAATTAGCTTATCTAATGGAAAGCCTTGCCATGCAGCCTTTACAGCACTCCAAAGTTCTTTGACATTGGTAGGGTTTTGCTCTTCGACCATTGTCTTAAGTTGGTCCCATAGATTCTCAATAGGGTTGAGATCGGGTGACTGTGCTGGCCACTCCATAAGAGTTATGCTCTCTTCCTTAAACCATCCTTTGACAAGGTGGGAGGTGTGACAAATTGCATTGTCATGCTGGAATATCCAACCATCTGGTATGGTCAGCATGTGTGTGGTTGGAATAAACGAACTTTGTAGGAAATTGATGTATCGTTCTCCATTGAGCTTTTCATCTATCTTAGAAAGACAGCCAACACCTCTTGCATTGATGCAGCCCCATACCATGATGCCACCACCTCCATGTTTGACAGTTGTCTGAATGCAGCTTTTCTTTAGCTCTTCACCAGCCATTCTGACATACACACACTCATCACTCCTATGAAGAAGAAATCTTGATTCATCGCTGAAGATAACTTGGGATCACTGTTCAGCCGTCCAATTTTTGTGTGCTTGTGCAAACTGTAATCGAGACTTCTTATGGCGAGCAGTAAGCCTAGGCTTCTTTCTGGGCTTGCAGCCCTTTAGACCAGCCTCTCTGAGCCTTCTTTGGGTGGTGGAAACCGAGATGTTGACACCATGTTCAATTAGCATCTCAGCTTTTATTTGCGGTGCAGTCTTATAGCGATTTGACTTGCTTTTCCTTACCATGAGCCTGTCCTCCCTTTCAGATGCCTTTCGTTTCCGTCCAGAGATCTTGGCATCTTTCACACTAACAGCGAGTCTCTTCTTGAGGATTTTACTGACCCTGCTTTGAGTACAACCCACACGAGCAGCAATTTCACGTTGTGTGTAGCCTTATTCGGATAATGCCAGCAATTTTCCTCCATCTTCCAAACTGATTCTTCTCTTTGGACCCATTATTTCGTATCTTCTAATTTGTGACAGGCCAACAACCCTTTCTTGTAAGACTTGAAATTCGTTTAGCGTATGCTATAAAATACTTTAAAAACAGAATATCTCTACAAATATTATGGGACACATCACAATCTATTCAAAACATTCATTACTATAACCCTGAAGGCTGTTGGTGTACGATGTGCTTCTTGTCTGCCTATGTAATCAGAAAGTAACATAAATCTTAACATGATCGATTCTTTTTGACCGCCAGTGTATTTCTCAATAAGCCACTAAGCTTCGTCAAATTTAGATTACCTATTTTACAGTGAAATAAATCTGATTATCTCCATTACAAAGAAAGATGCGATAGAGGACAACAAAAGCCATTGTATATAACGTTAAGACCTTTATCGAATAAAGCAAACTTAATTCTCATTTCATTTACTCTTTGAATATGTTTCCTAGTAGAAAACTAGCTTTGACTACCAAAGGTTCCCCGAAGGTGATGTAACACTTTGAGCCCAAGAGTTGCCTCTCCCCTAATCGTCTGATCTTGCTCAAAGCTAAATATCCAAAAGGTGCTTCTGGTCGACAAAGTTAATGGAGGTTTTATTATCATACGACTGCTAGCAGTGCGACCTAAACTGAATATAATCGGCAGACAGTGGGAAAAATATGATTCGCTGGTTACCATAGTTGTGCTCTTTAGCATTGTCTTGCGGTGCCAAGGAAAAGGCGCTCTTGGCAGGTGTGAAGTGGATAGTATGAATTACCGTTGTTGGTCTGTTTAGCATTTCAGAACTTTTTTATTCTTGTTACGAAGCTCCAGTTCTTGTATTGTGGGTAGCTTGGGAAGCTTTAATTCATTGTTATTTGGTTGTTTTTGTTATTTAGGAAGGGGAAAACAACGAACAAGAAGAGGAAGACTTGTCCAACCTGGCCTTTGCCTTGAGGCACATGAAATGTGAGGAACAAGAAAGAAAGAGATTTCTTGGTATGGCGATCAAGAAGAAAAAGCGCGCCACGCGACAAAGCAGTGAAGCAACAACACCGGAACCGATATCTCCCGGAACACTTCTCGCTGACGGGTCCCTGTCGGTTGGACAAACTTCGTCTGGGGCCCCTTCTCCGTCCTCGAGCAATCCGCCATCTTTGAATTCGTCCTTAAACGTAACATCTCCCATTGGATTAGCTGGAGCATTGCCTGTTGTTAACATGTTACCGCAAGACGACATGCAAGTCAAGCTTGATCGGTCAGGGAAAAGTGCAAAACATGTTAATCGCAGAAGTTCTTCTCTCGAACATAGCGAAAAGGAAGACAATAGCGATGCATGGCCGGTTGCGGCACCGTGGCCTTTGAGAGAGTTTCCGTTGTCAGAAAAAGAACTGGAAAACATGAAAAATATACACTCGCCCCCACCCCCACGTGTTCCCTCATCCGTTTCACCTTCTCCGTCCACGTCACGCGCCAATAGTCCAATTTTATCACCGGTAGACAGTCCTGATAGTGCAGTTAACGCAAACTGGACAGTTAAGGTGCTGTCACCAGAGACTGAAGATAATTTAGAGTCGGACTCTAAACCACCCAGGAAGGGAATTGTATTGAAACTAGCAAAAAGATGAGACGCGCTTACAACACCTCCTCCACTCTCCCCCATGAAGACATCCATCGCTTCGCGGTTGTTGTAAACATGTGGACGAAGTCAACAGTCACTCTCGAATGAAGTCCTGGGAAGCATTTTTCAGCAATAGTGAACTAAAGCATGTTGCAGTCGTTACACGAGAGAAGGCGAAAGATTTCTTCGTTCGAAACTTGCCACGGGATAGGATCGTCGTCTTCATTGTATCATCAGACTGTTTTATTCCTAATAATAATAGACTCTAATTACTTTAATCAAGGATCTTTTGATTTATATCTCTTGTATAAAAAATGTCAATAATTCTTCGATAATATCAAAGCAGTACTTGTCTTTTGGATCGCAGTAAATATCATTTGGCAAGAGAAAAACTCAGTTCGTGAAACTTCACCACAACGATTTGCTTTCTCGGTGCCTGCGCTTGCTTAAGTTTTCTGTTGTATTTTGAAACTGGGTGATACCATGACTATGACTTCTTTTCAACTGGACACTCAATGTTCTAAAAACTGTTGGCCACGTCGGCAGTTATTGCAAAACGAGAACTGTTGAATTGTTAGCATGTTGGCTAAAGAATCAAAGTAAATGTTGCGGAGACTTCTTGAAAAGATTTGCTACTCCTTGTAAAGACTCCTTGTAAATAGGATCGCTTCTGGTTACGGAGTTGTTAATTTTATCAGTAATGCAAATGTGTATTTTGTGTAGATTGCTGCACAGTTTATACATGTTACTTTTCTAGACTTAACCATTAAATAACGCAGTTTACTTCGTACAAACGAAAGTTTTTGTTATTACGTTGGGAGACTTGGATCACTTGCATGGGAATAAAAAACAGGCTGCGTAGACGAAGTACAGAACGGCAAGGAAACCGTGAAAATAAAATCATTTGATAGGGTTCGACGTAACTGTTCAAACACAAGTTTGAGTATTTCATCACGGGGTTCTAAACGGGAAAATAATGAAAGCCGAGGGGCCTATCCTCGAGGTTTTAGTTCTTTTGTAGTGTTTGGAGTCCCGTGATGAAACGCGATAAATGAGTATTCCCATTCGTTTATTCCAAGTTCCATTGATATGAATATGTAAGTCAAGAAATGTGATCCAGATGACGTGTGATTTTCCTACACGTTTTGGATATCGATTTAAAATGCATGCATGTGACGTGTAGTATGCGTTCATGGATTGGCTAGTACAGTCAAACCTGTATTAAGCCGCACCGTATTGGTGGATGATGGCACTAGACGGTGGATGACTTCAGATGATGTACAATGCTGTACGTTGATGTATATGCATAATGATGCGTATTAATGTACATTGACGCATATAGGCGTACTATGATGTATGTTGACGTACAATTATGGATAATGATGTATGATGACTGTACATACAGTGGAACCCCACCTTACGGCCACCTCGTTAATACGGCCACCTCGATATTACGGTCACTTTTTTTTGTCCCGGCAAAACGTCAATGCATTTCCCAATAAAGATACCTCGTTAATACGTTCACCTCGTTATTACGGCCAACGGCCACATTGTAATGTTCCAAAGTTAAGAAATAACCCCGTTAATACGGTCACTCTAAAAGTGTCGACAAATGGAAATATAATTTGATACTATTAGTGAGCGTACATACAAATGTTATCATGTTTGTGCTTGTGTTGTTGTTATAACATCAAAGGCATGCATTCCTTTTAGTTTTAATACAATATGGTATTTGAATTTTGAATCTTAACAACATGCACTATAGTTAAATGCGCAAAGCATTAAAGCAATAGAAAAAATATGGAGCTTTTAATTTAGCGTTTATTAGCTTTTCTACTTCTACACTTTTCTTCCTGCTCCGCGTGTCATTTTTTAGCTTCATTTCTTACAGATAAATTATGTTCAATGGCTAAAAGTTTCTGTAGTAAAAGTTTCTGTCCCTGAAATTTGTAGACACAAGGGGGCTTCCATACCATATCTACCCCTCCCGTCTCTTACTACCTCAATAGCATTCTTGTCGTGCTCATTATTTGGGTCATTCCTCATGTTCAAGACTTCCCATTCTTGATCTGCCAGTAATCCTTGTACGCATGATACCCCCGAATCCATGATGAAACTTCGATTTCGACTGGACTTAAATTCGACATAACACGAGAAACAAGAATACGTTTTTGTCAACAGCTCAATGAGTTGATCATACAGTATAGCAAACAGCTTATCAGATGTCTCTGTGTGAGTGTGGGAAGTGTAAGACAAAGAATCGTTAAAAATTTGTCGGTTACTATGGCAGAAAATGTGAGAAAGTCGTGAGCAAGGTGTATGGTTTCAATATTTCGCCGCTTGGAGAGTAGACTTTCTATTCATTCGAATCGAGTGAGAAAGTTTAATTTGTCGTGTCAGGCAAACTTAAACGGCAAGAACTTGACTTGAAAACGCGATATGAAGTGATTACATTTAGGGATGCAAATCCTTAGATAAGTACAAGAAAACTGGCTGAAAAATTTAGTTGTGGAAGAACTCAAATTCAATGTATTCTACACAAAAGTGATGAGATCATAGCAGCTTTCGAGGGTAATGCCAGCAGCGACACAAAAAGATGGAGAGGGGGCAAGTTTTTCTTTATACGAGGCTTTCTTGACGTCTCCAACAAGGTTTTGATGACGTAAGAGTTCGGCTGTGAAATTTGATCTCATCCCGTTAATACGGCCACCCCGTTAATACGGCCAGATTTTTATGACCAGTTGGTGACCGTATTAACGGGGTTCCACTGTATAAGGGATTTGTTACACAAGAACTTTCCCAATTGGTGTATGTAGGACATGGAATTATTACCGCAATTTGCATCTTCCAGCGCCTGTCAATCATCTCTTCAGCCCGGGATGAAATTTCTTCGTTCGATTGCACGAGATTTTCATCCCGGGTAGCTCAAACTGGGCTGAAAGTAAAACCTTGGTGTAATCGCGAGCTCCGTTTTTCAAATATTTAATCAGAAGGCCGGACAAATTCCAGCCTGGGCTGAAAATCTCCATGTAATCAGCCTCTTAACTGACCGCAGCGACAAACGCAAATCAACGACTATTTCAGTGCGGTCTGACTCTAGTTAAGTTTTTCTCTGTGTTATTCGAGGGGTGGTCAAGTAGTCTGAAAAATGCAGGAAGGATTTTGGTTCCGAGGTGTTTGCATGAGGGAACAAAGGCACCTGACAAGTGCTCATTGCATGGTTTTGCTGACGCTAGCTTCAAAGCCTGTTGTGCGGTAATTTATTTTGTATCTCAAGCTGACGGCAGAATCCATGTTGAAATGCTCACTTCGAAAACCAGAGTGTCACCATTGAAACGCCAAACTATTCCCAGGATGGAGTTAATGGCAGGAAAAGTCTCAGCTCAGCTAATGCACACGGTAAAGGCAGCCCTACAAAACAATATCGTAGTTACTGAAAGCCATTTGTGGCTAGACAACAAGACGGCTCTCTATTGGATAAAAAAACCAGGAAGAATGGAAGCAATTTGTGAGGCACAGAGTGAACGAGATTTTACGGTTAACCGATAAAGAGGAATGGGGACATTGTCCTGGGAAAGAAAACCTGGCAGATATAGAATCAAGGGGAGTTTTAGCGGCAGAACTTGTTGAATCCCAGCTGTGGTGGAAAGAACCTTCTTGGTTGTCACGACCAAAGGAAGAATGGCCAGGGAAAGAAGAGATTGTAGAAACGCCCGAAGGTTTAGAAGAAGCAAAGAAGATTTCAGTTTGTGTGGTACAAAATATAAATGAATGTGGAATTGCAGAGGTCTTAGATGTTAATAGATATAGCAAGTTGGATAGACTCCTGAGAGTGACCTCATTAGTGCTACGGTTTACATCCAATGTGCGTGCTCAGAGAAGAGGTAGTTCGAAGAGGACAGGCGAAGTTAAGACAGAAGAGATAGTTAAGGCAGAAAAAACGTGGGCCAAGGAAGTACAGAAACAGCTGAAGTCAAAACTGAATTTCAAAGGATTAGTCAAGGAATTAGGCATTGTCACATGTGGTTGTGATGGCATCATGAAATGCAAGGGAAGATTGGGAAATTCGGAGTTAGATACGGAAGTCAAGGAGCTGGCAATTTTGTCGAAGGATCATAAGTTTACGAGTTTAGTGGTAGAGATGTCACGAGAGGGTGTATCATAGCGGTGTTAGAAGCATACTGGCAGAACTTTGAAGAAGGTTTTAGGTACCGAGAGGTGGGCAGGTAGCGAAGAGAATTCTGAGTCGGTGTCTTGTGTGTCGTAAGGCGCAGGGTCAGTCTTGTGGCACGCCACCTATAGCCGCATTACCAGACTTTAGGGTTGGAGAGATGCCACCTTAGCGTTGGTATAGATTTCGCAGGACCGTTGTTTGTGAAGGGTGTGTCGGGAGAAATGGAAAAGGTCTATGTTGTTCTGTTCTCCTGTTGTGGTACGAGGGCAATTCACTTAGATCTGATAACCGACATGTCCACAACAGCGTTCATTTGTTGCCTACGTAAGTTCGCTGCGAGAAGACGTTCTCCAGCATTGACTGTCTCGGACAATGCGAAGACATTTAAGGCCGCAAACAAGGTATTGAAGAAACTGAGTGATAATCATGAGGTAGCAAACCATTTAGTGAAGAACAGAATCTATTGAAGGTTTAACCTAGAAAGGGCACCATGGTGGGGCGGCTTTTTTGAAAGAATGGTGGGAAGTGTGAAAAGGTGTCTGAGAAAGGTGCTTCGAAATGCGAGGTTAGGGCATGATGAACTTCTAACTATTCTACTGGAAGTCGAAGGCACACTTAATTCCATACCTCTGACGTATGCTTATGATGAGGTTGGTGCTGAGATGTTAACACCATCACATTTAGTTTATGGGAGGAGACTGGGGGGTTTACCGGATGAAATATGCGATGAAGAAGAGAGTGAAATTGGATACTTGAGAAGGTTTAGGTATCTGGCAAGAAAAAGGTTGCATTTTTGGAGTAGATGGCGAAGGGAATATTTGACGGATTTGAAGGAATACCACAGGAACGGTAAGCGCGAAGCTGCGTGAAACTAACGGAGGGATTAAAAAACTAACGTAAAGAGGAATTCGTGGAAAATGGGTAAGGTGGAAGAGTTAATTATTGGAAATGACAAGGTCATTACAGGAGCGAAACTACAGGTAGTGACCAATGGTAAGCCAGTTTATCTGAGCCGACCAGTGCAGAAATTGTACCCTCCAGAAGTTGTTGGAGAGCACAAACGGTTGTTGGTGGGTGACTCGAACGAAGGGAAGAACGATGGTGCGCAAGCGTCTAGAGGTGTTAGGACAACACCAAGGCGTGCTGCTGCGATTGATGCTGACTGGAAAACAAGAGCGATGCTTGACACTCAGCCTTAATTTAGGCTTAGGTCAAGGGGGGGAGTGTGTTGGATAAGTTAATATAAAGTGTACTAGGCGTAGTGACAATCTGAAATTGGACTTGGGTTACATTGACAATGCTTGTTAGTTCATTGTCCTTGTAATTAGATCAGGGTGTAAATTCGGTCTGACGGAATGAACATCAGTAGTAGGAACAAGTCGAAAACTATATGGTTAAAACGATAGATACAGTCCCGTCGATTGCTCTCTACGTAAATCGGGAACCAGAGCAGAATCATCGAGGGTTCTGCAACAACTTTACCTATCGATTGACTTACGTTTCATAACCTATGACTTCAGAGGGAATGATATGTTTCATTGTTTACAATTCATCTAGGGGGTAAGCCATTTTTAATATAACAAAAAATACTCAAAAATGCAACTACCTTTAACACCGACATTATCTTTATTTATAACAAACCTAGTTTCAAGAAAGGCTGAGTTTCTCACCTGTGGGAAAGGGAATTGATTCCCCAAAATTTTTTTCTCTTTTTTTTTTAATTTGTTTTTTTAATCTCTACTTCTTTCCCAAACTTTATTCCGGAAAATGCATGCTATTTTAATTGAAAGATATCTATCAAAACATTTATTAAACTTTAATATGAATGGCGCCAACCAATCGATCGAAGAGCTAATAAAACAAAAAAAGAAAGAATTAAAGGATTTCAGACATCAGTAATTTCCAGCTTTCAGTCTATGGGTCTTCCCAACTTCATATAAAAGATTAAAGACGATTACCGGGCGAGTTAGATTTTCCATTCTTACACTCGACACAAGATTTTGATCATAATAAGCAATTTTGAGCAGGACGCATTTTGAAATCAATGATTTGAGACATAACTGTCACAAAGTAAGCGATTTATTTGGTAAAACGTTTTTAGAAAGTGTTAATTTCTCCAAATAATGTTTTAAATTTAGCGTAACTACTGGGGTGGCCTAAGACGTCCAGCCCTCTGAAAAGAGCTGGGCAATCCAAGGGCCACCCCAGCTGATGGAATAATGAACCTTCAATTACTATTAAATTAAGCATTTCCACAATAGCAGGTGTACAAGATGAAGTATTTAAGTGTTGGAAAACACGCATCGTGAAACGTGTACTAAATGTTGGTCCCTTGATTACTAAATGTTGCCCCCTCCATTAAGGTCACCCATTCGAAATGTCCTAGTTATGCCGTTGTGTTTTAATCAGCTGCAAAATGCTTAAAGTTTAATGAATCAGTCTGTATAATTGAAGGATTGCCTGGAGATCGATGTGGCCACATACTTGTATAATTAATTTATATTTTAAAGTTTGGATTTCATCAAAAAGAATCCTTAGAGACACTTTCACATGTCATCGTGTTTCTTCGATCAATATACGAAAGCTGTATGATAAAAGTTCAAGAGCGACGTCGAGGAGTATTTCCATTCACTGTTTCAAATAGATTTTGCCATCTGGTATAAAAGCTGTTTTCGTCTTGACGACTTGCCTTGTCTTGACTTTCTTTTCTCTCACTGGCTTTAGGCTTGGAACAAACGAGCCTTGTTTAAATTTACACAAAGAAAAGTGGATTTGTGTTTTAAAATTTGCCTTGTGGAAAACAGCTTTTAGTCACACCAGACAACACGAAAACGTCATTTAGCTGAATTTTAATTACAATTCTAATCAAAATCTTTTAGTTATATTAGACAAATTGCTGTCAGGAACCGAAAAAGTAGCTCGATATTTCCGAAAATTGGATCCGAAGTAAATACAGCCAGACATATTCAAAAAGTGTGAAACTCTGGCGCTGATGCGCATAACTAGATCGTTATTACCTTAGGCCATGTTTTCCATTCTTTCAAGCAACCAAACTTCAGTTGAACAAATAAACTACCTCTGGTTTAACAATCATGACAATGGGCTGAAATTAGTATTCAGGTGTAACAAAAAGAACCGTTAAATGCAAATTTAGCTCAGTGACAAAATTTTCACGTTTTTCCTGTACGACGAGCATTTATTTTTTACACTCTTCTTCCATGGTAATTTTCAGGGTAAATTGGCCAAATTTTTTTTTTCAATCTTATCCTGAAAAAGATACCAAATCTGAACCAAACTGCTATATCACGGTTTTTGACTTAATGTTGCCTAACATCAGACTAGGATGATAAGTTTACCCGCCGTTAGCTCGATTTTTACGGAAGCCCGCTGTGAAATGCTTTTACTATTGTTTTAATTACATTATGTCTTCCTGTTGACATGCCTAATGAAAAACAATTATGTTTACCCATGATTTACCGGGCGGAAATCCTGCACGAATCAAAAAGATTAAAACTGAGCATAAAATTTGGGCGTCTGCTTGCTCAACACCTTTTTACTCATCTCACCCTCCTTTAATATCATTGGCTTAGTTAAAATCCTGTTTACACTGTTGACGTTATGGTCACGTAACGGTTAAGATTTTGGCTCGGGCGCCGCTATTTTTGGGCACGGCATGGGTGATTTTCACAGCGTAAACTGTGCCGATGTTTTATGCTCCATGACTTGGTAAACTTTAATCAATCTTCGCTCATTCGCGCACTTTTTTACTTTTTAAACTCTCCCCACTCTCCGCACCCGAGCGCAACGTAATATCAACAGTACTTATTACCAACATCTCCTGTCCTTTGGGATTTTCTCTTTTTTTTCTATTTTTTTTGATGGTAAGCTTTAATGTATGAATGTTCTAAAGTATTTAGTATTGATTACGTTTGGAACCCGAGTCGAGTGGGTTTCTTGACAGCTCGACCACTGCGGGTCCTGGCTGCGACGCTGGTTGCTTCTGTTGTCTCCTCTGCATTTGCGGTGCCAGGAGTTGTTGGTTGGATAATCGGTTCCGTAGTGTTTGTTGCTGTTGCCACGGGTATTAGTGCTTCTGGCATGGCCGGTTCTTCATCCATGTCGTCATCACTATCCTCTATCGCCGATTTTCGTAGAAATTTTCTGTTCCTAGTATAAGTGTATCCGTTACTTTCAACTTAGTATGATCTTATGCCGACCTTTCGCAGGACTCTTCCCTTTTTCCACTCCTTGTATCCAGATCGGGTTGGCTGTATTCTCACCGTATCCTCTTCTTTCAATGGGCAGAGCTCCTTGGCTCCTCGGTTGTAGTACTTCGTTTGGAGTTCTTGTCTTCTGCGGATGCGCTCGGCAGCTTGGCGGTTGGTCTTGGGTTTGAGTAGTTTCTCAGAAATGCGCAACCGGGTTTTCGTGGGCTGGGCTAGTGCCATGAGTGCTCTGTGGAGTGTTTCTGACGGTGAGCAGGGCAAGGTACGGGTCATCACTAGATGCCTTGCACGTTCGCAGTATTCGCTTGGCTTGCTTGACGGCTGATTCCGCTTTGCCGTTGGATTGGTGGTGGTAAGGGCTGGTACGGATACGCTCAAATCCGTATTTTTTTGAGAACCCTTGAAATTCTTCGCTGATAAACTGCTGCCCGTTGTCTGTTACTACTGTATCCGGTATGCCGTACCTGGCAAAGTGAGGTTTGAGCTTTTTTATCACATCCTTCGATGTTAGCTGGTCGAGGCGGTCGACTTCGAAGAAATTGGAGTAGTAGTCCACGGTGACCAGGTATGATTTCTCGTTGCACTCAAACAGGTCGCAGCCGACTTTAGCCCATGCTCGTTCTGGTGTGTCATGAGTGATGAGGGGTTGTTTTGGTTGTCTGTAGTTGTATGTGTCACAGGTTTCACATCGTGAAATGCAGTCCTTCAATTCTTAGTTCAGATGCGGCCAATAAATGCTCTCTCTTGCCCCCCTAAGTGTAGATTCGAGTCCTTGGTGTGCTGAGTGGAGTTCGCTTAGTATCTGTCTTCTCAGGGACTTAGGGATTACCATCCGGTCTCCTCGGAACAAAAGGCCTTCTCGGGTTGCTAGTTCATCTCGGATGTGGTAGTATGGAGTAACTGTCGATTTTAGACCTGTGGGTTTTTCAGGCCATCCTGACTAGATGAATGTCTTGACGGTTTGAAGGTCTTGATCTTTTTGAGTTTCGTCTCGGAACTCAGTGGTCGTGGTTTCGCTGGTCAACAGCTGATTAATTTCTTCCAGGCTCAACATTTCCTGCACTTTCAGGAGTTCCTTCGGTATCGCAAATAGAATGTTCCAAGTGATGGTGGCTGAAAACGTCTGCCAGCAACATTTCTGTTCCTTTCTTGTAATGGATGGTTATGTCGTATTGATGCAGTCTCAGCATCATGTTTTGGAGGCGTCAAGGAGCTGCAGATAGGCGTTTTTTGTGAGTCACCTCCAGGGGCTTGTGGTCTGACTCTACTGTGACAGGACGACCATAGGTATACTGGTGTAAACGTTCCGTTCCATAAACGATGGCCAATAGCTCCTCTATTTGAGCATAGTGTTTTTCTGTATTTGATAATGCTCGACTTGCAAACGCAATGGGTTTTCCTTCTTGGATGAGTGCTGCTCCCAGTCCATAATCGCTGGCATCGCACTGCACAACCAACGGTTTTTCGGGTTCGTAGTACTTAAGGACTGGTGGTTCAGTGATCAACTTCTTGATTTCGGCGAAGGCTGCGTCGTGTGTCTCATTCCATACGTAAGGTTAGTCCTTCTTGGTAAGCTGTCGGAGCGGTTCAGATACCTGTGAAAGATGTGGGGGGAATTTGGCGAGATAATTGACCGTTCCTAGCACTCTTCTGCCTCCAGCGACGTCGTCGGGCAGCTTCTCTTCTAAGATCGCTTGCACCTTCGCTGGGTCGGCTTTAACGCCATTGGAGGTGAAGACGTGGCCGATGTATGGCATCGACGTCTTCTTAAGCTCGATCTTGTATGGGTTGAGCTTGATTCGCTTGGCTCTGCAGCGCTCGAATAACTTCTTATATTTTTCATCGCGATCAGACATAGCATCATGCATAGTCGTTTCGTTTCCTGTTATCAAGATATCATCTGCGACTGTTCGTACGCCGTCCAGGATGTCGATTGCTTGATCCAGGCGTTGCTGGAAGATCTCTCCGGCGGTAGAGATACCGAAAGGCATGCGTTTCCACTTGAATCTGCCAAAGGGAGTGTTGAATGTCGTTAATAAAGAAGATTGTTCGTCCAACTGTACTTGTCAGTAACCGTTGCGGCAGTCAACTTTGGTGAAAACTTTGGCGTTGGAAAGTTCCGGAGGTGCATCCTCAATAGTTGGCATTGGATGTCGGTATCTTTTTCAGCACTTTGTTGAGAGGGGTCGGGGGTCGAGGCAGAGTCTAATTTTCCTATTTGTTTTGGTTGTTACTACGATTGCGCTGACTCAGTCGGTCGGACAATCGACTCGCTCCACCACGTCGAGCTTGACAAGTTGGTCTAAATGGTCTCGTAATGGTTGTTTCAGCGACTCCGGGATCTTTCTTGGCGGGAGTTGTACTGGTGAGGAATCTGGCTCTATTTCGAGGTGCAACTCTGGTCCCAGTACACCAAGGCCTTCAAAGACATCTTGATAGGTGTCTTTGATGTCCTGCAGCGTCAATCCCATCAAGCTTGGCATGTTAGGGTATCCGTTGACTTGATTGATGGTGTGGTTTGGACATACCCTCTGAATTAGTTTCATCTGTTGTGCTGCGCGACAACCTAAAAGATTGTTTTTAGCGTGCTTGTCATCGACAATGGTGAATGAAACTTTAAATTTTTTCTTGGTTTGTGGGTCTTTCAGTTGTATCTTGCATTTGCCCAGAGGGGTAAGCGACGAATTGTTATACATCTTAAGTACTTGTGTAGTAGGTTTAATATGCTGTGAACATATGACGTAATCGATGAGAAAAACATGGAACTAGAGGTGTAGCAATACACATAGATAGTGAGTTGTGATCTGCAGGATTCAGAAATAAAGCGAGTTGAAATTAAAAAGAGAATTAGAGAGTGCTTCGTCACAATGCCTTTAATATTTCGTCCGCTTTAATTCACTTTCTTTGAGGACATTGCAGGTTGCTCCTGTATCGATTTGGAATTTTGTTGTGTTTCCACTTTTGATGTCCATTGCGGTGAAAAGACGCGATTGATAAGAGTCAGTTTCTTGAACTGTCACGATGCTTTCGTTTCCGGCAGGTGATAATTCGACTGTCAACACAGCGTCGCCAGAGTCGCTTGAATCGTTTTCGATCACAGAAGCAGTGGTTTTTGTCGACGATTTTTCGCTTTTTGGAGGTATACTTTTCCGAAGTGATTGTTGCAACTATAGATTCTACATCGGCTTCCTAAGGCAGGGCAGAATTCCTTTTTTCTCAGATGTATTCCGCCGCAATATTTACATTGAATTTTGGCTTCGTGACTTCCGGTTTCATTTCTGTTGGTTTTGATGCCGCTGATGGCTTCTTCTCTAGCTTCGTGAAGTTTCTTGATCTGCTTCCTTATGGTTTCACTGCTTCGGCAGAGGTCGATTGCTTTAGACAGGGTAAGTTTCCGATCTTGTAACAACTTCTTTTGGGTTGCATTATCATTGATTCCGATGACCAGTCGGTCGCGTATGAGAGAATCTCGTAAACAAGTGCAGAAATTACAAGTTTGTGCCAGTGTTCGTAGGGCAGTGAAATACTGGTCAACTGTTTCGTTTTCTTTCTTCTGTCGGCTCTTGAAGACGAATCTCTCATATGTCTCGTTTGTTTCGCCCAAGCATAGTTCTTGAAACTTGCTTAGCACGATATCTAACTTGGTGCGATCTTCTTCCGAGGCAAAGTCCATGCCTTGCAGTATTTCCATAGCGTCTTCTCCGACACAGAAGAAGAAGGTTGCCGTTTTAAAGTCATCTTCGAAGCGATTTAGTCGTGCTACAATGGCGTAATTGTCCCACGCGCGTTTGAATTTCTTCTAGTTGGTCGCTAGATTCTCTTCGACCTTTAGCGGCTTTGGCACCGATAAGCCTTCTGGCAAAAGTGGCTGGTTTGTAGGTGCTGCGCTTGATGCTTGGCTCGTGCTTTCTTCTTGCATGTTGTCGGATGATGGGGTTTCTTTTTAAATTCCTGACACCACGTTTTATGCTCTATGATTTGGTAAACTTTAATCAATCTTCGCTCGTTCGCGCGTTTTTTTTACTTTTTGAACTCTCCCTACTCTCCGCGCCCGAGCGCAACGTAATATCAACAGTACTTATTACCAACAGCGGACTTCTTAAAATTTGGTACCCGTGCCGAGCATCTCGCTAAATGTAGGTCTCGGCACGGCTAAGATGCCGTGCCGTGCCCAAAATGTTACAGTATAAACGGATATTTAGTCCAGGACAGCAAGAATCCGAGTTAGGAAACGAGTTGGGAATCCAGGTGGGATTAGAATTCATTTTCGAATTCGGATTCGAGTTGGGGTTAGGATTAGGGTTAGGGTTAGTGTTTGGGTTAGGTTAGCTCCAGACGTGGGTACCAGGCGATGATATATATTTTTAGATAACAAATGTGTTACTTTGTTGTTAGAAATCCTAACTCGAATCCTGACTCGAATCCTAACTCGAATCCTAACTCTAATCCCAACTCGGATGACCAACTAACTAGGTTTGTCTGTCACCTTGTAAATATTTTTAATACAGATTTTTCAGCTTGTTATTCAGTTTGAAGATTGTGCGCGCCTGCACCTAAAGGTCGATAAACTATCTTAATATGACCAGACTTTGTCATACGAGGCGTGCGATCTCACTCGCACGCCTTGGCACACGCCTAGAGTCGACAAGGCGTGCGAAGGATCGTGCGATAGATTTTCTCATACTAAGCATTTTAGCTAAACATCTGACAACCTTAGGCATTAAAAGAAACGAAATATTTGTACTTTTAACCTTGACTTGGATGCTGTTGGTCTTCCATCTTGTTGGATATCAGTGTTAACAAAGACGTGTATCTTGCTTTCAGTGACTGACGAAGAGGTCTACAAGTTTAATTGCAGTTTCTTGGCCTGATTCAATGATGCATGAACAAGATTATGAAACGTTTCGTTACAATACCGTGATAGGCATATTGTTGTGAAATTTGACCCGACATGAGTGGCCAATAAAGTTTCGACAAATTTGCGATGCACTTCAAACGAAAGTGATTAAATCGTTATGTGCAACACAATTTTCTCCGAATCGAAGCAAGAAAGCTTTGCGAGAGCATTTTTAATTATATATTTGAAAAATTCCCTTATTTATCTTAAAGTTTATTAAAAAGCTCGTGTTCACTTTGTCTTGGTCAAATTCTTCTGTTGAAAGGGCTATTAGTTTTCTGACGAAAACTTTTTCCGACAAGCGCCTCAAAATATCGCACACGGTACTAGAAATGCGACTGATAATAAAACTTATCGATTCAATTTGGAAAGGAACTGAACGCAAAGACGTCTGACAGTGCGCGTTGAAAATTTATTTGGAAAGGAAAACGCGAAACCGTAAACTTGGTTCACCGCTAAACGTATGTAGTTGCAGTACGTTTGTGGAAATTGAATCGACCGATGAAGATTCCTTTTCTAACAATAAATCTGATTTGTACTATTTATCTGAATGGAAGACCTAAATGAAACTGTTTTAAGCGTGGTGAACCCTTAAGTAGTTGTATAACTGTCTTAAACAAAAACTACATTGAACCCGTCATGTATGATTTCCTTAAATTGTCAAATTTTGCCAGTGACGTCATAATTGTTGCGCGGTAACCCATATTTGTACTTTGTACAGCCAGTACCCATTAGAAATCAGGGAATTGTTTAAGGCTGAAATTATAAACAGGTACCGTACTAATTTCCACAAAGTCTTTTCGCAGTGCTTACCCCTCGCACTGTCATCACTCTTTAAAGGCGTTATTACGTCATCGCACGCCAGCGCACGCCTAAAATTGATCAGGCGTACGAATGGTCGCGGTATTACCCCATTTGCTTGTCTTGACTGTCTTTTTTTATCTGAAATTTTATGAATTCGCTGACGTAATGTGGTTGTATATCCGAATTTTGAGCTGGGCTCCGATCTTTACAGCCTTTTTACAAATGAGTAGATTTCTAATTTTCAGCATATCCAAATGATATTCATGGTTATATAGTACTTTATCTTCAAGGGTCTTCATGTCAGGGGAAATAGTTTAAGACTTATGATAACCGAGACTCGATCATAATGATATCAGATAAAATCCACGCCCAAGAATTGCTCAGCACCAAAAATAAAGTTCCATAAAAGTTGGTCATTTGAGACAAGTTGAACTTTTCGCCACGTAGATAATTGCAATTAGGCTATCTCGTAAACGTCAGGCCTACTGGCTACCGATCATGACAGTATATTTAGTCAGCTGTACTTAACAACGTCTTTACTGTGTCATTGATTCAACACATTCCCAGCGGTAACTGTATTGGAAGTTCTCCGCCCCAATTCCTTTTGCAGTATGAAAATGAACATTGTATATTTTTAGGTTTAGGTTGACTAGTAAGCAAAAATAAAGACCAATTTGTCCTGACTATATATATGTAAATGATGGCTTGTTCTAAAAATCATCCGTGCTTTAACATTTTGCTTATTAGGCACAGCAATCATCCTCCGTTCTTTCTGAACAAACAAAGTTCTCAAACGTCCATTCATTGTGTTCTTTTGTCATATGTTAATGTTTTTTCTCTTAATCTCACCTGTTACATTCTAACGTTTTATTGGATAATACCACGGTTGAATTAGCGTTAGCCCGGTGATAAGTCTAAGCGAATATAGTTACACGCCAAAGACCCGGTGTTCACATTTGGTAAGTTCAACATATGCTATATAGTCATGATAACAGCTCGCATTACACGTTGTAAAAACACGGTACATAATACCATTTAATTTATTATTTAGATTTATTTACACCTTTGAAAGAAAATAGTGCATATAAGCAGTTTCCTTTTTGTTGGTTTAGCTTGCGACCAAATAAAAGTACTAAAGAGAATGTTTTACAGTTATCTTTTGGTGTGGACGTTCTCAGCAGCTGTAACCCCAACAAACTCTTTACCAAAAAAAGAAATTCTCATTCTTGGCGGAAATGGATTTATTGGAAGTGAAACGACGACCAAACTTCTCGAAAATGACCACAACATTACGCTCTTAAACAGAGGAAATGCTTACTATGATTCAGAGAACAGAATAAAGCCATTCATCTCGCGGCATATCGCCTGTGATCGGGAGAAATCCCTTTTGCTTGAGTGCAAAGAGTTTCAAGATGACACAAAGCATTACGACGTTTTGATTGACTTCACTTCTCATTCACCTATGCAAATACGCCAAATCGTTGATTCACTAGCAGGAAGTATTGGTTTGTACATTTTTATCAGCACAGAAGCTGTGTACGAAGTAAGTTTAAAAAACCACTCTAACCCTAGCAGGGAGGAAGAAGCCGTCCGGCCAATTAGTCCCAGACAACGTAGGGAACTTCAGAAAGCGGAGCAATACGGTGATCAGAAATTGGCTTGTGAGGAATTTCTAGAAAAGCAGCAAAAGGAAGGAGGGTTTCCTTTCATCATCCTACGCCTTCCAATAGTCATAGGTCCTCGTGATACAACATTTAGGTAAGATCAGAAGTCACATTAAACTCTCTTTAGAAGGGGGTTTAAAGTTCAACTCAGCCTCGTCCCTGAGAAAAATTGAGTAACAGGAGGTATTTTTTCTAAAGCTGATAATAATTGCTGAGGCTGGTAAATACATCAAAAGACCCCAGGGTGTCGTCTTCCCTCCTCTCACCCCTCCGTGAAAAGAGGATCGGAAGTGGAGGAGTGACGAAAAGACCCTGGGCACGAGCATGAGTGTAACTTTACATCGGAGCTAAAGGTTCTAGCACTCGATACTGAACTGGACAGTGTCGTGACTTCTTTTGACTAAACATCGTGTAATTTCTTGATTACCCAAGTTGTTTTATGTTAGTCACATACCTCAGCCTCAAGTTTTATTCTTGTGACGACAATGTCTCTATGGTTCCGCACGAAATGTCAACTCCCAATTCAACGATACCAATTCCCAAATTTTACCTTGATCCTGAAGGCTTGCTAGATTCTCATAGGTTATGGACAAATGTATCAATATAACACAACGTAGTTTAGCAGATCGATAGATTTGGGTTTAACCTTTTCTCTAGTGATGACGATTACTCAATTATTTTACTCTGGATGACGTGAGACAATTTTATTCGTCAAGGGAGACTTGTAGTCGCGAAAGTGTTAAGATTGCGTGGGGATATGAAGTGTTCGATTGCATTCGAACTGCTCAGTACGGAGGGCAACTAACGTGTGTTTTCGGTATCTAAACACAAACATTTTAAAAGTCACTTGGCTGAATTATATTGTTACATTGATGATGCCATTTCTAACTTCAAGTCTAACGGAGAAAACAACCCTCCAATTCTCCCACTTCCTCGAGCTCTTGGTTGCGCTTCCGATCTGCTCCATGTTATAACTATGAATACACCATACTTTCGTAAACCGAGAAACACGTTACAATGTACAAGACTGTCCCACCATTTCAACGTGTGATCTAGCAACTGGACCAGCCACTAATGATTACTTATCAACCGACTGCGAGGTCTACATGAGAGAGTATTTGCATGAGATTTTCGTACAACCCGAGGGGTGACGAAGTAGCCATTTCTGACCGAGAGAGTTGAAAGCAAATACTTTACCATACCAACCAAAAACAGTGATTGGCTTTTGGTTCGTTTCTTCTTTGTTTTTAATGCCTTACACGTTTTGCGAGGTAGCAGTTTAGATATACATGCATGATTTACGTTTGTTGCCAGACTGTTGGGCTAGTTTTCAACTTAAAAACATCGAGGAAGATATTAAACCACTTCATAAGCAGTATATTGCTGTTAATTCTTTTGTAAAATTTACCAGGCTGGTTTGTCTGTCATCAGGTCAGCTAGGAAATTTTCTGTCTTAACATTGCCAAGGTAACCAATCAGTACTCATAATTTTGCGTGCAAACTGAATAACAAGCTCAGCCATATAATAATCGAGCCCAAATACTGTATTTATCCACCTGCGTCGGAAGCAATATGACAGAGGGAAGAAAAAAAAGTTCCTTTTGTGAAGAAAACCTGTTTTTTGCATGTTAAGTATAGCTTTTTGTGCTTCCTCAAAAAAGCACCTCTTGGTTCAATTTAGACTTAGATCAGTCTTTAAGCAGACTCTAGTTCACATCTCACGAGAAAACGTGTGTTTTCGAACAAGATAGACATTGGGGAGTGGGGACGATGCCTTGTGATTGATGATATTGGGAGGGCGAATGACCTCACCTCTACACCCTACGTTTAAAGTCTTTGTATTTATATCCTTTCTCATCATTTAACATGCCCTGTTTCGTTTCAGATGGTGGACATACCAGCTATGGGTGTTAACTCACGCAGTAATTCACCATCCTGTGCATATCCCTAACGGGGTTAGGAGCACTCTTTTTAGTTTGGTCTACGTTGATGATGTTGCTGACGTAATTACTAGAATTGTGGATACGGATCAGTCGAAGATCAGATCATTCGAAAATATGGCCATTAATTTAGCGATGAAAGAGCATATAACACTACCAAAAATTATTAAAGGCATTGCAAAATATTATGGCATTGACTATGTCCAGCATGAAGGGGACAATAATTCAACTTGGTACGCCTATCCACTTGGAACGAAAGGACCCTTGGATATTTCACTTGCAAGCCGAGTCTTGGACTGGAATCCTGTGCCGTGGGACGTTGCACTGGAGAAAACCTGTGACTTTTATCACCGTGCGATGACGAAGGTCGAATTTTCGAAGGAAAAGGAAATGGTGTTAGCCGATATGGTCGACACTGTTGTTCCTGAAGAATTCTACGAAGATTTCATGGTAAAATTAAAACAACATTTCGGTGAGACAGTCTTCGATGGAATCGACCTGGAAATTGGCATTCCCAACGGCGCTCCTGAAATCGAAACAACGCCAGATGGAAACATTGACAGTGAGAAGGTCACTGATGAACTTTAAGTTAAAATCGAAATGAAGCATTGGCCGAGTAACAAAACAAGTTGTTACAAGTAAACTTAAACCTTTCCGGTCCGAAACGTCTCCCTTAACGAGTAAAATCTTCTGGCGTAAGCCAGAGCTAAATTAATAAGTCGGAAAGGATTAAGCA
Source organism: Heliopora coerulea (assembly GCA_030142905.1). Taxonomy (NCBI): domain Eukaryota; kingdom Metazoa; phylum Cnidaria; class Anthozoa; order Scleralcyonacea; family Helioporidae; genus Heliopora; species Heliopora coerulea. The sequence continues at coordinate 1,874,493 of JASJOG010000033.1, forward strand.
CGTCTCAAGTAAGGTAGCTTCATGTGGTTGTTTTTACTCGGCACCAGTGACGTAAATGACGTTTCTTTTTTGGAGGGGAAGGGCGAAAAGCTAATTTTCCCGACAAACTTTATAACATTATGTTTAAGATTGATTATCCTTGGAATTATCTAACCCTGCGAAAGGGTTAGAAGGTGCACCAAGAAATTCATAAGAAATTTGTTTACGATTTAAGACCAAAACCTTATGATATTTCAATTTATGTTTATTGCGAATTTATGTTTACTGCAAACAGAATAATGAACCTTTCGTCGCTTTTTCGAAGGACACGTTGACATATCGATGATTTCTTAAACGATTAAACGGACCGATCAAGTTAAACTCCCAAAGTTCTGTCGATTGAAGCGTGTCTGGTATTTCAGATCCCAGAAGTGAGACCTATCACTAGCGCATTGTAAACTAATCAACACGGTCAACTTACTGCTTCATTCTGCTTTGCACAAAAAGAGCACGCAGCTGAGCCGCCTGGCTCATAAAATCCTGTGAAAGACAATTCGATTTAGTTCAATCTTTAAAATATAATTAAGGTATATTGTTTTGAATACCGAGACCGTGAGCAATATAAATAATTTATTGAAAAGATCTTTTGTAAAACCAAGCTAGCAAAATACGAAATAACCATTTTGGTTATTCCCGATAGAGCAAATTTTTCTGACTAAATTTTCTGGGCGGTTACTTGCCCCCCCCTTGCCCCCCCCCCCCACCAGTTACGCTACTGCTCGACATGCGTGCGTAGATAGTGATCTTGTCGAGCAGTAATTCTGTCAAGACAGCACCGTCCCCGTCAATGGGAATACCAGTACTAACTTTTTGGATGTTGGTTTCAGTAAATTTCTTAAAACTTGGTTTATAAAGGAAACACATTAAGTGTAACAACATCTAATTTTCAAAGTTTTTCAGAATTTTTTAAAATCCATTGACTTTATTGCAAGAAATCTGTCTTGGCAACCTGTCTTAATATTTTGCCACGTTATTGTTCGGTGAATTTCTGGGAGATTCGCCGAACGGGAGTCCAAACTGAACAACTACTCTTACCATAGTAACAAATGATAATTCCACAATTTGACAGTGATCGTATGTTTATGATACTTCTGCAGCCTAATATACTCCAAGCCAAACATATAAATATCTAAAGATAAAAATGCCCATTAATTCCAACATGTAAAAATAGAAGCCGTTAAAATAGTATCTGTTATCCCCTCGCCCACCGCGCGAAGCGCGGTGCGAGGATACTAATCTTGACGTGCGTGGAGTCCTGTTACACGCGTGGTGACTAGAAAGAAAAATTTTCGCTTTGTGTATGTATCTTTCTATATATATATATATATATCCATGGATTTCGGTCACTCAAAAATGTCATGTGCAAGCTCGGGGACTGGTATGTTGTTGAAGAAACCGTACTTAGGTACCGTATTGAAGCAAGTCGATTTGGTCTCGTTATTTTTTCCCTTGTATGGATCTCTCGCAAGTTGTTTACATTAATTGAACACTGAAGCCAGTAAACGATTTAAGACCGGCAAAGGAAATGGCTTTCTTGGTGCCTGCGGCTGGTTTCGCCACCTCAGTAACTGGACAATTTATGACTTGACAGAGCAGTTCTCAAAGTTAACTCCTTGGAATATGCATTTGCCAACTGCTCACTTTTTGCAGAAACGCTTTGTCTTGGTTCTTTCTGATTTATATGAACAAAAGACGTAAGGGAACTCGCTTGTTGTCAGGACATTTGCCAAGCGACTAACTGTATTAAAACGATATTCTTTGCTGAAGTTGAATCGATGTCGATTAGTATAAATCTTGGGACTCTTCACGTTCTGGTTACCACTTATCTTAGCCGCACAATCACAGGTACGTCTGAATCGAGTAGCTTTAAAGTACAAGTTCTGCGAACGGAATTGTTTTGAGCGGCTTTCAAAAGTAGCTTCCCGACTTTATTCTTCCCTAAGGGAGACTTCTTGTACGAAATATTACCGCCTGGATTTTGCTGATGTTTATTGGTAAAGTAGAATGAAGATTCTGGTTCATTTATCTCTGTACGACGATTATTTTTCAACATTTTGCAGTATTTAACCGGACAGCGTTCATGGTCAATTGTTTGAGAAGTGGGATAGAACACTCGTCATCCAGAAGAGTTGTCCAGGCCATGACAGTCTTTGGATGCTTTCTCAGCTTTCCACACAAAGATTTCATTGCCTCAATCAGGATTTTTCTCGCTATGAAATGTCACCCCGTTGGAAACGTTAGGATGTATTTTTGGGTCGAAACAAAAATGCAAGGTAAACAGCCACCAGGTAACTCGCTGCAACGCTACTTGTTTTTGGTCACCAAATTATCCTTCGGCAAAACAGTTGTCCGCTTCAGTCTTTCCACGTCAAGAGTGATTTGTGCATGATGACCTTTACCGTATTCTTCCGGTAATGCTTTCATCAGGATTTTAAAACCTCTCAGGAAAGTTTAAAGTCGTCTGTGAGTAAATTTACCTTTGAACCCTTTGTGTTGAGGTGCCACTGTGCTTAGTTGAGAATACGCAAGAGTTGCAGGTTTATACGCCATTTTTCTTTTTTAATGAAGTTTTACCTTGGAAAAAGTACGTCTTTTACTTCCCTCTTCTCGTTCTTCTTTCTACAAAACTTGCACAAGGTTTGCTTGTCGTATTTTGTTTTATGTTTTGTATTTTCCGATTTTTGGTCAGCGATAAAACTGCAGAACTCGTTCATGTTTTCTTTGTTTACTTCGTCGATTTCGTAATTCGTTTCATCTTCGTCACCAAAGTGTTGTACTTCCGGATGAATGCTTAGCAAAAACCCTTATCATAGCAGATCTCAAAGACATTTGTAACCAACTTTGAGGTAACGTATAATTTATCAATTTTTTAAGTCAAAAAAATGTCAGAAAAATATTTAATCATGAGCTGTCCGTAATGCTGGTATCCGTTTGATAACCTATGAGAATGCTCCAGTTTTAAGACGGAAAGTCTGGTCATCTAATAAAACAATCTTTCTTTAAGGCAAAATGAGTGAGAAGTCTAATTGGAAAACGACACGAATTACCATAAACCCGCAAATAATTCAGGGTATTGATCGTATCATTCGTTGTTTAATAATTTAATTGTAATGATGGACATCTTACCATTTGTTAAGCCGTTGAACGTTATTCTCACCGAACTTTTTGTTTTAATAAAGCAGAATTGAAATTTTAAACGTAAATATAACTATAAGCAGTTTAAATATAAAATAATTTCCAGTTTGGATTGTTGTTTATTTGCGGCCAAATTCTGTGTGGATTTTTTTTTATTGCATGTCCTCTTGCAGTTATAGTCAGGAGGATTTGTCCTTTTGAGAATTTTGAAAAATTATCATTGTTACTTTGATTCTCGAGAGATATATTGGAAGGGTGGGCGAGGGGTTGTTGCGAGCACGTATTTCTAGTTTTACAGTAAAACCTACTGACAACTTGGACGCCAGAAACGTAACGTAAATTTACCGTATAAAGGTAAATGTTCTTTACAAAGATATCTGAAATGAAGTGTTTTAAAGTAGTTTGTCAGGTTAAAACACTGAAATGTTCCCAAGAACAGTAATTTATTCTGCATGTAAAGTAGCTTAACAATATACTAGCTGTAAAATATTACAGCAGATCTTTATCGGTATAATGAGACTTCTATTATTTTACTTCCACTAACGCCAAACAAATTTCCTCGTCAAGGGGAAAGCTCCGGCAGTCAAAGATTAATAAGACAGAAATTTTTAACAGTGTACGGAGCCACCTTAACTTCTTCTCCTCGCGTAGTTCTTCTTTTGTTTTAATTTGTCTAGTGACAGATGGTTTTGCTTGTTAAAGGGAGGCAGTAGGAAAGAGTTTTCTGAGGTTCTCCTTGGTTTTGAGACTGACTAAATGTGAACGCCAGTAGACAAAAATTAGGCCAGGGTTAATCCTAAAATCCTGGTTAACGTTCCCCAGTCTTGAAATCCCGACGAGGAATATAATCGTCTTTATACATCGCAGCCAAATCAGCATACAAAAATTTGTCACAGGGTCGCGTTACTTAAAACTGTTTGGTACATACTATGAAAGATAACTGCTGTGTGCTAAGATCGTAAGAACAAAACTGAGTATGGTGATATCGTTTAAATTAAGATTTTTCATTAAAATACGTTAAACGTCATCTAAAAAGGTTGGCGATGAATCAATGAAATTAGACAGTAGTTACTTAAAAGTATAGACAGAGACATGTGATAGCTTTATATTTAATCAGATTGATGGGAAAAATGAAAATATCACCAAATCAACTGTTGGAAAAATATTATGTGCTAGGTGAATTCGACATTTTAACACAGAAATAAATTCTAAGTAATCGAGCAACCAATAAAATTTAGCCAAATTTCAGGCCCTAGTTCGTTGCGCAGCAACAAACCGTGACATTAAATGCTCACAGAAGAAACCACTTTTCTGATCCAATATTTTATTTAAATTAATAAGCCCAGTGTCAGCTCCGTTGGCAAGACGGCCTAAAATTGAGAACTATGCATTAGTCCGACATTTTTGGATACTGAGCTTTAAAGTATTGAAAGAAAATTTTCAAAATCTGCTAGATTTTAATACATAATACACAAAAGCAATCAGCTATATTTTAATAAGAGTCATTAATGTAACCATGTTGATATCCTTTGTTTGAAAGAGTTTGGATATTAGTTGAAAATTATTGGAAAACAAACTCGTTGCTATGGTTGTCAGTTAACATGGTTGAAATATTGCGTAGCAATTGAATCATATCAATCTGTTTAAAGCGCTTATCCATCTCTATTTTTCGCGAAGGAAACGTGTAATCTATCACGCGACTGCCAACACAATCAGTGATGTCGACGGATAAAATTCCTAGAAAATTCTTTCTACCGAGGGACATACTTCGCAGAAAATATGGGACAAATAGAAGAGAAATTTCGGAAGAGATCGACATTTCCCAGGAAGTGGCGATCAAGAAGTTATCAACGATGATCAGAAAGTGTTAAACCATGCAGTTTTTATAACTAACTGAAGTTTTTATAAAGCAGTTTTTATAAGTGAAATGGTTATCCTGTAAAAATATGTTATTAATAAATTAAAATAAACTGTTGAACGCATTAAAAAAATGAGCTGTGGCTTATTAAAGCAATAAAATAAGGAAAATATTTTTTATTAAATTGGGTAATTAGTCGTAAAATTGATAGAATTTTTTTTTAAATGAGCAATAATTTCCAAAGGCCCTTATTAACAAAGAATGACCTCTAACAACAGCAAAATGAATGAAAGCCTTTGAACAAAGGCACATCGCACATGAATCATAAAAGTGACACCAGAAAATGGATGGAATCATTTTGAAAGTGAGCGACGACTCACAAAAGAAAATTATTGGTGAACTCGCTTTAAAATTGAGAGATTACAAAAAGAGCAGCAACAAAAACGAGCACTCTGGTATGACCTGACACTGCCCCAATTTTAGTGCGTGGAATATCTTTGTCAATCATAAGCACCGCCACCAGCAATCTAAAAAAAGATCAGTTTAATGAAGTTTGTAGTTTTTTTTAAGTACAGTAGAACTCCGCTAACTCGAACTGCCAACGGTAATGAAAAATAGTTCGAGTTAGCGGGGTGGGCGTTGGATTTCAAGTATCCTGTTAATAATTAATACGGTATTGTGGTTTTATGATTCATCCACAATTGCCAGTCATTTTGGTCCAGTCAGTTTAGAATATTTTAATTTTTCATCATGGATAGAGTTGAATGTGTTGTCCTGAATTCTAATATTAGCATATTTTAATGTCTACCACTATTGAGTTGAATAACTGTTTATGATAATGTGACTATACCAAAATGCATGTGCAGGTTCAGTGAATGTTTGGGTCGTATAAATACGGCTGTAAAAATTTCTGAAAGCCCTACAAAATAAACTGGATAAACTAGAACAGTTGCTACAGGCTACTCAAGACTAATTTGAGTGACAATCTAAGACTCATTTCATCGAATTATAATTATGTGTGCAATATTTACCATGGATAATTAATTTGTTATGTAGACTTAATTATAATTATGTGTGCAATATTTACCCTAGATAATTAATTCATTATGTGGACTTAAAACCGTGTCACTCCGAAAAGATGGTCTTTTCTGGGTTTGGATTACGTTACCGTACATTGTCACGTTGTTATCAGTAAAGATTCAAGATTCCGACTAGTCAAACAGCGACGTCCTGACACTTTCAGGTTTATCGACCGACGTTTCCAAAATAGAGTTCGAGTTAACGGGGTAAATTTGAGCCTTTAGAGTATGAAATTTTTCCACGTTAGCGGGGAGTTCGAATTAACCGAGTTCGAGTTATGTGGTAGTAAATGATAGGAGAAATGTGATCAAATCCAGGGGAAATTGAATTTGGTTCAAGTTAGCGGGGAGTTCGAGTTAGCGAGGTTCTACTGTATTTTTAACTATCATTGCTCGACAGATAAAAATTTCTTGTCATATTTGCCGTGCTTTTTTTGCCTTTGAATTGTTCTGCAATGTTTCCGCAAATGTATAAATCAATGAAAATAATTGCTAAGTTATGTAGACTTCAGGATGAAGTGAGACGTATTTCCTCCCAGGGAGAAAAATTTCCTCGGACGTTTAATTATCTCGTGGGCCCAAATATTGAAAGGGGGCGACATTTCCTGTGAAACCAGTTTCCCCTATTGGTGGATTGTAACCAACCCTTAGGATTCGAAAGACAATGATACGGGGGCCATGTTCGTTACATATACTATAGAAGTTAATGAGATTCAATTCTTTTGTGAAAGCTCAACCAACATGGCTGCCATGACGTCACGCGAACGCCATCAAAACACCAAATTACTGAAATACTTTTTGAACTCTCGTTTGTGATGCTAATCCAAGCAACAGTCTTTATGATCACTATGGGAATTGCACATTTTCATGAAAAATAAAGTACCGCAAATCATTCTGGTAGCTTTGTTCAGCTAATGTAATAGGGGAACCGGCATTTGGAATGAAATAGTCACCTGTGACGTAACGGACAAAAGGTGTAGCCATTTCTTCGAGCTGGTGGGTGTTGGCAAACTCACACAACAGAACTGCTAGAATCTACCCTAATATATGCCGGTTAATCAAAATTTAGTTATTGCTGTCAGTCTAACGAATGATCCTTAGAACTAAAGATAACTATTATTTATGGTATTCATTGTCTTGACTTGGCTGCTTGAACCTGAAAGAAAACCCAAATATCACCAAAAGATTCAAGTAACAACTCAGAACTTGCCCCGAATGAAGTGTGCACAGGTCAAGTTGGTAGGCTTTATTCCATCCAGATTTACAAAGTCGATTTATTCCTGTTTACATAGTTTTTATTACCAGTGCATCACCGGAGACTAGACTCCTTTTCTGCAACGTGGTTGAATGAACGTCCACCAACCTATGCCACTTGCGTTTCACTTCTAGGACGGAAGGTCAGGTAAAGGCAGCCAATTCTGCAATTTGATTGGCAGATTTTGAAACTTAGGAAAATAAAATAAATGAAATAAAATTTGAAATTAATTACAGTCAAAGAAAGATTTTGTAGACATGTTGTATGGAGGACAGCAAGTCCGAGGAATGAAAATAAATGCTTCCCCAGCAGGTTGCATAATCACAGTCGGAATCACCCGGATATTGCGTCTGTGAATACGAAGTTTCAGTAATTAGATAAATGTGTTCTCTGACCGATGAATTGACCAATGACAAAGCCTGCGCAATGTTAGGCCTGGGTTCGGAGAGTTGGAACCAAGTCTATGTGGTGATATACCCACAGTGCTCCGCGCCCGTTCTCCTGGTTCAATTTTTGTAGTAAGTTTGTGGTGCGAAGAAGGAAATCTGTAATAAAAATGTACAGTTGCAGCAAGTTAGGCTCACCAGTTCTAAGAGGAATTGTAAGTTTTATCGACGATTAACGCAGTTGCAAATTTACCTCAGTAGATTTGCTTGTACTAACGTATCTCATTTGTTTTTACTTCAATAGGTAGGAAATGGCCGACTCACAACCCTTCGCACGGGTAGCCCAACACTTGCAAAGGTTTGTTTAAATATCTAATCGTTACCTGTCCAGATGTGTCTTTATTTTTGTATAGTAGAGGAGGATCTTAATTGTGTTTGTCTAAAAGTAATAAATAACTCGTTTTTCGGTTCGTTTTTTTCCACATTCCGGTACTTGGTTTGCCACCATGTGATGTCTTGTAAACTGTGTACCTGAACTCTTAATTACCAGCGTTATGTTCGGTGAACTTAACTTGATCTTGATAATGCTATCATGTTATGAATGATTGCTTCTACTTGTGATTTTTTTTTCAAAAAGTGCATATTATCGTTTGTGATTTGAGCTGCGAAACTTAGTTAAAATATTAAATACAAAGATTACAGTAACTGAATTTGAGAAGTTATGTTTACTTTGGGGTTAAATATACTCGGCATTTATGCGTGCAAACGTTAGTTAGCTTTGTGCGAAAAAGGAGTATTTTAAATTGTGTGATACCTGCAAATGCTACACTACAAAAGGGTCTTGTTCTCATGATTATACTGAAACATTCATGCTCATTTGACTATATTGGCCCAAAAACATATCTCTTCCTATCTTTCTGATATTTGTTGATGCTAGTGCTCATCCATTATCTGAACTAAAACAGTTTACAACCAAGGGTACAGCCAAGGAGGGGTAGTTGGGGCAATTGTCCCCTCTTCCATTATAAAGGAAATTTAGTATTTTTATTAAGGTGCATATGAATTTTTATGTTTTCTTGAACAAAACCTACCGTATATAAAATATTATGAAATGCTATCAATTCCATAGCTTTACTGGATAAAACATCCAAAGATATCAAGCTTCGAGCATGCTAAAAGTAGGTTTCTTGAAATCATGGCCTGGATAAAATAGTTAGAGTTTGTAGAGGCCTTGTAATCAAGACTGCAAGTAAATAGGCAGATAAATTTGGCTTTCTGATATAATGTACAAGTTTCAAAATCACAAAAGTTGAGACAGCTCCATTTAGAGGTAATTTCCAGCTTGTTTTACCATGTACCACATATTTAACATCACATGCTGTTATTGGATGCAGTCTTTTTTCTCTCAGTCATGTTTAAAATATGCACATTTGAAGAATGATAATTCAAAAGTTTTTCATTAGATGAAAGAATAAAATTTTTTGGGTAAAGAAGAATGTTTACAGATTCTCCTGAATGTCTTGTTCACACTTTGCTTACATCTAAAATGGAGTTTTGTGTGGACAGTCTTATCAAGTTAACACCCAAATCATGTCCCCAATTTTCTACAGTTTTTTGATGAGCCATGTTGGCAACTACTGTCACAGGTTAGATTCCAATCTTTTAGACCAAGCCCAATGTAAACCATTCATGCTTAAAACAGACAAGGTCATCTCACATTTTGCAATGAAGTGGGATTTTTTTTTTTTTTTTTTTTTTTACTTTTCATGGTAAAACCTCAAAGCAGAAAGGTGAGATTTCACCAAGAGGTATTTAGGTGAGACTTTTTTACTGAGCTTTTGATTTATTGAAGTGGAAATAGAACTTTGTGAAATAACTCATAGTGAGAAACTCTTAGTAATGGCTGAGTGGTAGTGGCTATTAGCAGCAATAGAAACAAAATTTTATTGTGAAGGGTAACTAAGGACAATTTGTAAATTATTGGACAATGAGTCGCATTTTCACCAGACAAGTTGCATAATGGATGTTACCCTGTGCTATTGTTAAAGAAATACATTTGAGTTGCAGCTGTAATTAGGCATAAATTTGATTCCATCTCAAATCTATGAAGTTTAAAGCAATATATGTTCTTCAAAAAATCATTGCATGTAACATGGAATTTGTGAATGACAATCAACAAAATTTGTTATGGCAACGCATTGCTTTAAAAATCATTGTAGCAACAATCCCAGCAGCATCACAGCAGTGTGGTTGTCGTGTCACTGTTAATGCCATTAGAATATTTGGAAAAAGCATAAGAACTTGTATAGAATCATGAAGGCTGCTACACAGTATCTGTGAGTCAAAAACTAAAAACACTAAATGAGCTTTGCAGTTTCCAGAATAATTGCTTTGCAGATTTTCACAATTTTCAAAATTGCTTTGCAAATTGTGATTTGCAAAGCACTAATTCAGACCCTGTTGTTGTCAGAAACATTTTAGATCTAGTTGCAAGATCCTCAAACAGTTTCAGGATGTCACTATAGCCATGCCAAGCTTCAAGTATTGAGTATTAATCTGCAAGTATGGCAGTACAAGAGTTTAGAAACCTTTGCTCCAAACAGATTAGAAGTTAAATCATAATAATGCAGACCTCTCACATTTGAAATTTAGCACGAGTGGTCTATCGTGTGGGCAGATTACGTTGCGTGCGCAATTAATTAACAACAAATTGGAGGGGGGGGGGGGGGAATTGTCAAAAAAATTAAAAATTTTTCAATTTTCTTGTAATTACATTAATCTAATTCCAATATGAATACAATGTCATATCAATGTTTTTTATAACAAAAGAAGGAACAGAAATGTTAAGATATTGCTTCAGTCTGAGTTGCTTTCGAATTCCTCTTGGAAAAGTTCAAATTTGCTGTCCTCACTTCTGCTTTCATCTTGGTCAAGTGTTGCGTGGACCTTGTCAACAACGTTAACAATATTTCTCACTGACATAATTTCATTTGGTTGAGACCTTTTTCTGTCTGTTTGATGTCATATATATTTTAACAGCACACTGTAATATGGTCTCTTTCTCTTCTCTGCTCCAAAGTGGGTTGTTTCCATAGGCGATAAGGCTTTCATTTAAGACAGGAGCATTTTGAAAACAAAACAGTTTGACAGGCAAGTGGAAATTAACACTTGTGTGTGTGAATGATCACACGCGTAACATTAGTGGGGTGCGTGCTCGTGAGCAATCGCGTGCGTCCCACTGAGAGGCCTGATAATGGTGTCTTGCTACCAGTTATTTCACTGCAACTTTAAAGTCCATTTACTATTAAGTTTAATGACAGGATATAAAATATCCAGTTCACATTACAGTGCAATGAAAAATTTTTGCTTGAAAACTCAGTATTTCTTGTTCTAGATTTCTGCAATGCCTTAAACTTTTGTCATTTACAGAATTATATGGTTTGATTACAATATAAATCCTCTGTAGACAGTCAAACACCCAGTTTATTATTCATATTGCTGTTCAAACAAACTTCAAAGTGCTTGTACAGTAGGTCTTCTTGCACCCATGTAAAAAATTTAGTTAACCATAATGAATGCACGTTCAATGTTTAGGTCCCTCCTTTGCTATTCAATTGACACAATGCTTTGCAATTTACTGCTGTGGTAGCCATTAGAAACAAGATTTCAATGGATAAATTTCACTGAATGTATTTTGACAGATGTTTTCATGATACTTGATACTCAATCTTTGATACATGATCCAAGAAAAACAGATTTGATTATCAGGAATCAAGACAATGGTGAGATCTTGAAAGTCCTGCTCAAAACATGAATTGAACTAGCAAGAATGGTTAAGTTTCATATGAGCAGTCCTCTATATCATCGGTTTCATAGTTTAATGTATTCAAAGTGATTTTTCTTTACACAGCATCCTGCAAACCCAATGAATGGATGTGAATCTTAATAGTATGCCTTTGCTATTTTTTGTAATTTCTAGGCTTGTGGAGCAATAGTTAATCCAACTTTTGGTAAGTTCATTTGTCAATGTAGACACTTAGGTTGGAATTAAATTCAGAATTTAGATAGAGCACAGTTTATTAGATACCCCCAAACTGCTGAGCTTTTAGGATTAGAGTTGCAGTTAGTGTTTGGGTAAGGATTATAGTTAGGGTTAGGTTAGGGTATACACTTGGGGTTAATAAATGACATAATTACTGTATTTCCTGGCATACAAGTTGACCCGGGAAATAAGTCGACCCCTTATTTTTTGACCGAAATATCATGATTTTTACAATACCCTGTGTATAAGTCGAGTCCGTCAAATTAAGTAGTTACCAGACACAGAATAGTGTTCACAGAAATGGTGATAACATGGCAAATCTTTTAAAGCATATTTTTTTTAATCATTAAGAGCTTATTTTCATATAGAAAAACTACACATACAGTACTGGTATTTACTAAAGCTACTTACAAATTACTTTACGTGAAATATTTTAGTATACTAGTCTTGAAGATGAATAAACATTGGATATTAAAATGTCTGTGCGTCAAAATCCCTCAAACTCTTCATTGCTATCGTCAGATTGATGAAAAAGTTCATGAAATTGTTCCATGGTGATGCAGTCGTTGAAAGGGTCAGCTATTTCTTTGTCTTCAAGAAAACTGGGACTAGTATATCTGATCTCTAATTTTGCTCAATTTCATGACCCTTCGTATAAGTCAAGGTGGACTTTTAGACATCAATTTTGGGTCCTAGAAAATTGACTTATAGGCTGGGAAATATGGTATTGAATAATCCATATCTGTAAAATTTGTGAACTTCTTGCAAGGTTTGAGTAGAATATTTCAAAGTAAATAGCAAACTTCCATCTGAGTTTTTGCACACAACACAAGGAGTCTGTATTCTGGACAGCATATTTGAATTAAATTTCAATTGTTTTGCTGCAGTATTGGCAAAATAGATGAAATAAGTGTACTTACACTAGAATTACAGCATGAAGACAGGGAAGTAAGTTGACTTTATTAACAGAAAAAAGGTGAAAAGAAATTGCACTTCAATAAAGAGCTAGCCTAATCTTTCTCAATGCCTTTTAAGGAAAGCTTTGAAAAGGGAGCATATGAATTTTGAGCATACTTAAGGTCCTGTTAGCAAGCCTGGAAATTAGCAGCCAGTCACGGACATTGTCTGGTACAAATTTGCTATTTTAAGAGGTTTGACCAGCACAAGGTTTATTGTACCTCTCACTTTTTCTGGCACCAGTTTTGGTGAAAAAAGACTTCAAGTTTTACTGAGAAGAAAACTATTATTTGCTTTCAATCAGTTTATTTATTTATTGGACCATTAGAATTTAAATTACGGTTGCTTTAAAATTGTATTTTGTATCATTCCACAATGCAAGATCAATCATCATTCATCCATGCCCTCAATTTCATGAAACTCACAAGTTATTGTGAGTACTTAAGTGTTACTTGTGAGATAATCCCTGGTCCTCTCTTACTACATAGTCTGTGAACAGCTACTCATTTCAGTGAGCTCAAAATAAGTTTATTTCATGAGCAACAGTTTTATAGATACAGATGAGTATTTTTAAAGACATTTGAGCAAAATTAATCTAACTTATTTTAAATGTTCAGCTGCAGATGAATTTTTAAGACATACACATAGAGATGCTGTAATGTTTTTAAATTTGGATTTAGTTTAGAAGACATTCAGAGCTAGTTTTTTGTCATGTAGTTTGTTACCCGATATTTGATTTCTTTTTCTTGATACTAGTCAGTCAATTTGTCAGCATCATCAATACTTGAAAATATTTTTCTAGTATCTTGAGTAACTTATACTGAGTTCTCAATGGTTACTTTTCCTTCAACCAGAATGAGCAAGAATGGCTAAGTTTTAGTTGCATGATCAGTACTGTAAGTTAGCATGTTATGCTTAGTTGTGGGACATTTTGTTGCTGTTGCATTAAATTAAGACATTTGCTAACTTCTGTAAACTGCTAGCTCATGGCGACAGTTAAATTTTTTTTATATGATTGGTACAAATTCACGTGTATCTGTCATTTTGACAGGCAGAACTAAAAAAAAATTATTTCCAGACTTGTATTGCTTGCAGATATTACTGCAACAAACTAGAGAAGAAGCATGGCTTGTAAACCAAGGCAAACTCCATAGGTTTGTATCAGAAGTGCTAATGTGAAGGAGCAACATAAGCATGCATGGCTTGCAATGTTTTAGAAGGAATTTTTGCTTCAAGGAAATGGATGATTTTTAGTACAGTAGTAATTTTTCAGTTGGTTGAATAGAAAATTAAGAAAATTTGATTGCTCTATGCCATTCTGTTAGTTCAAACCATGTGGTAGTTAGCTTATGAAGTAATACTTGAAAAACGAGCAGGAGTGCTTTATAATTATTGGAGTCAAAACATGAGGCAAGAGCTGAGTGGTTTAAATGTGATAGATCACATACTGCAAATTTAAATGATTGCAGAGATGAACCCCTTAATGCACTATGAAATTTATTATGTTAATGTATGTAATATATTAAAATGTAATTCAAGAAGTCGGTTCATTAAGGTTGAAATTAGAAACTGTCCAAAACCCTGCCTTATTAACTCTTTTACCCCAAGAATTATTGACTCAAAAGGGCCACTACTGCGAATTATTGCAAAGATGTTTTCACATTGAAGGTCTGAGTTATCTTAATTTTTTTTGTAGAAACCAGCAACCTGCTTGCTACCCGATCAATTCGCACTAGTGCTTCTGTCAACGATGTTGAAGCTGCTGCAAAATTTATTGGAGCTGGAGCTGCAACAGTAGGCTGTGCAGGTACAGGTTGTTTGTGTACTGTATCGTAGTCATTTGGTTCAGTCTTTTAGGGATGAGGTGGCTGAACACAGTTTTATCATGCTTCCCGTAAGCATAACTCTGGAATGATTATAGCCCATATCTCCATACCTGGAAAGCAGTTACTGTATGGGTGTTAAAGCTGGTAAGGTATTATCAAAGGCTTTCTCTGTTTCCGTGGGAACAAGAGTACCAGTAACTAAAATTGAAAACAACCTTGAAAATTCAGTTTTCTCCAGTTTGCAGAAATCCTGTTGTTAAGTGTTCTTGATTGTAGGAAGCTCACAGTGAACAAATCTAATCTCGTGATACCAACTTGATAACATTTTGTCTGACAGTTTTTAAACTTTTTAAGAAAATAGTGAATCGCTCTACCGCAACAATACGGCGGAATTCCTGCTTGATTCAAGTTTTTAAGCTTTCGCCAAGTAAATTTCGAGGTTAAGAAAAAATTTGCCAAGTTTCTACAAATGTCAATGCCTTCATTTTGGGAAGTCGTCGTTTATTGTACTGCAGGTAGAAAAACAATCCATCGCACTTATTCAGACGATCACGGATATTCAGCAGTGCACCGTGTGGGAGGGTGAAGGTGTGCAAACTCCGGTTTTACTGCTCCGGTTCTGGCAAACACAGGGTTACGAACTCTGGTTCCGTCCGGTGTAATTACGATCACTGCAGTCATTGCACTACCTAGAAGAATGATATATTTATAGGAATATTCTGAGAAGTCTGTTTCGAGCGAAGGTCCTTCGTCGTAGTCAAACGTGGGCCGTGACTGATCGAAGGAATTCTAACGTTTCGAGCCCAGGCCTTTCTTCGGAGAAACAAACGTCTTTTGAAAAAGGAACTAAACACCTGGACAACGTTTTAAGTGCGGCACATCAGATGTACGTGCACATGTTGGCTGGTGCGAAGCGGATAAGCATCGTTCGCCAAGTATCTGAAATAGATCTCTAGACTTTTTGCCCGCCTTTATTAATGGTTCTTGATATCTAGGTTGTAAATTCCCAGTTTATGCCCAGGTGACGTCTACAAATCACTTTCTCATGTTTTGGACCTCTAGTATCCTCAAAATATTTTTTCTGTGTAAATAATATAATTGATGATTGTGCCGAACACCCCAACCAAAGCTGCGCATTACCACGTGAGTTGAGTTGGTAGACGTGCCTATCTTGCTCTCAGTTACAAATCTTAATGTCGTCCTGTTTAGTTGAATTGTAAATTTTGAATTCGAGTATTCGAATTAGTTACTAACTTAATATAAGATGTATGTATGTTTCCTAATTAAAGTTACGTTTATAAAATTTCGGCAGAACGTAGTGTAGAGAACTGGTGCCGAGGTGTTGCGCACCAAAGAATTCGTGACTTCGGGCGATTTTACCCAATTTTACTACATTATGCTGGAAGGTTCAAAGCCTTGCCCCCGGATTATACGTATTTAGATGTCGAGTACAGAAGCCAATTAAACGGCAAAAACGGTGTACCTGTGTGGAAGCGTACTTCTCGTTTTACAGAGCGCTACACTGTCAACTTTTTGTGGGTGGAAAATCTGTCCTCTAAATTGCCGAACTTCTCTGAAATTGCGAGCTGTTCACTGGCTCGTACTGTTTGGCTAACATTACTTTTAGTAGTCCAAAACACGGGTAACGTTGTTCGCTTGTTAGTACTTATCTGAAAGATAAGATATCCGAGCTTTTGTGCTTTTAGCCCAGATCTTGGTAGGCCGAATAAAGGGCCATCTCCGACCTTGGGGTGCACGTCCTTGGTCTATTTGCTACTTAGTTGCCTGTAAGGGTGTGTCCATTGCTCAGTAAAGAAAACCTTCGGTACTGCCCTTTGTATTACTGTTGTTGTTATTGTTATTATTATTGTTGTTATTGTTGTTGTTGTTATTAGAAAATTGCTCGAGTGTCTGTGCTGTGACAGAAACATGAATGACACCATCTCAATCGGAAAAATGCCTATTGACAACACGAGGCGTGTAACCAAGCGTTTCCTGGTATTTATCCAGTTGAAATAGCGTCATTCATGTTTCTATCACAGCATTTCTGTTTGTTTCATAAAATAACCACGGTTTTTTCACGTTTTCGTGACGTCATCCATGCCTGTGCTTTAATATAAAATAAAAATGACGTCATCCGTGAGAAAATGAGGCTCGTCGAATCAAAGCGTACGTAACACGCGTGTTATTTTATAAATATATTTTATTTATTTATTTCATTTAAGGCTTATACTTCACTGAGACTCATTAGCTTTTTAATTTCTTTACTTTTTCATAGGCAGTGGAGCTGGAATTGGAACCGTTTTTGGCAGTCTTATCATTGGCTATGCTAGGAATCCATCCCTTAAACCACAGCTTTTCTCTTATGCTATCATGGGTTTTGCCTTATCTGAAGCTATGGGGCTGTTCTGTCTTATGATGGCCTTCCTTATTCTATTTGCTCTGTGAACAAGTGGATCGTTTAGGTTTACGTACTTCAGCATTGTTTTAAGTGATCCAGTTTGAAGTAAATAACAAATCTGAGAATTTCCTAGCTTCTACCAAAAAACTGTTCAAGAAATAAAATGTTTGTTTTAATGTGAATCGGTTGGAGAGAGCTTTTTTACATTTATTTTTACTGCGCGTGAGGTTCGTTGGATGATTCATGAACTTCCTTTGAACTTCGCCAAAAGTTTTAATTTTTATTCGACATATACAAACCTTTTTTAAATTACACCTCCCCCGAGCGGGCAATATGAGAAATATTCGACCGCTTATAAACCAATCAAATTGCAAGATTTCCGTATTCGGACCGCTCACTGCCACAGCCATATAATCAACCAATTTATTTGTACTCAGACTTCTCACATTCTAAATAAGTACGTCGGACCTGTAACCAATTCATTGCAACCGAACTACTCTGTCTAAAGCTAACTTTCTAAATCTTCCAACGATTGCCTGATCACCTCAACACTCGTGAAAAAAAAAATCTGAGAAAGCAAGTAAATCTTTAAGTTACTCTGAATGCTCTTATTTGTACTTTCCAGTTTCCGTGGAATCTTTTTGACTATTGCTCTTTACGTTTAAGTTGAAAACGTTAATTTCAGATGTAGCAGATCCCTATGGAGCACGTAAGTGTGGTATGGATATGTTATGTTTGCAAACACCTCACAGGTGGACTTTAGTGCAATCTGATTGGTTCCTCTATCTCGGAATACCCTGCACTATTCACCTCCGAGCAAGACAAGATGGTGTCCAGCTTTGTTTACGTTACGGAAGAATTTTTTTTTAATAAACGAAGCCGCCGTGAAAAACAATTCCTCAAAAGCAACGAAATTTGGCAATAAATGTCCAAATATATGTATTTCTTTTATGTCTTGTTTACAAACGAGTGCATGGGCGACAACCCGACGTTCCGTAAAATTGTTGTAAAAATTTCGAAAAATGTGTGAAAACACTTATATGAGGTATATTTACCTCGCGGCTCGGTGAATGTCCACCACTATTCACCTTCACTTCGGTGAATAATTGTTCTTTACTTAGCAGAAAATTCAAGCATTCTCAACTTTAAGTACTATGCTCCTGAACTATGAATTTAAACGGCTAAACCCAACAAATGACACTAAAGGCAAGATTTCTCAACATACTCTGGTACTTGTTTTCAACAGTTAAATAAGGGGAACTGGCTGTTGATGAACTCTTCCCGGCAGGATCTGTATTCTGCTATCTTACTCCGACTAACGCGAAGCTTTTTTACTGGTCAATCGAAGACGTCCTATCGGGAGGAGTTAAAGGGGGCCTACAATCCTGGACAAAACCTGTTAAGACAAGTGGCGATATGGCAATGTGATTTACAATATCCTATTTTTGGAGCTCATACACCTCCTTCTGCAATATTGTTTCGTTGTTAAAGTGCTGCAAAATCGTTAACTAGACGCGACAACATTGAATAGGGGGAAGGGGCATTAGGTTAACGGTAAACTAATTCAGGATAAGAATAACTTGACGACATTGTCTCAAACGTTTTGACCAAGATTTTAGTCTGTTCATAGGGCGAAAAATAGCCTTGATCGTATCCGGTTCGTGTACGGTGTGTTAGATGCAAGTCCCCTGTACGTTCTAGTTGGTGTAATTTTCTGTGAAATGTTCGTGTATGTGCTGTTGTGCTAGAATGACTAAATATCCCTCATTTCTCATTCGTTATTAGCAAAACGTATGTTTGCGTACACAGCAGACTTTTACCGTCAAGTAATTCTGTTGTTTATTCTTGCCTGCATGTAAAAGTTTTATTGAGACAACCTCCCGTCATGTGGGAGTGATAAAATACACGTGCTTAATGCAACTATTATCATCTGTTTTTAAGAAAACAATTAAAAGCAGAAGATAAATGATTCTAAATATCCGACGTTATCAAAACAATTAGAGATCTGAGTTTCGATCCGATGCCACACAAAGCGAATGTCATTAGAAAACGTGATGTTGATGAAAGAAGACAACTGGTCTTGGTTGGATGTTACTTCGACGAAAGTCTTTGAAATAAGGTCTACAATCTTCATATGACTAGCTCTAAAGCCCAGCTGATATTACAAAAAAAATTTTTAGGTCTTACTCGGACGAGGGGATTTCGTGAAGCCAAAAAAAAAGTGGTTTGGCTCAGTTGAAATTTTTCCATCACTACGCGAACCATTTTTGTTTGTGTCACAAGATTTTTTATCACCATTTTAAGCTAGTAGAATTTGATTTATTGCCTTTGTTTTTTCTACGAAGTTCAAGAAATAGTATGAAAAAAAAATCCCTTTTCTTCAACATTCTAGAATTTATCACCAGCAAATCACCACTCGGTTTTTGCTTCGCGAGTTGAAGCCTTTCACACCAGTAAGGTATATTTCACAAACAGGAGTTACTATCTAACTAAGTGGTGGACGATTTCCAAACAGCTGTACCACATCGAACAATTCCCTTGTTGCAAAACCGATCATCAAATTCATCGCCGACATGTTCGTGTATATAAACCAATCGGTGGTAACTAGGCACGCATACTCCTTAATGTACAAATAATGCGGTTCCGATCACTCCGTTCAAAAAACTGCAGCAGTATTTTTAAACAAGGGATACGTAACATCAGCCATCGAATGATTAGGGGTACTTACAAAGTTCGTTAAGAAATCATGAGGAAAATACAAAAGAAAATTATAATCGTGTCATGTCTATGCGTGAAAGACACATGCCTTTAAGGTGGAGAAGAAATTATTTTTTTCGGCTTAGAAAACATAGATTTCCAAACTTCCTTCACAAATTAGCGTGTTAAACGGTGAATTTTATAAGATATAAATCCCTATAAAGCACTCCTGCTTGGTTAAATATTACATATATAAAGTAATCTGAAATTGAGGTAGAAAATTTCATTTGCGTTGTTTACACCGAGATAGAGACCAGGTTTTGGCAGTGTTCTAATACAAAGACCAGATAGGTCCCTAAGGTGGACTGTTTAAATCAAAATTAGAAGGAATTACCAACATTCGAGCGAAATCATACGCCTGAACAATCGACGTTTGCGATTGAATAACCAGGCGGGAATCTCAAACGTAAAATAAAAATAAGTGCCCAGCACAAAACGCGAAACAAAGCCATGATAAAATTGATAGAATAATTTATTAAACGGAAGACTAAAGTTTCGTTGCAACCAGCAGCATCATCAGAGTGACGAAAACATTCTTAAATTACAATATATATAGCTAGCTTAGTCTAGGCTATACCAATTTTATCATGGCTTTGTTTCGCGTTTTGTGCTGGGTACTTATTTTCATTTTACTTTTGAACAAGTAGTTAGTTCACATTCTTAGATGTGCATTCCCTAAACTACTGGAAAAATTTTTTGTATTAGTAATCGATTTGGTAACAAATCGTTTCCACATGTTTGCTGAAAATAAAACGTTTGGTAAGCCACGCTGTGGTAGATGGACATCTGTCAAATGATGTTCGATGCAGATGTCGATCTCTAAAATCATTTATCAAAGTGGATCACAATGGTTTAGCCCTTTAGAATGTTGCAAATGAAAGAGATTTTTTATTGTTAGACAGAAAATGAAGTACCTAGCCTCTTTCAAAGAGAATTTATTGCACGTTGTACTCCAACTTTCAACTTGTTAATTTCGCAGGATTTCTATCCAAGTTCTTGTTACAAAGAGTTTAACGATAGTATTCTGCCAATAACGAAATAACAAGGGAACCGACATTTGGCGCGAGAGCCCTCCTGAACTTCGTCAGGGCAAAATGTCCTGTCGTGTCTTAAGGTGGCTTCCTAATGTTTCTCATTTTATCATGCTGTTGTTTGCAGGGTCTTTATTTATGGGCATTCCTTTCTTTAGAATAATTATATGATCCGTATCATGAACTTAAGATATCTGACAAGTTGCGGAATGATCTATTGTTACAACATCAACATGCAATGGCGTTGGGAGTTTGGCATATTTCCCAGATTATGACAATTAAGATACATTATCTTCGTTTTTAGTAGGCAATTTTTTATGAAAATTGTTATTAGTATAGATTTTTGATGGAAAAATGACATGGAGGAATCACTGGATAGGTTGCACCGACCGATTCCATTTCATTTGTTAATATTATTATCCATTTTGCATTGTAGACTTCAAAAATTTGGCCATAAAAATCCATTCGAAATTTTGACTTATTAGAATTACTTTGTTTGCATTTTCACGTTTTACAAAAATTCAAAAATATAAACATCCAAAAATTTAATATTTGTATCGATGCCAACCGTGTTGTCGTGATAGAATTAAAACTCGTCAAGAGATCAATCGATTGCATGCATTTAAGCCATATTTAGTCACCAAACCCAGTTGATTCATAAACCATGGGACTACTTTAATATTTGATCACGTGAAGACAAGGCGTAAGGCTGCTCGGACATACTTAGTTTCAAGGACATTCACGAGTTGCTGCAGAGGGTGAAGATCAACGTTTGTACTCATAGATTTTAAAACCAACTACGACAACCTGCATGTGGTATATATGTTTGAAGTTCTATTGTACGATGACGTGCAGTTGTGACGTCATGATGCTGGGATCCTGCAAATTCTTGCTAGGGGGAAATTCAATGTCTAAAAGAAAGTTGAAGTGCGATGACTGTTTGGTGATCTGGCTGCACTCCCTTGAGAGTTCAATGCATTGGTGTCGTTTTGATACGTTATGATTCAATAATCTGATACGGGAGATACTTGTCACTATATTTTATCGATAGAATTTATTGGGGTATATGGTTAGTTTGACTAGTTTAATAAATCAAAGCATTACCCAATTTTTCACTTAATAGTATTGATAGCTGGTACTGATTAATGATTCACGTGTTCGTGAAATGGAATGACAATGAGGAATGTGGTAATTCCTGTCAATGCTTCCGGGGCGGAACAGTTCTGCACAGCGATCAAAATTCAACAGAGGCTATCGACTGCACTGTTATTTCTCAAAACGTATATATCATTATATTCTGTTATAGTTTTTGTAGGTTCTCGCTGCTTCAAAAATTAGGATTTTTAAATTTTCAAGGGAGTCAAAAACTTTTTAGGGGGGGGAATGACCACTTTTACCTAAAGGAAATCGTGATCATATGTCGTCGAAAACGGAAAAATCTGGTAAATTTCGCTTATTTTTATTTACACTACTTTTTTAAAAGTATAATTAGAATCTCGATCGTCTTTCTCAAAAAAGTTTGGTTTGAAGAATATTTGAGAAGTACCTGAAATACAGACCTTTTCATGCGAAAAGTATAATAAAATTGTTAACACTTTGTTAAAATTTAATAGCTGAATAAGCGCACAAATAATATTATATGGGCAATAGCTCTGGTTCAAATGACTTTCAAAAATGTAGCATGATGCTAATAATGACGAAAATAAAGAGTTTTTATGTTTTCAGATGATGTTGGAGTGACGTCTCCAAACGAAAAAATCTTTGCCCACACATTTCACATATTTAATATCTTGGTTATTCCATATATCTGAAATCCCTTTAAACTGTCGATAGTAACTGCTAGAGTAAACTGTCCATAGCAACTGTAGCATAGCAACGGGTTACGACCGAACACCCAACCCTAAAACCTAGTTTTCAAGTGTGCATAAACCAGCCAACACTCGGACCTCGAAAAGATTAAAATATTTTTGAAAAGGGTGAGAGGTAGGTTTATCGTCACCTGGGATAATTTAACCCTAATCCTAGTCCTGACCCTATTCCTATTCTGAGTTTCCCCTAGAAAGATGATATTCATCCATTTTAGCAGATTTTGTCAATTGATACTATTCATCTTTTCGTGGGTGAGACTGTGTTGGCATAAACATAAACTTCAGGCTAGAAATAAGAACAAGACAAAGCAATGTAACTGCTGAGGGACCCAACTTTGCCTAAGGAGTAGACAAAGGCATAAGCACAAGTCCTAGCATAAGCCAAAGCTTACGACACCAGGCAGAACAAAGAAAACTTCTTCCTGACTTATCTTCACTTTGGCTATATGGACATATTCGAGTTTCACAGAAGAAATAAATCGAGTATTGATGAGCCTGACTTTTCAGTACTCTCCTAACATTGCCAGTACAAATGTTACTCGACTGGTTATAAAAATCATGAACTACTTCTTGAGGACCGAAACAACAGCGAACAAGTTTTAATTTGTTGACTGGAAACATTATTTTCTTTACAAAGTCATTAACCTTAGGACGCGTTTGATTTATCGCTTTACATCCCCTTGTTTCCATCGAGAAAGTAACTGCGGGTAGAAGTCAACCAGAAGTGTCGTTACATTAAAATGTGTTATGATAAACATTTTAACGGCGAAAATCACCTTTGGAACTTTGTATAAACAATGTAAATAATTAATATAACAGATCTCAATGTCATGAAATTGACAGTGATTTCACCAGCCTCAACACAAAATATGACTTATTAAGGTGATCGTACTCGGAATGATTTTCAACGACGATATGTAATAATGCAACTGGCTTCATTAAATCCTGTTCGGACTACAAACTTTCTCATGTTACGCGAACGATGCAATAAACAACAAAATTTATGCTAACTTTAGTCTCCATTTCGACCGGATTCCATTTAACTACAATCGTCTTAAAAACAAGCATTACATATCACTCGTTTTTTTTTTCTCTTTTATAAAATCCCACTTCCTTTTTAGATATGAAACTCCTAGTTTGGGACTTCTGAATGGACGGTGGTGCGAAGGTTCTCGAATTCCTTTGAAGTGGAAATTGCAGTCTCCACTATTCGTTTATACGTCCACGAAATGATAGAAAACGTCCAGTAGTGGGTTTAAATAGAGTGCTACTAGCGGATCCAGACTTAGCTTGAAGGGGTCCCCGGTCTAAGAGCAGTAATTAATCAGTAAAATTTCCTCCTCTGCTCTGGGCATCTCCAGAGAAATCCCGTTTAGTTTTTTGAGATTGTTTTTAGTGACCACTGAGATATTCAATCGTGAATTTATAGTATTTACCAGAACGTGCAACCATAAAACCTTTTAACTTGCGTTTTTTAAACCACTTGGAAGATGAAACTTGCAACTGTTTTCTTTTCCTACTTCTTCAGTTAGTTAGGAAATTTTATTGTAAATTACATACTATCTTACTGAAAGGGGGCGGGCCCTTTGGGACCCACCCTGGATCCGCCACTGAGTGCTTGTGGCCCAGAGGAGAGTCAAGTCTCAAAGCTATAATTTGTCAACGAAAATTTAGACTAACAGTCCAATCCATTACAAAAATCCTTTCCTGTCCATTCTTGCCCATTCATACTGAGAACAAAAACATCCCGGCTTTCCTTTTGTAGATTTTGCTGCCGCTCACTGCATGCTTCTGTTTCTGCTCGGGATCTCGCACCACTTGCCAATTGAGCATGGTAATCAAGTTTGAGCACTTGACAACGTGCTTTTTTAGTATTCTAATGAAGTAATCTAGACCACTTTAAACTTGACCACTTATTAATAACTTAGTAAACATTTAAAGATTGAAGATACTGCATGTGTTATTTTTATTTCCAATTGAAACGTAATCCTCCTCTTACATTCCTTTACCGTATATAGATGAATTAGAGTAAGTTGAGGAAATGCGTTTTCCTTGGGTGGGATAAAATGCGGCTTGGGTATTCGTCAATACCGGTGTATTGAACACCTTTGGACGCCGTTCTCTGAGTTTTCCTGGCGCCTCTCTGGCGACCCAAGTCAACAAAGAACGCATGAAAATAAGGCTGCCCAATATAATATCACCAGTGCTAAAGAGATGAAAAACAAGACACGATGGGTAAATAAACCTTGCTGTGTAAATAAACCTGACAGTACTGATAATTTAAATGGTTTGCCATTGCTTGCTTTCACCTTCTCACGAACTCTGTAATTGCTACTGCCGCTATAAATTACACCGAGTTTTGACAAATCCATACTACGTCACCAGTTGCGTGAAGTGTGCGGAGACCTCCCCTAACCCGGGTCATGAAAGAACAGTTGATAAGAAAGTTGTGTGTCTGAAGTTCAAACTGTAGAAAGTTGCGGACTAAGAATACCCTGACCGTTTGATTGTGTATGTATACCTGTTTGCTAAGTAAATGGTGAATCTGCCAAGTTTAAGTGTTTTTGCAAAAGTTTGACGCAGTGATGTCCAGTGTGATTTAATTACTTCGTGTCGATCTGCGTCTTACGCTTTAAGGAAAAAAACATTGAGTAACTGTAGCATAAGACTTTACCTTATCTTTAATGGCCTTCTTTCACCCAATATTTCATAACGCCAGTTTTACTTCTAAAGATATGTAAGGAAGTAGTTAGATGCCATTGCGAATCACCGCTCGGCAGAGGACGGGAAGGCGGTGTGGCGGCCTGCTTGACTGGCTGTCAGGAGAAAGACCAAAAGCAGACAGAATCATGAATAATGATTCGCACAGGAACTGCGGCTTGACCAGCCTTGTTGTGCTAAATCATTGAGTTTTTTTAAAATTGTGCCAATGGCGACCGTAATGTTACTATACGTGTGTTCTGTTTCGAATATAGGAACCACGGGGCTTGTATTTCACCAAACTAACGTTGTCGTTACGAGGGATTGTTTTCTACAGTTGGTGTCCGATCACTATACAGACTTTTTGGAGCCCCAAATGGTTTTTCTGCTCAACACATAAATCTCGACTGTAACCAAAAGTTTCCCATTACAATGATGTGTGAAACAGCTCTCACTACATGCTAATTAAGTCGGTAAATTGCGTCGATCAAAAGCTATTAATACCCGAGTAAGAGGTGATGTTCGCTTAGTTCTATGTTCTATTAACTTCTTAATAAGAGCTATGCCTTAAAGTAAATAGTCCTCAATTACAAGAGGTATTACCGCCGAATAACGCGTCTCAATGACTCCTTTTACCATGACGAATTAACGATTCGTTATTATAAACCTTTTCTTGTTCGATCTCTAAGAAACTTCGCGGCTGTAAATAGATCTTCGTGAGGGAATGTATATTTAGTGGCAATGATTCTAGGAGAGGGAAAGCCTCGGTAACGTTCTATAAGGATCTTCCATTTAATTTTAATATTGTATTCGAGGGTGCAACTGTGTAAACTGTTCGTGGACACACTCTACAACTGCTGAGAATTGCAACGCTTGTAGATTTACAGGAAGTACACATTACTTTGAAGATTTTATATGCATGCGTTTTTCGTTGTTGTCACAGGCCTGAAAGGAAAAATTCCCCACGTGGAAGTGAAAGAAGCTCGGAAAAGGGTTTTTTGAAAAGGAAGTGATTTGTTTGGAATAAAACTACATGTTAAGTGGTTTTGTCAGGGTTTAAAACTTAAGCCGCTTTGTAAATCCTGCTAGTTTCAAATTATACAATATTGACTATAGATATAGTCGCCAAGCGACGTGTTTCAAACACAGTCTCCAAAACAGGTCAATTCCTGTTCTTCGCAAAAAGGTGAATCGTTTTTCACTAAAAAACGTTCGAGTTACAGCTTCGTAATTAATGGTTATATCTTGTGGTGGCGGCCTGACTGGATCACATGACGAAGTCTCGGGTATAAGTCTGACACATTAACTAAAATGCGTTGGCTCACCGCCTCGTATGAAACGAACCAATCAGGAAGCTGTAATTTATGACCCCTTCTTAAAAAGAGTTTCGCCACATGTTAATGATAAGGTATCGCTTTCTCCGTCATCGTTGCAAGCTATTGCTTGATCTTGTCCAGTGACCGAAGAAGGAAGGCAGGTCAGGAGAGCAGCATGGAACCTTATAAACCCAGTGTGTCATACATGTACTCTCACCAGTGGTACTTCCCGGGATGTCAACCCCTGTCTATGCCACAACAACTCGCTCAATTTCGCTATGCTAATTATTCGCCATCGCTTCGCTCCCTTTCTCACTCTTTCATGCCCTATCCTACTCTTCCTGGATCAGACCAAATCAAAGCCATTTCGGAGTACAGTCCGATGAGTGAAGCTGCCGAAAACACGACCTCTAGGCCTTTTAACTCTTGCCAGAGACTAGAGGAGACGGAAAACGACGACAGGGGTACAGAAGATGACCAAAGTGATTCAGCGAATTCAGGTATGAAAAACACGATTGATTAGAAAAATAACAGATACTTGTCACCTATGTTGAGTTGTGCTAAAATCGAACTTCTCAAAGTAAGCCTAATAGTTTACAGTAATTCCCGATTATACTTGAACTGTATAGGTTAACCTAAATGAATAATGACTTGCAGTGCTCATTATTTTGGATCTTACATACGAAACGGAGTTCCTTACAAAAAAGTCAATCAACCTGTTGTTCTTGGACGAATAAAGCAAGATGTTTCAAAACTGTACCGTTCTAGTACAGATCACTTCTAATGGCAAATAATGCTGAGAACTAATCTATGCTAGGTGAAAGTAAATTTACTGGGCAAAGAATGATGTCAGTTTTGCGGTGTTTTTATTTAGACCATTGGCTTGTTCGTCAACCGTACAGAAGCAGGAGAAGAATGGCTTACACAAGGCAACAGCTTTTGGAGCTTGAGAAGGAATTCCACTTCACACGTTATTTAACCCGTGAAAGGAAAAGAGAGCTAGCGAACACTTTAAATTTGACAGAAAGACAAATAAAAATTTGGTTCCAAAATCGCCGGATGAAATGGAAGAAGGTGAACAATCCTGTAATTCCAACGAACAGAGGGATGATGAAACAAAGCCAATCTGCGAAACGGTAATGCACAAAACTGTGAAGCGACAGTTTGTATTGAAAGCAAATGATTCGAGGAAATGCGAGGACATTTCTTTTTCCCATCGAGGAAGAACACTAATTCAATACGATAATACTCTAAGCTTCGTCAACGTGGCTTAACTTGAGACGAATTAGCGAATTCTATTGAAGCATTTTTACATGAAAGATAAAATATTGGAGGAAGATGTACAGAAGGCAATCGCGAGTTCGGTTCAACTCGTTTTTGCTTCTTCTCTTATGACTGTAAACACAAAACTCGATTTTAATTGATATTTGACGTAGTTGTCTTGAACGTCTTCACTGCGCCAGCTTTGATCGTTATGAATGTACAAGTCATTCAAATCATTAAGGATAAAATCTGGTTTATTCTATAATAAAAACCCAATAAAGATATCCCTTTGTGTTCGGGCAATTGCGGTCGTGTTGTCTGTTCAGGGATTTATACTGATGAGAGCGTGAGCTGGTGCAAGCAGGTTAAAGCTGTCTCTGTGTATCCAAAGGCCTAGGTACAATAAAGTTAGGTAAACTATCATGTTGTCTTAAACATTCATCATAACACCCACTGGCGCCTCTTCACCCATCAACCACGCCATCATGGCGAACCCTTCATTTTTTTTGAATAATGGCCTTTGACAAACACCGAACACTTTGGTGATTGCGATGATTCATTCAGTACTATTTACCAGAAAACAAATCTACAAAACAAGTTGAGGAAGAATAGTGATACGTAACAATGTCTTGGAAAGCCAATGGCATTCAAAAAGCTATGTATTTTTCTGACGGTTTATAAAGCGATAAAGCTATGAATTAATGTTTTATTTGTTGTTTGAACAAGTTAAGTTGACTTTCAAGAATAATGTCTAACATCCTGTTATGTAGTAATATTCTCTGAAGTTTAGCTGCTCCTTGTCAACTCAGTAAAATTCAATTTTCCCTTTTGTCTTTGTCTTATCCACGGTGTATTATGACCACGTTGTGCATATTGTCTATATTTGTTAAATAGCTTATCATTTCAGTCCGATTAAAAATTTTAAATTGAAGCCTGAATTCAATGACAGAGCTGCCATAGATTTTCATGGTTGTTTGCTGTTGTCGGCGTTTTCAAAATCAAACTGTAAGGTGATGTTTTTAGAGAGCCGACTTTTATAACAAGAACGCCATGACCACAAAGAAGTCTTACAGTGGTACACTTGAGGTGTTGCAATGAGTGATCTACATACAATTCTGCAAACAGCGCAAGAGCATTAGTTCTAGCTTCCAAGCATCTGCCGTTTTGAGCGAAAATCAAGAACCTAGTAATTTCCTAAGGTTTTCAAAGAGGTGAAATCAAAGCTGTTGTCGAGGGAAAGATGTTCTCTCGCCCAAAGATATGTGCTGCTTTGTCTATTCCTCCAATTCCGATTCATCACCGCGATTGTTTGACATTACGTCGTGTTATATGGTCTTTCGAAGTTGATGGGGGATCTTAACGCCAAATTGTCTGGCAAACGGAGGACATACGTCTCCTTGCGAGGTGTTTTACTTTATAGGATTTTCACACCTTTAGATCTATTCGAACACATCGTAGTTTACGAAAGCATTGTTTGAATACTCCTCAGCGAACCACGCGCAGAAACGTGAAGCGGGGACTAAACTAACTGTTTGTTTATTAGCTGGAAGTGGTCTTAGGTATAGGTAGACAAGATGCGTCAGTGAAGTGAAGCAAATAGGGATACAAAACGAATCCAAAAAGCGAACGTCCCTATGAAAAGGATGTGCTAATCAACTTTTATTGCTTGACCATCCATACGGTCAATTATTGGTGGTTTATGTTGGGTTCAAGTTCGTTCCTACCTGTTTCAGACAAAAGAGAAAGATCTATGAAGTGTCCAATTAAGTGTTAAGAAGGAAAGAGAAAATTTGTCAATTCACTGTTGCTTTATAGACGACGAGGCGATATTTTTTATCCCACTGATACACAACAATGATCACCAAGTAATACTGAGATTAGGAAGCCGACAAGCATTGGCCTGTCTAGGTGATGGCCATATATTTCCCTTATAAATCAATACACTTTTCTTTGGCTTTTTCTATTAATATGTTAGTCAGATGACGTGTTTCTGGCGTGAGATTATATTCGTGTATCAGTTCAACGTTCGTAGTTGGGTTCAAAGAGTTTTACACCAGAGACAGAGGGGCAGAATTATGTTTAAAGATGCATCAGTAGTTGGGTCTCGTACGTAATCACAAAACACCCAAAGCTCTCTACAGGCAAGATAAGAGTCCTACATCAGAGAAGTTATACCTCACCATGTCATGGACAAGATCTGCCATGCAAATAATGTAAGTGTAACACAAATGGGAACTCGTACAGACTTACCGCGCTAGTTGATGCGAATGTCTTCCTTGTTTGCTCTGTCTTTTTCATCGTAAGAGAAGAATGTATTGAGGTCTATTTACTAGTTAGCTTGATACTAAATGCGCCAAATATTTCTCGAAGAATGGAGAGTTAGAAAGTACAGGTTGATTGTTCCAGAAGTTGATTCTAATATGACACTAAAGCCAGCCAGACATAATTTTCATTCTCCTTTTCTGAAACTTTTGATATTATTTGGATTCTGATGCTGATTACAAATGGTGTTTTTACTTTTTTCCTCAAGGAATACTAATTGCAGTATGCCAGTAGCCAATATTTACCTGGGATTGATCATCTTTGACGCTTTATTCAGGGAGTCGACAACTTAAGCCCTTTATTTTTTTAGATGAATCGAAGGCTGTGAGCGCAATAAGACCCATTCTCTTTGCTTGCTTATCCAGCTCAGATTACTCAGCACGAGTCGTTCTAGCTTTGATTTTTCTTGTACAGAAACCATTCAAATCTCAGACTAGAATACCCGCCACAAAAGGATAATCCAACATTTTCATTTTTCCCCAAAGAAAACATACCACTGTTTTGTCATGACCTCTTAACCAGGACTGTTTAAATACCATCAACGAAGTCGAGAATTGTACTGATGTCTTGTTGATGAGCAAGTGTTGTTTTACAAACAAACCGATGCTTCTAGCACGAACTCTGCTGAAACTAAAAAGATCTTGGCATCCTTCAAATGCTTTATAACATTAGGTATAAGATTTCGAGCTTAAGTATCATAAATCTTGATAGATTGTCAAACCCGCAGAGTGCGACGAAAACAGAAATTGACCCAATCTCGTGGGTAGTTTTGAATTAGAGATAATTAACGAAACATGTTCTCAGCTTGAAATTGAAAATGAAATAGCATTCGCTATCAAGTTGGTTCATACAACCTGCGTGCCTTATGAAACACAGTAAACCAAAGATTGGACTTAATTTGCCGGGTAACTACTTCCGCTGAAGAGTTGCGAGATTCCAGAGCTTATCAAACAATAAAACAATTCCGACTTAAATCAAACGCCTGTACCTAAATGTACTGATGAATTACAAAACTTTTAAGTGACCAGACCACTTTGTACTTAACTATTTTTTTTTTCGCATGATCTGAAAACATGCACATTGCGCTAGTTGTTTTCTTGATGACCTTATACTCGAGGAATCTTGGCTTTTGAATAAAAGTTTACCAGTTCCACAGTATATCATAAAAACCACTTATAACTAGGCCCTTGCCAACTATTTTCGCGCAACAGACGGAGAACCTACCATTTGAATAAACAATTTATAAGAAGAAAGTAATTGACATTTTTGATGACAGATAGGACTATTGCCATGAAATTGTGCACCTGGTTACAATGCTCTCATTCACGCCATTATCATCTGAAGTGCGAGACTGAACACTTGACGTCGTCTTGAAAGAAGAATGAGGATATTATTTTTTTCAAGAGCATTATTGGGGAGGTCTTGGGTAGATTAGTTACTTCTTTTGTTATTATCTATAAAGTTACTATGTTCAAAGGAATATTTACAATGATCAAATTTCTTGATGTATCCGAAGACTTAATACCGTAGATAACCGAAGGTAATAACCCTCCGAAAGTATCGCATCTCGAAAGTAACGGCTGATTTGCGATGCCTCTAAAATTTTTGAAAAGTAACGGTTTCCCTGAAAGTAGAGGCCCCCGCGATAGTCTAGGTTCTTTGGCTATCTTGCTATGTTGAACATAATGGTAGATAAGACAACGAAACCCAAAGGTTCAATAAGTGTTTGTCAGCGAATGGCGAGTGACTTCGTTCTCAATTTGATTATCCAAAAGTGACATGGAGGACGAATTTTTTTGGGGGTATTCTTGAAGAAGAATTTAAATAAATGTTTTCGTTTAGTATGCTTTAAAAAGTGGCCGCTAAACCGTCCAATTAAAAAAGAACCGAATAAATGCATGAAGAATTTCGCGCTCGCGTTTTAACGTATCACCATCATCCGAAAATAACGACCTTCAAAAGAAACTGCCGTCCAAAGTAGCGGTCCTCAATGGCTACTAAATCCGAGAGCAAAGGCCTCCATTACTTTCGGAATTCTACGGTATTGGTCCAATGTGTAATTATCCAATTCGATAATTTCTCATAAATATTGAATTTATTGCTTATACTTTCATTTAGTCCTCTAATTCGATTAAATATTTTGATTTCCGCAGGCTTTTTTATGTTGTGAACAGCAATCAACCTATTTTAAAGAGATTTTAAATATAAATATTAAGGTCGAGTTCAAACGTCGAAATTTTCATATGCCGAACCTAATGTTAATGATCAAAATCATTTATTCAAACTGATTTGTATTTGATTCGGCACATGAAAAGTTCGATGTTTGAACTGGGCCTCACTCCATAATCCACTTGAATAAAACAAATGCGTGATCTATGGTCATTCTTAAATTATTTTAAGAATGACATTGACTCGACTTTGAAATTTAAGAAAAAGTAATTAATGATGATTATTCATGGAAAACGAGAAAAGGAGGCTCAGCTTCATGTTGTGAAATATAGTTCACGAATGACCTCAGTCGACTGTAAATACTTGCACGTCAGTGAAAGAGGAAGCGTCACTATAATTTACTACCAGACGAAGGCGTTATTACAGGGTTAGCTCTTGATGTCCCCAAAAACCTTTCACCAAGACGTATAGGTTATTTCTATTTGTCTCTACTGAAGTATTTGTAGAGTATATTGTAGATCAGGGGATATCAACTTTCCCCCAGTAGTTCTTTGTCCATTAGATGAGGCAATAAACAGTAAGTTTAACTTTCTTTATTTGCAATCTTCTCTCTTGCATCTTGACAATTTAAATTCGTAATTTGATAAATGCTTTCCCGAGGGTGTATATTGAGCTTTTCGGTAGTTGAATACTCATTAAAACTGGACGCCATATAGGAGATTGAACCAAGCTGTGTACGGATCAATTTGCTCCTATGGAGAACTGTTTCCATAAAACATTTATCTACCAACCCAAAACAACTCTCTCCCGGTGGGATCACTTTAATTTCATTTTACAAAGGCTAACGGACGATGACGTTACTCGTCAAGGGAATGGGTGCTACCGAGAAAGCGTTAGGATAGCTAGAGTAATGATTGAGAGAAAAAAATAGTATGGAAGAGCGGAAGCTTAAGAGAAGCTTCGTAATTCACAGCCATTAGTTATTGACAGCACTACTGTTCCCAAACAGTAGTTTCTATTTTCACCCATTATCAATCTCATGTATGTTTTTAATCTCCTCAATCTACTCTCGTCATATTTCACTACTTCTCCCGCAAACGTCTGGGGAGCCACATTCCCACTCTCACCAAGTCCGGGCCTGGGGAGGAAATAACACATCTAGTCTTTGTTACATCACTTTATTTTTACAATATATTAACAAATTTTTAGAAATACAAACGAACTTCCGTGTTGGCATGCTGTGATCCAAACATGCGGGATATGACGAGAAAATCGTGAAAAAACACGAGTCCCTCGGCCAGCATTTTTATCTTTTTTGAAGGTATTTTTTCAAAAGGCATCTCATTTCATTTATAAAATAACACTGATAAAAAGCTGTTAACTCATTGATAAAGTAAGCAATTCTCCTAAAATTCAACTACCAGTTAGAGTTAAGCTTGCGAACATCGATCCCTAAAGATCCAAGAACAAACAATCAAACCTGTCTGGTGAAGTGTCAAGCCAAGTCACTGTTTTATGGGTAATCGAAAGTCAAGCAGCATATCCAGTGTTTGGACTACAGTATCAAAGTGTCGGATCCAGGGTATCGGAGACAACGGAGGCGCAATAGGTTTGTGTCTGCGGATTGCGGAATAACGTTTCAAATGATAGTTGCGAAAACTATAATTCATGACATCCAGGGTCGGTTCTCTCATTTTGACGAGCGCTACGTCTATTGTGTTCATTTATAACATCGTGAAATATGCGTAAAAGGAGTGTGCTTCCCGTCTTGAATCCGCACCTGGCCAAACACACTTAAACCATCTGATTACATTTTCCTTTACGTAATAATAAGATTGAACGTGAAACTCAAACTTCATCAAACTTTCGACAGGATATTTTCTGTATTTGCTAATACTATAATCCAGACACATGGATGAGCCAATCAGAGCTCGTGTAGGATATACGTCATTTTATAATCAAAATTCTTTAAGTTCGAAACAAAGCTCGATTGTTTTCATGAAATTCAAAAACTTCAGACAACAGTAGCGGTTTAGAATTATTAAAATATTGATCTTAAGCCAATTTCGTAAACGATTGGCTTTAAATCCCAAACCATTTTCACATTTTATCCAAAAATGCTCACAAAAACAAAACTGCCTTCATTGAAATCTAAACATAGAAGTAAGGTCTTAGAATAACTACAAACCATGAATGACCACAAGTATTCAAAACTTATTCTCGGTGAATTTTGTCTGATAAAATATGAAATTATAGATTAGTGCATCCGGAATTATGTATGTTTTTCTGTAAGAGTTTAGTTAAACACAGCTTGAAGTGTGGAGAAAAGAAAAAATCTAACCACTAAACGAATTGCAACTGAGGAGACGAAACCCAAACAAAGAATTGTCGACATTGCTAATAGCTTACCTTTCCTGATTGGACGAAAGTACTAAAACTATCTCAACATTTTCACCAAGTTAAAACAGTGTTGATTTTGCAAACATCCTCGGTTATATATCTCTCATGTTAAGCACGATGCATCAAAGGCCGGACGTACGAGGGGCATTTTGAAAACCGTTGCAATCCCTGACTTATATACACTTGGACTGCAGGTAGACCTCAGTAAGTGGCCCCAAAATGGTTATTCCATTTGTTGGTCCACTGTATTCATTGTACCAACCACTTACTGAAATTGCCGACTCGGATTATGATCAACAATCAACCAAATGCCGTATAATATTCTCCTGAACAGGCGGTTTTACGGAGCGAAGCGATCTTACGATAATCTTTTGACGCTTGAAAACTAAACAAGTGTTTGATATTTAAGAAAGTTTTGGATAAGAAAATGAATTAGGAACCTATTTATTTTCCATAGATACCCTCAAGCAATCATTGGTTGCATAATTGACGATAACCAATAGTGTAAGGAAGGGAAAACACTCTTTACATACATAGATGTTGAAAACATATTTGCCGGCAAGAATCAAAAATCGCCCGCAGTTTTTTTCAAAACAAAGGTCAGTCATCGTTGCCATGAGGAGAAGGACGGCTCATAAATTTCATTGTTAACGGCATCCTTTGAGGGATACGTTTTGCAACTCAAACCTAACAGGGCCAACCAGCGCCCCACACACTCCTGTCACGTACAGGAAAGTGGTTGCAATCGCTTCACTAAGGAACTGAATCAAAGCCTGGGTCCCAGGGTAGGGGCGTTTGACTTTCTGGTGGAATAATTCCGACCGAATGTTGGAATGCTAGCGGAAGCCATTTTGGATTAAAATTCATGGAGGAGACTGTTCAGTCATTTTCATCGAATAAAGCAATATTTATGATCTAAGAATATTTTTATAACCATATCAGATAGCAGCCATTTTAATACGGTATATTAAAATTTATGGAAGACTTCCATTTTAGGGCAACGTTGTGGTCGAATTTGTATTGCTTTTTTTTGCCAAAAAAAGTCAGTTTTGAAATACTTTTGTTTAAAAGTTGGGAGTATTGATTTGGTTTGAACCATATTTGAGCCTAATGGTCGGAATTTTCACCGAAAGTTCAAAACAACTTGAAAAAACCAAATTTCACATTATAGGTATTTATACAACTAAACTTTAAACTCGGAGAGCTTGAAAAGAAAATTCGCCGTGAAAAGTTTTATGAGACGTAAAGGTTTATTTAAAAGCCTTGATAAACATTGCTGCGACATCAGGAACGAAGAACCAAATTAGACAAATTATTTTTTATTTCCGATGACCATCTAATCACTATTTATGCTTAATCCTCTTTTGCTACTTAATCAATGTAAAGTTAAACGTGGTTGATTTATACGAATAAATAAATTGAAAAATAAAATAAAATAAATAAATAAATAAATAAATAAATAAGTAAATAAACAAGAGACAAATTGGTCCATTTATTCAATTACAAAGTCGTGTATTGTCATACGTGGCTGACATTATGCGTTGCGTTTGACGCGGGTCATGTAAGGCGTGACCCTAATTTCTCTGACATAAACAGTCCTAATTTGTCGTTTGTCTTTTCCAAATTAGCACCAGGTAACATATCATTTATCTCCAATAATGGCTGACTGACCGGAGAGAGTGCCACGTCATGCATCGTTTACCTTGCGGTTCGCGTCAAGGATCGTGGGGAGTAAGTTGTGGCTCTTGGGTCACAAATGGCAGTGAGAATAGATGGATAAAACATTGAAATATGAAAAACTTGATAATACAAACTTGTTTAGCTTTTTGGATGGTTGATATAAAAACGTGCTGGCATTGTCTCTAAGTTTTCAAAACAATATAATGGTACAAAAAATTGAAAATGGCCAAGATTTTCTCAAAAAAATTATCACAGTTATGACGTAATCTTGATCACGTTTTCGATTGCGTCTCGATTGGCATCAGCTATTTCTGCTAGCCTGTACCTTA
Source organism: Heliopora coerulea (assembly GCA_030142905.1). NCBI lineage: Eukaryota > Metazoa > Cnidaria > Anthozoa > Scleralcyonacea > Helioporidae > Heliopora > Heliopora coerulea. The sequence continues at coordinate 1,911,306 of JASJOG010000033.1, forward strand.
ATTTTAGATATTTTATTTCATAATTTGTGTAATTCTTGTTACTGTGGTACAAAAATAGTAATAAATCGTAAATCGTATAGTGTAATTCGACAGGCTGGATAAAAATAGAGCAGTGATATTAAATGCTTCGAAAAGCTTTAAGATGCCCGCATTTGGCTTATGTTTTGGTTACCCTTTTCCTACGTCTCACCTTGCAACATCCTGTATGTCTATACGAGTGTGTGAATATCAAAAGCCATCGTATTTTTGATTCTTCTCATCATAAGACATTGTACGTGTGAAAATCAAAATGAGTGCACTTGTAGTATTTATTGTATAAAAATTGAAGGATAAATTACGGTAAGTGCGAAAGAGCGACTTAAGAAGCTCTTAAATGAGGTCACGGGTCACACTGCAGACAGGAAACCACTGTCAGATTAATGGCGGAAATTAATCTTTTCAGACGTGTGACAAAGCATCTTAACTTTCCAACAATTTTGATTGGACAGCGAATAAAAACGTCTCTTATATGCTCGAATGAAAGGAAATACTGAAATACTTTGGATTATGAGGACAACTTTATGATGGATGACTTTCCACCTTGGACCAACTGACATTTCTCATTCAAACTTTAATTATTCAAAAGTCGTTCGAGTTCACTCAATGCTGAAATAGGCTACCTGAAGTTCTGGTTTTAAGACTGAAGATCTTCCAATAACCCATCAACTGCTAGCAGTTCTCCCTTTGCTGATCAGCGTAGTACAATAGTTCGGATTCTTGCAGAATCGAATAATTTAAGTCAAAAATTTAACTACTTTACCAGTATATAGCGGTTAAATTTTCCAGAAGCCGTGCTGTCATAACCTGAGTAAACATAGGACGGAACACGCAAAAATTTTTAAAGGATCACGCCCTTTTCAATGTCAGGAAGCCCTCCTTTGCGAAATTTTGTCAAAACCGTCATTATGTAATCGAATTCCTAGTACTCGTGAACAAGTTTGCATTGCTCGTAAACTTTAGTTCAAACGTTTTCGGCCACTCGGCCTTACAAATGATTACAACTTGAACATATTTTAACTGAAGGTCGTTTCGACCTTCAAACGTTTCGTTTGAAGTAAAATTTTGGACCAGTACAAATTTGTCTCTTCGTCCTACATTCAGAATATAACACAAGAGAAAACTGGCGAATCCTTTCGAACTGACGTCGTTCAAGTTTCTATCAAAGTAGTCACACTCAAGTAATTTACTATTGAACTAATAATGTCTGTATCTATGTATATATATTTTGAATAGTTATTACCCAAATGATAACCCCCTGTCAAAGGATTCGCCAGTTTTCTCCTTTGTGTTAGAAATTCTGAATAAAGTGGGGTCCAATAATTTCCTTCAAACGTTTCGACCATTCAGCCCTTCAAGGAAAAATTATGTACAAGTTGTACTCAATTGTAACGTCGAAACGTTTGAAGTTTTCGATCCATAAGTTGTTCACGAGTACTACGAATTCGATTGCACTATATTGCATGTTTTGACAGAAAATTTTAAAAAGGGCTTCCTTCATTTTCACATGTAATTAAAATTCCTGATAGAAACACGTGGGATAGCCGAGTGTTTTTATGCATTTTTCCTATTGAAACAGCGTCATACTTTTCTATCACAGAGCAGAGACAAAATGTTTTACTAAATGACCAAGGCTTTTCGCGTGACAAAATCCGCACACATAAATTTACCAATGTTTTAAAACTTGATCAAGGAGTGTTCATGTTCAATCTAATTTATTAGTTGGAGTCGCATTTCTTATTCTTTCCAGTAGTCAATTTATTACTCTTTGATAATCATGCACCTTTGATATTTCCACTCATATAAATGGCCACCTCACTCTCGGTGACTAATTGTTATATACATACTGTACGAATTGTTAAATTTATATATTATAATATAGTATATATATAGTATAAATTTCTGCGGTGATTTTCACTAATAAAGAGCAAATAACCTGTCAGCCAAAACTAACCTGTGTTCCTTATTTCATTCGATATTAGTAGATGCCAAGCACAAACATTCATCCGGATTAGATGTGAAGCGTAAGCATTCGTTTTCGCTAAAAAAAGCCCGTTAAGACACAACTCAAGCGAATCAATCAAGGAAAATCGGACAGTCAGACTATTAATACACAAGGCCGCCGAGAGGGAGGGGCAGGGAGGGCAACTTGCCCCGGCCCCCTACTGGATAGGGGCCCCCTAAAATGTTTGAGCTTTACGTTTTTGACGTAACGAAGATTAAAGACAGTGACATAACGGACGGCAGTTGGGTTAGAGCAATAGTTACTGCCCTCAAAATGCAGGGAAACAGCGTTTCAGAGCGTTGGAGCCCCAAAAGGGGGACGGAGGCTTATAACATACACGACGTCATCAAGGGCCCCAAATCGATATTTTGTCCCAGGCCCCACAAAACCTCTCGGCAGCCCTGTTCATTCATACATATATATACACACACGTGTGTATATTTAGATACTGATATATGAGCGGATGAGTTACAGTAACAGATGAAGGGGTCCTCACAAATTGACATAGAAAATTTGAACTATTATTGGTTCTTTTATCATTCAATGTGACTGATTTATCACATTGTTCGTAACTACGTTTTCCTGAATAATGTCTATTGTCGAAGTCTAATGAAAAATTATGTTCTTGCATAGTTTTCGTATGCTTATAAATAAAAATTATTATTATAATCTAGGGTCTTCTTTCATTCCGCAATGTTTGAATGATAGCCGAGTGAAGGGAATTTAAACGTATTTTACAAAATATTATTAAAGTAACTATGTCTAGGGTCAAAGAACAAGCTGCGTGTTGATACTGTTAGCGTAACCGTAACTCGACGGTGCGTAAGGATGACAGTTGGCCAAGTGGCTTAGTTTTGTCATCTCTTCGAAACTAGACGGATTTACTTGGATCATGGTTTGTTGGTTCTGGATTTTCTCGCTGTGTTTATGCGCCTTCTTCCATTTCATTCGCCGATTTTGAAACCATACTTTTACTTGTTTTTCTGACAGGTTCAAGGACTGTGCAATCTCAATCCTTCTCGGACGACACAAGTAACGATTGTAATGAAACTCTTTTTCCAGCTCTACAAGTTGCCTTGTGGTGTAAATAGTCCGAGGTGATGGGTCAACAGCATTCACCTCTTTTTTATCGGCATCACTTGCATCTACCTGACCTAAAAAGACAATGAATATTTGCTCATAAATATACGTCAGATAACTTTGGCACTGTATATTCCACTTTAAAAAGCTGCAATCTAATGGTCTCTCTAACGAAGACTTCATGCAATAACAAAACAATCAACTCTTTCCTGGTGGAAGTCCTTGGGACCCGCTCATCTAGTTATCAGATGTTTTCCGTGGATAATCTTACTTGTGTACTATAAGCTCCATTTTAAAAAGCTGCTACCTGTCTCTCTAACGAAAACTTCAAGAATCGCGTGCTCTTTTTTCCTGTCACACATGCAATAACAAAACAATCGACTCTTCTCTCGTGGACGTCCCTGGGTCCATGTCACCTAGTTACTAGAGGTTTTCCGTGTATCATCTTCATAGGTAATTTGTAACTAAATATGGCCAGGAACGTATGCGAGGATATATAGTAATTATCTCGAGTTATTGTTCTCTTATGACAACGACCCGTGTTAATGCAAGTATCAAACTACTGGATGTCTGCTTTAGTGATTTTCGCAAAAACTTACCAAATAAGCCCATAAGAATGAATGTAACAACATCTACTACTTCACACTTTTTCATAAAACAAAATTGTTTAAGATCTACTAACGTTGCTGCAAACAGGACCGCCGAGAGGGGGGGGGGCAGGGATTAACTTGCCCCGGGCCCCCTAAAATGTTTGAACTTTACGTTTTTGACGTCACGAAGATGAAAAACAGTGACATAACGGATGGCAGTTTGGTTAAAGTAAAAAATTTACCCATAAACTTGATCTTATTACATATATGACGTCATCAAGGGTCCCAAATCGATATTTTGCCCCGGGCCCTACAAAACCTCTCGGCGGCCCTGGCTGCAAAATATCCCTCTGGACAATCTCCCTCACTATTTTGCACTGGTGCTCTTCCCGAAAATTCGCCGAATACAACGAGGACGTAATACACGTGATTTAATGATGATAATTGTTAGAAACTGCACAATTTGACAAATATGTTTGTGCTGGTTCATGTACCGGTTGATACACCTAGCAACGAATAATTATTTTGAAGACAGACATGCCCATAGATGAAGACGGTGACAGCCTATTAAAGATGAGTTACAACATCAAGTACTTAAAACATAAAATAGTGTTCTGACACCACGCAGGCCTTGGTCAACTCGACCCTATACCATTTGCACGCTGCTTTATTTACTTTCCTGTATTTGCCACCGTAAGACCTCTTAATCGTTGATGGGAAAATCTCAGAAAGGTACCGTATCGAGCTTCAATGTCTTTGAATATTGTGGAGGTATGGAATCTCGGTTTTCGTGACAAAACATGTTGCATTAGTTTTAGTAAAACTATTTCATTACTAGCGATAGGATTATTGCACATTATAATTTTCCATTTCAAGAGTATCCAGGTATGAATCAAAACCTGAATGAAAAACTACAAGAAAACATTTCATTGGAACAATTCTTATATTTTAATTACATGCAAGGAATGAAACACTGAGTCATCATGTTGCATCATATATTGCAGCTTCTAATCTGTCGTAAGTTGATCGCCCATTGCTTGCTCAACATTACTCAAATCATCGCACAAACAAGCTCAAGTTGGGACTATATTTTCTTGTTTTTGCATTCTGAAAATGTAAAGTTTGGCAAGTTAATATAAAAACAAATCAAATTTGTCTGGCTACACATAAAGATAACTGAGGCACTATCCTCACCATTTTTAGTTATTGGGTATGACTCTGACATTTACCATGTCAGTAAATAGAAGTCAATTTGGCATAAGCAATCTTTATTTGTGTGTAGTTTTTTTACTGTGGTTTCTGTTCATTAAGGTAGCTCCCTGAAGTTTTGATTTTTACTTGCTGCAGTAAGCATAGTTTTATATTTGGGTATTCCTGTCCATTGAAGGTAGAATGTGTCTGATATTGGGGGACTGATTGCTATGAAGCAGAACAAGGCTAGTACATACCCCGACCTCTCATCAAAAATTTCAGAAAGTTGAAATGAACAAACTTGTGAAGTGGCATCTTTGTACTTTGATTTCATGAATAGAGATATCAGTTTGAACAAAATGTTCTTACACCATTACTTAAGCAAGGTAAAAAGCAAGTTTTTAGTACTGGCCAGAAAATATTGTTGGGGGAGGTTTTGCCCCTAGTTAGAAATATTGGGGGATATAGCCCTCTTGCACCACTTCCACTGCCTCTGGAGAATATCCAATTGTAGAAGTATTCCTAAACATAAGATATCTATCAAAATGCACGATGTTCAGTGGTCGCCATGGTAACAATGGCATTGGATGTTTCGCATATTTTCACAATTATCACAAATAAAACACAATATCCTATTTTTAGGTCAATATGACTGAAAATTGATATCAGGATATATATTTCATTGAAGAATGTCATAAGAAAATATAAGGAAAGTTGATAGATTTTAAAATTTCTATTGAATGAAAAAGTTGGAAAATTAGGTGTTTTGTTATGCTGATTCAATTTGCTCTATTTACCAACTTTTAAAGAACATCACACTCAATCTATCATCCAAAAACTTCTTACTTGTACAGCCGTGGATGGTGCTGTCAGCATACATTGTTGTAAGTAACTTCGTTACAAGTAACTAGTGACAAATAATCGTTACTTTTTTGAGTAAACGTAACGGTAACTGGTTTCTTTTCTGGAGTAGGTAGGTAACTGGAATTCGTTAGGAAACTTGAGAAGTAAATGGAACTCGTTACATCAGCCACTGGGCTGCTGTTACTTCGTGTTCTAAACTCTCGTTCTACAGAAAAAATGATCATTCAAAAGTCCAAATCCGCGATTTTTTAGTACATGTTTTTCCCGCAGCTGCTATGTTCCGAGCAAGGGTCTTCTTTTGTTGAGTTTTCGTTTTAAGAAGAGACTTGGCTGTTCGCAAAACCGTTTGAATTAGTGTTCAAACTTCAAAGTTGTCAAAAGTGTTATTTTTCTTAAAAAGGATACAGCATTTACATCAATTCTGGAACATTATTCGGGAAACGCTCACCAGGGATGTAAAGATGGCGGTGTCAGGAAATACGAGCACACAAACATCAGAATTACCAACAATAATTGTTTTTCCCAATACACAGTCTAGTTCATCGTTGGTCCACGCACCAGGGACCGCGACACGATTTTAAAAGTGGGGAGACCAGAATTTATCTTCAAATATGCATTTTAGCGGGATTTTCCTTGTAAAATATGAAAAAAATTAAGGGGAAAAATGACCAGATTTTATGTGTAAAAAGTGATGTACAATTTAAACGTTTATCAAACATACATACACCCTGAAAATACAAAGGCCACTAAAGCTACTATTTTTTTACTCATGTTGATATCATTCCTGTCTGTCGTAGAAGAAAACTACTTTCAGATATTCTGCATGGGAAACGAAAACGATTCTATTAACTGTATACAAACAATAACCTGGTTTCTATCTTGCTACACTTCTTAATCCTTGCTACACACGTGGCACATGGAAACCAAACTGGCTTTGAGAAACAGCTGGCTGTTTATATAAGTGAAAATGTCTATTGTTTTGTTCTTTTTCGTGATGTTTCCAAACAATAGAATCACAAGAGCTATAATTATCTCTTTTACACTGCTGTTCATTTTCGATAATTGTTGAGATAATGAAACTTAAAATTAATCATATAAAAACAACATTTCTCTGCAAAAAAAGTGGGGGGCCATGGCCCCTGCAGCCCCCCCCGTGGCACAGCCCCAGCACACTTGATGGGAACTTAAAATAAACTGCATTAAACATGTATGTCTTCATAACTGTATTTTATTTACTTCTTTCTGTGATACAGACTCTACAAAAAATGAACAGAGTCTGGGAAATGCAAAATTCAAGTATCTGACAAATGTCCTGCAACATTTACATCAACTTCAACAAAATAAAGTAACTTTACAACTTTCAGAGAGTAACTTCATAACTAATGAGTTACTTTTATCTTAGAGTAACTTTTACCAGTAACCAGTTACATTTTTCCTAACGTAACTGTATCTATAACTAGTATCAAAAACATATGTAACCATAACAGCACTGTCAGGATAGAGCAAGTTTATAAGTTTGCAATCTAGGCCAGCTTAAATGCACAACAACAGGAACTCCGAAAAGCGATATCATTTTAAATTGAATTAAAATGATATAGCTTTTCGGAGTTACCGCTGTTGTGAATTTAAAATACTTTGTGGTTCCCGTAATTATGGGCCAGCTTGGCGAGCCAACTTTAGTTTCTAGTCCCCCTGTAAAAATTAATCCAGAGATCTCCCTTCAGTAAACAATATTTGAAGGTCCCTCAACTTGGTATACGAGTAGTTCGCTGAGAATCACCACATTGTTTCACTAAAGAATTTACTAAAGAATATAATTTGTTAATTTATTCGATCTGTTCGTTCATTCATTTATTGAATTATTTATTCGTTTCCTTGTTTGTCTTGCAGTTGCTATGTCTATTTATTTGTAATTATACTTCTACATACTAATCTACGAACCTAGTATATAAACACTCGCCTGCCTTCCAATATGTCCGGCCACGGAAAGTCTGTCACCAGCACAGCGTTGAGAAGTAAATTTCTAGTCAACGAATACGATGCCGTTTTCCATTCGATTACAACTCCGTCACAGCGTAAAAACAGTTTGTAAATGTTTGATCCTAAACTAACGGAAATACGGGACCAGTTGTATATGTTTCTACCTGTAGTTTGCGACAGGCGACGTTGTTGCGTCGAATTTTATAAATATTGTCGAACAACTTAGTCCTGGTTCTTTGTCTGTAAGAATAAATATTCTGTCGACTGGCTAGAATAAATCCGGAAGTATTACCTCAAGCAAACAACATACATTGTCAAAAAGGTTCCTGAAATTTTATCAGATACTTACTTTTCCTAATTTGTTGGGGAAGTAGTTTACTTACTAAAATTCCTTTTCCAGTGGAATGAATTTCATGGAACGAAGTTCATTAACGCGTCAGTAAAGAAAAAAAATGCAAATTAAATACTGTCCGCATTTACCAGCTTCGTCTTTATTTGGTCCTTCTCTGAAATTTCATTTTCTGGTGCATTTCCCACTTTATTGCTAATCTAATTGTGGCACTCACTATAACTAGATTCATTTGACTATACTGGATGGTCAGACGGTGAAGAACGGAAACGTGGACCTTACGTGTCCCACTCATGACTTCATTCTAGTCCACCTTACGTCGTTGATCTATGTGAAACATTCTGAAACGTCATATGCGCAAATTACTGATACTTTACAACAACGAATAACTTAAGCTCACAGTACGTACAAAATAACTATTTACGTGCAAACATGAATTTGTATATACCGTACGAACCCCGTTTTGGAATATCGTGAATGCGCTCTGATGAAATCGTTCAACGCAACCAACGTGAGATAATAATTTAAATATATAATCACAAAAGTAACATTAATGCGTTTGTCCACCATTAAAAACGAATACAATAAGGGGTATGTCTTGTTATGACAAAGCTAACCGTGCATTGAATACTGTTTGCCAAAATACTAGAAAACAGAAGAAGAGCAGTTATCAGGCTTATCTGCCTCTTCGGAAAGTCTAAAGGACTAGCTGGAAAGCAAAAGTTTTAACCCATGTACCTTTTAAGCAATAACTGTCTCTAATTTCTTCTTTCCAAGGAAATATCGACCGCTTCTGGCTTGTCAAAATGAGACATGTAGATTTGTACAATCAACCCTATCAAAGACGACGCTCAAATCCTGGTATTTGGTACATCAAACTGCATAAAGTGCATTAGGTTAAAATTTAGAGCCTTGGGTTGATTCGAAGACACTACAGTTCTTACAATATATTCTAATATGTGTGAGATACAACACTGAATAGCTGGCGAATATTCAGAAAGATATCGGGAACGTTCAGTCGGCACAAGCTCTCACAAGTCCCATTTTGGTGGTAGAAGTCGTGCAAGGAGACATGAAGACGAACAGATCGCTTTGGTGCTCAAGAACAAAGGAAACAGTGTTCGATATTAACCGCGCCCTGTATGTCTTGTAATTGATTCGAAAATAAAACCTTAGTCGACCAATACTGACACCTACATCCTTTCTTTTCAGACACAACGAAGAGTGAACAAGGGCAAAGACGGTCTCAGTCAATGTAACAATGTTTTGTCTTCGCCACCTGACAAGCAGAAAGTGTGAAAACATAAACTTAAACGCAATTTTAGTCGTCTTTTACCTTTATTAAACAACGTTGTCGTTGGAGATAAGTTGTGATCTCTTACTTGAATGATTTTCAAGTTCGGTGTAGCGAAAAATATTGAAAATGAACAGTGTCAATTGAGTTGAATTACCAGCAATCTGAACAAACTAATCCGTCGAAGTATTAGGAGAAAAGCGGATTTTCACACCTTCACTTATGTTCAGTGATCGGAACATGTTGGCGCCTTTCGGTTCGTCACCAGCGAAAGCGACAAATAATCGACGTGAAAAACCGTCAAAAAGTGTGCCAGTGTTTGATGACCGACGATGTTAATTCTTTATATCGAGTGTAGCTATACTTCCTCGACCCACCGCTTGACAAAACGCACAAAGTCATTGATGACACAAATACTGTCTATACATGGCAAGGAAAAACACAAGTAATTTTGTTTCAATTTTTCCGTTACGGAGTATCAAAATATGAGACAAAAAGGTACAAATGTCTGGAGATATATCAAGTCAGGACCACAGTATAAATGATAAACAGACACGAAAATGTAACTTCTTGTATGGCAATGAAAAAAAATTATCGTGATCATTTACCTGTAGATTTTAATTTATTGCGCGATTCAGTCATCCAAGGGAAAATCTTTGCGGTTGGAGTATTATTCTTTTGAGCCGCATGGTAAGAACGCTTATCCTGGTTGTTGGATAAATCTAAGATGTTGCTCGTGGTACCTTGTAGTTCAGAATGGCCAAGGTCTTCATCAGCTGTGCGCCTTGTAGCAGTTACTGATTGCGTATTCGTCGAATGTTGATTACTAAGTACCAGCGAGCCGAGGGAGTTCTCTGCCATGTCAGCGTCAGCTATTTGATAAATGACTGAAGAAGATAAATGTTGTCTTGAATTTAGATCCAGTAGCGATCAAAGAGATCCTGACATGTAAGAGGTTCCGATGATGGGACCTGCCAGGTAAACGTCGAAAATGAAAAATGACTTTGCATTATTGCATTCCAAAAGGAACGTTGATCGATGGTGATTTATGGCTCTCTACGTCACATGAGTTGTGCTAACCAATCAAAGGGCGTCGCGAGTGCCAGACTCCATGGCCGGCGCAAAGATGACAAATGAAATGGGATACTCAAACAAACATTCCTTCTTATTTGGGTAGCGTATTATTCCAAGCAGACAAGAGGAGCCTTTAGAATGAACGCGCATGGAAGTAAAAACTAAATAGCTGTGGTTTATTGATGTTCTTGATTAGTTTCGAACTTCGGTCTATGAATTCTTTCTTTGGAGTCGTTTGGGTCGTCACGAAATATGTCCGGACGACCGGATTGCTAACGAAGTGTCAGACATCGTGGCTACACGTGCAGTGTGTGGGTCTGCTGACTGGACCGTCTCTCCAAATTCACCAACACTTTGTTGTCTGCATTTGCACTCTCCTTAAGCGCGCTAAAGCAAGAGAAAAACAACCTGGCGTCGACTGACGTTTAAAGTTTACACTAGATGACCAGTTACCCAGTTTTTCAAATTCTGGAAAGAACTGCGCGCTTTCGTTTCCCATCCTTTGCCTTATTTATTTATCATGGGCTCGATGTTTTCCAAGAGAAACTCATCCATCATTTTTGTCATTTGGTTTTTTCAAAGGAAGCGAAATCCGGCGGCGTGGAATGATACCGTGTAGAGCATGACCAAATGTTCAGAATAGAACAGAACAGTTCGTACGTTGAATCAAACCTCTTCTCGAAGCGAGGGTTTTCATGCTCATCAGAATTATGCAAGACTGTTGCAGGACTGCAACAAATTTGTTACATATTTTCTGTATTACTGTCCAATTTGTATCATGTCTTTACCACAAATGATTATTCCTAGTATTCCGTGCGTGTTTAGTTTTCAGAAATTGAGACAAATTGAATGCACGTATCTGTGAAATCATTGTTATATTTTCGACTTTACAGTCCTATTGTGTTTAGATATTACTTCATATGTATAGTTTCCTTCAATTTCGACAACTAAATTTGAGAGACGGCCAAATACCTACGTTTGGTATTATGGAAATTTTATCCTGCCTTCTTCGTCATTGAGTTCCACTGCACTGACTACAACAGGTGGTTGCCCCGTCGTCTACTCATGTTTGAACGATACTAATTAAAAGCTAAATATACTTACAACTGGGTTTACTTGATAGTCTGAAGTTTAAGAATTGTGTAACTCTCACTTCAGGTCTTACGGTACTCAATGCGGCGAGTCAAATTTGATGAAAAAGAATGGATGGCTATCGCAAGACAAACTATATTCTAATCAGTCTTATGACAAGGCAACTGCTGAACGAGGCACCACATAGAGAAGAAAGATGAGCAAACAGAATACATGCCATCGATATTAAACAGTAGCATTAAAGTGCAACAGAAAATTACTGGCTCTTACCACTTTATTGAGGAACTCAAACGCGTTCTTCTTCCTACCGGAAGCGATAGAGTACTATTACTTAAGAAGAACGCTCTCCAATGCAACAGCTAACGCGATTAGAGATCACAACCTTACTTACTCACAAAAAGTATTTTTTGCCTACTTCATTTGCCCTTAGGTAAACGGGTTGTCCGTAAAAAATAAGGAAATGTAGACATAGTTCGCTGTGAGTACAGTTCATGATCTGTGAGGACATTGAAGTTTAGCCTACCGAAACCGAACAATTCTACAGTGAGGGAAGCCATTAACTTTTGGCCATTAACGAAGTGTTCAATAATAACTTGTGGTTTGTGAGTTTATACAGACTATGTAACTAACCCACACCTATGACAGACTTAGACCAATGAAGATCCTTTGAGTTTACCCTGCATGGTGTATTTACACTGGTGTCTTGTAATCGCTCGACAGTATACTAAGAGTAATATTTACCAATAAGAACCAGCCAGTAAGACAGAGGTAGAAGATAATTAGAAGACTTGAGTCAGGGGTGCTCTGGAAACTCTTTACCTTATGTCTGTTTCAAAGCAAACACTCAATATTGCCCTAAAGTTATGAAATATAACAATCGAATTCCGAGCGAACGTCCGTAAGGTCCTATCCATGTGGTACGATTGTCGTATACGAATGTTCGCTCTGATAAATGCCAGCATTGTAACCGTGAGGCAGAATCGCATCCGCAGAAAGAACAATTGTACGCAACAATCGTCTCGTTCAAATGGACCATTACGCGCTCAACAACGCATGAGACTCGTTAAAAAACTGAACTTTAGGGAGACATGCAATTACATCACCTGCAGTTTACAAAATGATCTGCCTGAACCATTTTAGTTGTATAATGACCGTGTATTAATAAAACTTTGGTCGATACCTTTACATCATACCTTTTTCAAATGTCCAGGACAGGTTTTTCGTAGCCACGCGATCATGCTAACCTTAGATTCAGATTTCCGTTACAAGAGCTGACATTTTAAAGGGAGAAAGAGAAATCCTATTGACTTTATGTGCGAAATAAGGGGTTTACATTGCCTACCTAGCACTGTCGTACCATTTAGTCTCTTTGAATTTTCAGAAGGACGTTTTAATGTACATCGTATGAAGATGACTGCGGAACGAACGTGGTGGCGATGAGGATTTTCCGACAGTAGAACACAAGTAGAACGTGAACAATCATTTATAATTTCAAACTACTGAGTGCATGTTATTACATAGTTACACCATATAAATATAACATATTCCGTATCATAAACTGTGGGAGTCAGTGTTCGCACTAAACACTCAACCACAAAAATTCCAACCATACGATATTCAATTCTGAATGGTTGAATTGTTTCGTCTGATAAAATTGTACATTCTTGGAGAAAGGTAGAAATTATAGCAGAAATTCTTACCAGTTCAGAAACGCTGATCCACAGCTCGTTTGTAGGAAATAACCGCTTTTTCAGTTTAGACTGGTTATCCTGTTTCATGTCAACTTCGTGCTTCAGTTCATAGATGAGTCCCGAGTCGCTGTACGTTTACAAAACCGTATCTTGCAGTAATATAGAGGAGCTATACCTGTAGTATATCACCATTAAGTGGGATAGTAAACCCAACTTGGAAAGGCTGCAAACCAAACTGTCTCGCCGACGATGGGGGAACGGCGTCATTGTGATTTCCTTGTGAATAAATGAGCGAGTTTGTCTTTTCCTTCTCCTCTCGTTCTTCCTTCACTTTCTCGTCTTTTTTCAACTTCATTCGTCGATTTTGAAACCAAACTTTCACTTGCCTCTCCGTAAGTTTCAGAGAATTCGCAATTTCGATTCGCCTCGGTCGACAAAGATACCTATTGAAGTGAAACTCTTTTTCCAGTTCCAAAATCTGAGCGTTGCTGTAGGCCTTCCGTTTTCTCTTCGAGTCAACAAAAGGCTTTAGGTCTGAAATCCAAAATATTGCGAGTTATGCCAATTTAATTGTACTATTCAACCAAGCCTGTTCAAAGCCATGCCTAGCTCTTGCGAAAATAATCGCTTGGCCTTGAACTCGTTGTTTGGCGCACATTGACTGAGCTCAGAAGAAGCTGCTCTCTTGAAGATTCATAGTTTACATTTCATCTCTTACGAGAACGGCTTAACAAATGTAAATATGCTATATGTCTGGACAAAGATTACTCTAACACTTGTTGTATTGGATTAAGATACTTGCTAAAAACACTAAATGTTGTTCAACAACAGCAAAGTGTCATAAGCGGGGATTTTTTACACCAGGAGAGGAAGCATGCTAACAACAAATTGGTTCTCAAGAACAGCAAACAGTTTTGGCCAGCATGCTGCCAACAAACATCCTCTTTGACACGAAAACAAACCGTGGAATTTCGGATGCGAAGTGAAAAATATTGACTAAAAGTGGTTAGGAACAGGAATCTGGCGGCAAACACAGACGTATCCCTGAAGAACAGGCCGAGAGGGAAATTCTGACAACGGATCTTTGTCATGCGGGACGACCGAAGGAGATTCTCGTTTCGCTAAGGAACGCATTATCAGTAATGCAAATAGCTTACAAGTCTTCACTGTGCTCGTCCGTGGTGAGGAGCTTGTTGGGGGAACGCTACGCTTCTCGACACAGTGGAGTTGGAGATTAAAGTCGATCTGTTAAACTAAAAAAGGTTTTTTTAACAAGTAATTTTCTTTCTTCCATTCTTTCTTTCCTACCTTCGGTAGTTTCTTCTTTTTGTTCGGTCTTTCCTCGCTTTTTCTTCATCCATGCGTATATGGGCTGCGGTTCTGCCACTGTTGACTTCTCGTTTTCATTCTCACAACTTGATGGTCCTGTTGCGAGCGAACCAGCGCCGAATATCCCTGAAAATGACCAAATGTTAGCATTGAAGCCATTGGTGGGTAAAATTGGAACCGTCTGAGAGCTACATGCGATTCTGGTTAAACTCGTGTCAACATGCTGTGACAACTGCGGATCACAATGGAAATGTGAATTACTAAAGAAGTTACGGTTGTTCATCGTTGGCGTTTTATGATTTATTTCGACAACGACACATGAAACCCTCACTTGTCAGTGTAAACTGCGCGGTAATTAGAATCTGATACCACGTGATCGATTTCCATCAATGAGCGGCAAGAGTTCCTCCGTCTCTGGCCAGTTCAGAAGATTTATGGCACTCTTTAGTCCCGCTGGTTGTCCTAATCTTTACTGACAGATCACTCTTCGTGCCTTACTTTTATTATCATCTGCTAACCTTTAGCTGATGAAGCGATTTAACTAATTCATAAGCATTTATCACCAGATCCAAAAAAAAAGTTGTATTTTGATAGACTGGAGACGTCCGGAAAATACAAGGAGCTACAGTTTTTGGCGTTCTACTTCGTTTACTAATTAAATCATTAAAAATATAAAATGTCAGAATCATGATTCTTTTGTGTTTCTCTTGTGATTTTTTCTGAATGTGTGGATATTAAACGTGCAAAGCGACTATAAGTGTCTCTGGGATTAGTGGCGCCGCCACACTGTAATTGGCTGACCGCGCCCAGACTTTGATTTGAATCGTGAAAATGGAGAGAAAAACTCCAAACTAATTGAGCCGTGCAAATCTCAAAAGATCTAACTTGAGTAATACCATGCATAATCACTTTCTTAGCCAAATCCGCAAAATCACGATCACCACGTAACTCATAACGTTAATCCAAATTAGACAGAAATGTACTTCCTTTTACGCTGCGCCTTCTTCGTTTTATGTCAAGTTACACCTGCAAAAAGGTCGCTGTTGAAGACTTTTTAGCTTTCTGGTCTAATACTTGTGCTTGCGTGGTTGCTCATAGACACAGAGTCTGAAAGCAATAGCATACAAGGTGACCTTCGTTCCGCTACCGTGAAGCATAAATCAAATCTTGACAGTGGAATGCTGCAATTGGAAGGTTTCGTGTGACCGTGAAACGTAGACTTCACTTGCGAAAAAAGAGCCATATCTCATCTTTGACATTTGTGTCAGGAACTGCATGGACCGTCGCCATAATGATGATTTATGATAGCTGTTTTTACCCACGACGGCGAAGAAAATGTGTTCCAGATTTTTATAAAAATTGGGGCTTGCTGACACGTACCAACATCTGCAAGTTTTTATGATAAACTATTGCTCTTGAGATTAACCAGTAAAATAAAAGCAAGATCTGTGCTGTAGCTTAATTTAGTGGGCGAAATCCAATAGGTTGCGGAGCTTCATAGAGGAACACAAACATTAGCGTATGCCATGCAGTGGTTGCATGAAAGGTTTCTTTAGCAAGTGAAGTAATTCACAAGGCAGGCAGAGATTAAAATGAACAGTGGATGAAAGTAAGGTACTTAGTTTGTATTACGCATATTCCTTTTGTGCCTCGTTGTCGTTGGGGTATAGGGCGTGAACGATTCAAACAAACAACACGATCCTTACTCAAAAGTAGACAAATGGAGAACACACACACAGTTCGGGATACCGAGCGTTTGTACTGAAATCGAACCCTCAGTGATGTTTTTTCTGTGATTATGCATGTGATAAAGAGCTACAAACAAAGATGATTGCCTTATGTTATTATAACGTGTACGAGCATGGCCGCATGAATCCCGTCTTACTAATTGGTAAAACACATCTGCAGCGTAACATTTTAACTCACAATGCTCTCGCGAGCTTCTATGACCAGAATAACCAATTTGTGGTTTTAAAGCTCTTCGTAGTCTGATTGTCTTTAAGACCAAAATTTCCGCCATAGTGAATTTTAAATTTGCTTACAATGACCACTAAAACGTTATACTTCCGAGTAAAATACATTCTCTGAGAATCTCATAAACTATCTTGCAGGTGATATTACAACAAATGTCAACTGTGATTAAATGAGAAGGTAACAGTAATACTGCGTACAAAACACGTAAAAGACCTCGTGTGCGTTAGTTCGGAAGTGCCTGGGCCACTAATGTTTCGTTTCTCACCTGTCGGTGAGTTCGAGCGTAGTTGCTGTAGCTCACTGTAGACACGAAGACTGGCGCAAACGATTGAATTTGTGCTATTTCAGGACCGGGAGATGTGAGTTGTTTCCGTACGACTGTCTGACTAGAAACGTGTTAAGAAGGTGCGAAGTTTGGGGGTTCGTAGGAGACGCGACTGAGGACTCCGAGTTCGTTTCACAATAGACAACAGCGCGAATATCACTGGAATTTTTACTACCAAATCTCTCGTTGAAAAGTTGACATAGTCCACCCAAATTGAAATGATGTGTCAGACAGGATTACTTCGTTTTTCTTACAATAAGTTGCGCAGAGAAACAGCGAGCAAATTAGACAAAACAGAACGTTGAGACTAGCGTAGTAATGCGGAATATTAATAGTGTTAGTCTTCATTTAAATAATGCAATGACCATTGAGTTAAAGTCAGAGACAAGAAGAACAATGTAACCGAATCGAAGCTATCAGGTTATGCACATTTGCGTACTCATGAAGACTCACTGCCATATAAAAACAATTTAGCAGTAGCTGAACGAGAAGACTGTGAGGGCCACAATCTTTCGTCTTGCTAAACTTCCGTCAACTGTTTGAACCACGCAAAGTTCACCGAAAAGACCTTTCTCTTCCTTGAGGAACAAGAATGACTTTGGGAATTAATACTGCTGCAGTATCTCTGTTTTCTTTTTTCGGGACTGGCAATGGCTAAGGAGTAAAGTGCAGAGCCTCAGAGCATTAAGTGATGATTGATTAAAAGGTCCAGGAGAACTGCATGAGTACGACAAGGTCTTTCCTTCGTTGTTCATGTTGTTTCATTTTTCCCTCAGACCCTTATTTCTGCTTAATAGTTCGTCTATTTAACTATAGGTCAAGGAAACAGGTCAAAACGACTGAACGATGTTAAGAAAGAGACGCATTGTAGCAAAGCCAAATAGTGAAAACAACTCTTCATACCTCGTTGCAACCGAGAGCGTCCTTCTCATACACATACGTACTCCAAAAGCGAAACTTTCCCAAATTCATTTCAGAATTGTTCCTGACAATAAGAGTTACTAGAATGCTGTTATTTGAGTGGAAGTAGAAGTACAGTAAACAGGTAATTTGGACAAAGCAATTTCTAATATTGGCTGTCGACAGTCTAATTCAAAACGTAAGCAATTAGTGCAGATCGACCGTGTCGTATTGACACCAGCGGGTTAGTAATGTGAAGAAAACGCAAAGTCATAACACAAATTACATTTTTTAGCAGGTATCGACGAAACTATAACTAATACAGGTTTTCAAAATTTGAAAAAAATGTCCTACGTTCCTTCCAAACATTCTTACTTTCTTACAACTCTACTATCAGAAAAGTATATTTTACTATTTCAGTTTTTAAATATTAGATTTGCTTGATGGTTCTTTCCTTTTCCTGTTTAAAGTCTTGTTGACCCCACGTTTAGTCGGAATCACTGGGTTCTTCTCCTTCTTCCATTTCATTCGGCGATTTTGAAACCATATTTTAATTTGTCTTTCTGTCAATTGCAACGTAGTCGCAAGTTCTGCACGCCGCTCCTTTGTTAAATATCTGGTGAAGTGGAACTCTTTCTCTAATTCCAAGGTTGTTTTGCGATCATATATTTCCCGCGTTCTCTTCTTATAGGGTTGCTTTACATTCCAGGGAATAGTCTCTGTGGAAAATGCAATAGTATTAGTTGATAAGAAAATTGCGGTAGCTTCGGATTAGCGCCGGGAACGACAGGAAGTCATAAATCACAGGGCGCCAAGGCTGGTGCTGGCTTTGAGCAAGACTAACGATGTTAAAAAATATTACCATGGCTTTGGTTGACATTATGAATGTCATACTACGCCGAGAATTTAGAACAACAGGAAAAGATTTACGGCCGCTGCAAATAAGGCAATATTTTGAATGTCGTAAAGGATAGTTTAGTGCGAAGAACCATCAATTAGCCAATTACCTGAAGTTGCCAGTCTTCATGATCGTCATTGTTCTTGGGAATACATATTATTGGAAGACATTTAACTTTTAATGATACACAAAGATTCAACCTCTGTATTACGCATAACTTTTACGTTTAAGTTTAAGTTTCTTCACGAATTCGGAGCGAAGCGAACACTGCAACCACGGTGACTTGGGTGGAATAAACAATACCGAAATCGGGCAGCGAAAAAAGTGTTTCCAACATATCCCAAAACCTCTTGAATTAATTGCAGCTTATGGACTTTGGTTGTCCCTTGTAAAATTCGAATTGTTTTAGAGAATGCCTTAAGGTTTTGACCAAGGGTCGGTGGATCAAAATACTACGATGACTTTTCTAATACATGCTTGCATCAAATGCTATGATGTGAAAGCTGAGCACGATTGTAAAGACAGTTGTGGCAAGTAGTCCAAGTACGATACCTGTTCTTGAAGACTGAAATCGACAGGAATTCTTTGTGATGCTTTCATCATTGTCGGTTAAGGACATTTCCCTCGACACCTCATTAGGGCTTTTATAACGTGCATCACCTTCTTGAAAACGGTTCCCTTTTGACCACAAGCCACGACCTCTTTCGATGTCAGTTATTAAGGAGATTAAAGACGTTAGAGAATTAGATGTTGTATTCAAGCAATCGTACTGCTGTCGAATGGCAGGGATGAGAGGAAGACGATCGTCGTGGTACATAGATGCCATATATGTTCTCATTCACTGTCCCTTTTCCCTGAACTCTGATAATGTTAGGATATGTACTAAGTATATACGTACGGCAACCATTCCAAACTTGTCAGAAGATAAGAGCTACAGAGAATCTGATTGGCTCTCAGTTAAATGCAGGTTTGGACACTTACAATCATAGTGCTTCTATAACGCTTCCTTGTTGGGATTTAGTTTTAGGAAATGTAGCAGGCAAAAGTAACAGAATGCGAATGAGCTGTAAACATAAAAAATTCTAACGTTTTATTGAGTTCTGTTCTTGCTTTGGGATACTTTTCAACGGTTTACTATACGGACCCCCCATCATTGTGACGACATGCGCTTGTTAACCTTGTCATGTGATCCTAAAAGTTTATGATTTGGTTGTTTAGCTTCCTGTCTGTTGCTGTTATCAATGTTGATATCGTTAAATTTTCCAAGAGAAACAAAGTTTGTTATTTGAGCTCATACCCTGAGTCGTGAATACCTTTAATAACAATAATGAGAAAGCTTATAGATTTGTTCCTTCAAAACTTTTAGCACTATTAGGTTTTGGTCTGAGATTCCATAGTGACAAAAAGACTGGTAGATGCAATGTTAATTAGTAAATCATATTTTCCTAAAATTATGCTACTATTTTCTCACGGTGCAATTTGTGATTCCCAGATTGCAATATTTAGGCTCTTAATTGAGGTGAAGTCTTGCTGAAAGTACTTTTTATCCTACAATTTGTTTTAAGATTCTCAGTATTCGGATCAATTTCGACGTTTTTTTTTTTTCAATTGTAATCTTTTGTCTCAAGCTACCTTATGAAGTATACTCGCGACAACGACAACAACTTATGTTTGTCTAGTTGAGGAGAACTTTGTACTTCCGTACACATTAATCCGAACTGCTATTATCAATCGAACTCATTGCAATTCGGTCGAGTTTAACTTCATTTTCTGTTACTTGATCTATTTCATTTTACTTAAAACAAAATATCGCAACGCAACGTAACCAAATGCAAATATAATAAATATGATATATTTTAAAAGAGTATACATACAAATTATTGTGTTGGGATCTAATGTGAAGTGTTGTGTTGTGTGGTGATGTGTTTGCGACGTGTTGTGATGCGATGTGACGTTACGTGACGTGATATGAAGAGACGTAACGAGATGTGACACAATGTTAATTGAAATAATTTGAAATGATGTGTTGTATGACGATGTGACGCGACGTGTATGATGTGATGTGAAGTTATGTGACGTACTATATGTAGCGGAATTTTATGTCTACGACTTGCTGTGATGTGTTGTGGCGTGACATGATTTAACTTTGGGTAACGAGATGCGACGTCACGGAACATGATGTAACGTGATCGATGTGAATCTTGTGATGTGATGTGATGTGATGTGATTGTTTTAAGACAAATATATTATTTCTCAGGAAAAAAAAATTTAACGAGAGAGACTGAGGAAAATTATTTTGAGGACGAAGTAATACATTTTTTTTATATAGTCCAACCAAAAACGGTAAAAAGCATATTTAGTCTTTAGGTAGTGTTGCCGTAAAACAGTGGCAACTGGATGTCATATTAAATTCTACTCTGTTTGTTGATGAAAAAAGCAATGAGTAGAGGATTTCCTTGGCTTTTTATCACTATTTGGTCAAAAAGGTATTGAAATATGTCGAGCTTTTTGAAAGAATTAAAAAAGAAGAAATGAAAAACAATGTTAAATGTCAAATTTTTAATCAGCAACTCAATGTAATTTACACGGAATAGATGAAGCAACATATTCCATATCATTTACAATTAAGCAAATACAGAATAAATTTATTTGGTACATATCTTGCAGGTGAACAGTTTTTGTGCAATCTGATTTGTTCCTCTATCTCGGAATATCCTGCACTACTCACGTCTGAGGAAAACAAGATGGCGTCTAGTTTTGTTTACGTTACAGAAGAAGAACTTTTTTTTTTTTAATAAACGCAAGTCGCCCAGCCAGACAATACCCAAAATAGCAATTTGGCAATTAAGTATTTAAAGATGTGTATATCTTTTACTTTCTAGCGATCAATGCACTCACGACGAGGCTCAAAATGTTTGTTTACAAATGATCGGTGGGCGACAAGCCAACGTTTCGTGAAATTGCTTTAAAAATTAAAAAAAATATATATGTGGATGGATAGATGGATGGATGGATGGATGGATGGATTGATGGATAGATAGATCTCCAAGATAAAAGTTTTAAAAAACTTTATTAATTCGATGTTTCGGTTTATCAAGAATTAAAAATTAAAATGAAAGGAAGTAAAATTTATACGTATTTTACAGCAATTTATAAATTCAAATTAAAACAGTTGTTTGTGGATGAGAATCTCTGAGATCCAAACCATTTGGCACAATGGAATCCAGTTTATAAATCCAAAATCCCTCTTTCGTTGTTGGTTCATTTACATCCGTCTTATCAATAATCATAACTTCCATATCATCAATTCCACTATGACCCCCTTCATATAAGTGTGCATACAAATGCTCACCCGCTATACCCCTCTGCCCCTTTTCATATCTTTTAAAACTGATTTTGTGATTATTAAATATCTTTCTTAAAAACATAGTACTTCCCAGATACATTTCTGAACACCTTTTACTAAGAATCAAGTAAATCATCCCTGTCGAATCGCAATCAAAAGAATAATTAATACAGTAAGTACGCCCACCATTACATATGTAGATCCTTCAGTAACTCAATTTTGCAGATATAGCAGCCTCATTTACCAGATTTTCGCATTCCCTTATCATTATTACCACTCATGTTAACCTTGACCCCTACCAAATTTCCCTTCAGATTCTTTGGTCGTCGATAAGTTATCTTAGGTTTGTCTTCGAAGATTTCAATCATCAGTCACCTGCAAAATGGACCACAGTGAACCTATAATTCCACTAACCGCCGACAACAACGGATGAAAAGTTAAAACAAGAGACATTCGCTCTCCTTCGATTCGTAACCTATTTTTCTTATCTTCTTGATAAAGTAGACTATCTCTGTATTTTCTTTTGGTCTTATTCAATTGGGAATCAATAAGATCCTCTATAAACCCCCTCTTCTTAAAACTACTACGAGGAGTCTTTTAACTATTCCTCAAACCCTCTTTAATACTGCATATACGTTTTGTCCTCAGTGCTTGACCATAAAGGATGCAATTTTTACATGCGTTGGATGACAAGATGAACAATTAATTTAAATACTGATGCGTATCTGTCAGCTTAGAACACACTTCAGTCACAATTGTATGCCCCTTTCATGACAACCATGTGTAGTTACGGAAGCGTTTTGAATGACGACTTTCAAGTATAATTATTACATTCGTGATATGAATTAACATATTCTAACAGTTCGAATGACGTTTCCTTCCCATGAGTCCAAACCAAAAAAAGATCATCTAAAAATCTCTATCAGACCAAAGGATCTAAGTGATACTCCCTCCTCCAATCGAGAAAAATCAATATATGTATGTATATATATATATATTTACTTCAACAATTCATTAATAATGCATGAGGAAAAGACAAAAGAAAATCATAACTGTGTTAGGTCTTTATATGTGATAAAGACATATGTGCCTTTACATGTGGAGAAGTTCATTTCTTTTGTCTTACAAAAGATAAATTTCCCAACTTTCTTTGCAAATTAGCGTATTAGAACGTTCATTTTAGAAGACATTTAAAAAACTCGCAGTACGTGCTTTATCGGATCTAAACCACTCGGCTATTGCCTCGTGTTTTAAATCCCGATAAAGCACTCCTGCTCGGTTTTTAAATATTACATGTAAATACACATATTGAGTATATGATAAATTGGTACTACCAAAAGAACAGTCCGGGTTAAACGTAGATTTTATTTTGCTGCGCATTTCACCACTTTTCAGTGGTTCTTCAGGCTATATATTATTGTATAGTGACGTCATTAATCCCCCCGCCCATAGTGGCTTCCCGACTTCATTCTTCCTTAAGGGAGACTTCTTGGTTTAATTATTATCGCCTGGATATTGCTGGTGTTTAATCTAAATGGCAAAGAAGAATGCAGATTCTGATTGATTAGGACCATGGCTTTCGAATATTTTGTAATACTTATCCGGATTGTGTTCATGGTCAGTTGTTCAAGAGGTGGGATAAAACACTCAGCGTCCCGAAGACTTGACCTGAGCTGGCAGTCTTCGGATCCTTTCACCGCTTTCCACACAAGGATTTCATTGCTTTTTTCAGGATCGTTTTCCCTGTGAAATCTCGCTCCACTGAAGTCATTGGAATCTATTTATGGCTTGTAAACAAGAATGAAAGGCAAACAGCCACCAGGAAACACGCTGAAAAGCTACTAATCGTTGTAGATCATACTATTCTTCGGCGAAAATGTGGTCCGCTTCAGTCTTTCTCACTTCTCGGGTGGTTTGTGGATGATTACCTTCACCATGTTCGACCAGTAATGCTTTCATCAGGATTTTAGCACCTCTCAAGAAAGTTTAAAACCGACTTCTTTCAGTAAATTCACCGTTGAACCCTTTGTGTTGAGGTGCCGCTGAACGCTCCGTTGAAAATACGTAAGAGTTGAAGGTTTGTACGCTACGCCATTTTTCTCTTTTACAAAAGTATTACAGTGGAAAGAAGTACGTATTTTATTTCTCTTTACTCGTTATTCTCTCGACAGAACTTGCACAAGGTTTGCTTGTCGTATTTTGTTTTATGTTTTTGTACTTTCGGATTTTTGGTCAGCAATAAAAATGTAGACCTCTTTCATGTTTTCTTTGTTTATTTCGTCGGTCCCGTAATTCGTTTCATCTTCGCCACCAAAGTCTTTTACCTTCGGATGAATACTTAGCATAAATCTTCATCATAGCACTTCCACTAGAAATTTGTTATTAACTTTGAGATAATGTCGGATTTATCAGTTTTTTAATACAAAAAATATCAAAAAATTTTTTTCAATCATAAGCTATCCGTAATGCTGGTATCCGACCGATAACCTATGAGAATGCTTGGCTTTTAAGACGGAAAGTGTTACCATCTACTAAAGTGTCTTTCTTCAAAGTGAAAAAAAAGTGATAAGTTTGATCCGAAAATGATACGAAATACCTCAAGATCGCAACTAATACAGGGTCTTGATACGAACATCCATTGTTTAGCAGAAGAATTGTCAGAATGGATCTCACTATTTGTGAAACAGTTAAAGGTTATTCTCACCAAATGTTTTGTTTTAATAAAACAGTGTCGAAATTTCAAACGTAAAATATGACGACGGATAGTTTAAATATAAAACAATTTCCAGTTTAGGTTGTTAGTATTCGTGTCCAAATGTTATGTTTGTATACTGCATACCCTCTTCCAGTTATAGTAAGGAGGATTTGTCTTTTTGACAATTTTGAAAAATTATCAATGTTACTTGGATTCTCGAGAGATATATTGCAAGGGTGGGCGAGGGGTTGTTGCGTGCACGTATTTCTAGTTATTTGGTTAATCAGATATTTCCCTCATTGTTGAGTTCATTTCCTGTAGTTATTGAGTCCTTTCCGCTAATTAGAATTCAGTAAAGGCTTGAACTTCATGATAAAATAGCTTTCCTTAGTCCTTCGCGCACCATCGTCATTGACTTTCATTTTGAAGAATAGGAAGACCGTAAATTTGATCTCCTTATCGCCCGCACATTGTGCGATATGTTTGTTTACTGGTAGAATTGTATATTTGGTGTCCCTGATGTGCTGTCGGTGAACAGTCATTCTTTCCCGTAGTCTAGTTTTTGTTTCACCGATGTAGTTCTCTCCGCATCCTGCGCAGGTTAGCACGTATATCACAAATTTGCTGTTACAATCCATATTTTGTTTGACTTTGAAGGGCTGGTCATGTGATTTGAAGTAGAGTGAATTCTCTGTTTTCATTCTACTTCAAATCACACGACCAACCCTTAATTGGTCTGCAAGACATTAATAAATCAGGATATTTTTTGGAAACCCAGCTCAACAGCGGTTTTTAAAAATTATTATTCGATTTATTGTTTAATTTAGCTTTGGTCCATTTTTGGCTCACTTGTAAATCTTTTTTCTTAACTTTTGCTGAACCCTTTAAGCCCAACAAGCCATGCTTACGGAAGTGGAGTGTAACGCTAATGAGCAGAATATTGTTTGGAGCAAGACAGCCTTGCCCCGTATATGACCATGCGACTGGTTGAATTGGTTTGTCACAATCCTTCAGCGAATGAAGACGGTGAGAAAAATAAATAGAATAATGTTTTGCATAATTCGTTGTATTGTTGAATTATTGAATTGTTGAACTGTTGTGTTACTGAACAGAAAAAAAAATGTTTTCTACATGTGATAGCCAATAAAACAGTCCAAAGAATTTGTATATGCGAGCCTTGATAAATATTTATCATTACCGGTACGTAACACAGAGTTTATTAAACGTCCTATGATATCTAAAAATATGGATTTCCGGTGCAGGGAAGTCGGGGACGCTGCGAGAAAAATTGACTTGTTTAATAGTGGTATCGTATCTTTAAAAATAATTTTTGAGAGAGGACAAAGACTATACTTAGGTTTACACGAAAGCAAATTTTACCGCGAATAGTTGTCAAAAATAAGGAGATGGAAAATAGATCTGAATTTGTTTTAGTCTTTTTCTAGAAATGAAATGGAAAAAGGAGTAACGTAATCTTTTTTATCATGAATAAAGTCTAGAGAGCATTTTAAATAACTTTCTCGAAAAGAAAAGCAAACTTCTTACATTTCGTTGAATGTCCATCACCTCATTAGAGGTGATGGACATTCAACGAAACATGCTATATGGCTTCATATAGCATGTTTACCGGTCAATCTGGCATGTTAATTCTTGATAAGGCTTTAGGCCATTCTGCACTAATTCAAGTCGAAGACAGTTTCGCACACTTTCAGAGGGAAATCATTTTTCTGGAAGTTTGTCGGCTTTCTGAGAGACCTGTTAGCCTAAACCGAACTCTCCGAAACTATGATGATGCGTTTGGTGATGTTGCAAGGGTGTATGTTTATGACAAAAACCTCAATCCTTCGTAGTGTACTCTCTTTAAAGGGAATGAGGGGGTGTGTAGCTGTGTTTCTGTTGCGGAAATCAAAGTCGATCGAATGGATCTAATCAGCATATAGATCTTTTTATAAGCACGAGACGTTTACCGTTTATTTCATGGCAGCTTAATGTTTCGACACACCCAGGAAATATCGCTAGTATCTTCCAACACAAAAATCTCTATTAAGTACAAATGGATTATTCATATTGGAATTTACAACAACACAGTCCCGATTGAAATGAAGGTCCTAGCAAAAATCCCCCAAATGTCGGTTGATATTGACAGCGTACACATCAAACAAATAGAGCTGACATAAGCTACGCAGTGTAGACTCTATCAAGTTGTAGAATTTTTGCTTGAAAAGTCACAGCCCAGCAAAGAAGCCTCCTACGCGAATCATTACTTTCTGAAGTTCTCTTAAACAAGATCTCTATAATTATCTAGGCGTTTTATTAAGTTGACGGGCTAAAACTAGTTTAATTACATTCTCCATAGGGGTACCACAGTACTTTGATGCCGAAACAGCAAAGAGAGCAAAGAAAAACAAACAAAGGCCTGTTGGGTGCTATTGTTACTTTTTCCTGTTTTTGATTGGTGCATTCAATTGCGAACAGCAAGACGGTTGGTCAATTATTGTGACATTGATAGCGTTAATAAACGGACGTCGGCTGTATTAACTTGGGGAAAGTGTGAAAGCAGTTCATTGTTCTCACAGTTGGTCAGTGTGCTTAGCTAATATCAAATAAAACTTTTGGTCACCTGCTCAGGATTTTCCAGCGCTTACAAGAATCTCTATTCTGATAAAAGTTGTTGACTTCAGAGTCATAAAAATAGATCACAAATGAAAACAGTTGTATCCAGCAGCAAATGATCTTCACGACCAAATTTGAACGGTTATGCGTCCTTAAACGTCCTTGCACTAATTTTTTATAATGTAATTAAAATTATTGAAGCATTTACATTCTCAGTCGTCTAAGTTACATAATAATTAATAGAGAATGTTTGATCATTTACAGAAATCTGCCGGCCAGTCGCAAAAAGACACTAACATTACCCTTATGCAAAAAAATATTTGACGAGCAATTTAATCCTATTGAAATGTATTTACGTTAGTTTTTTATCGAGGTACGAAATCGACATAGGGTTCGAAAGGGGTAAATATATCCACGACACATTTTAAGTTGGCCGAAAAATAGCGTCTCAGCTGATGTTTGATGTCAATCTTACAATTGATTCAAAACAGATTGATACGCAGATGCCGTGCAGCATTGTAATTCAACCATCTTCCTTTTAAATGTACTATACTAGGTCAGCTGTAAAGTTTAATTCGCAGTCATCATATGTTAGAATATCAGCTAAAGTTTTGTCGACTTAGCTCCACTCATGGATAATGAGAAATATTGCGCAGTTTAAAAAACTCTTCTTTTGCCTGAATATTCTTTTACCTGCGTATGCCAAGGACATTTGGTTGTATTGGCTTTCAAGCGTGTCCCACTTTTTTGTTTCTGGTGCGAAATCGGTCATTTTTTTGTAGCAATGACGAATTTTGGGTTTCTGTCCATTTCGATTTCGGGCAAGATTATGTGAATTAAGTCGTTAACTCGACAGTTTTGGGAACCGTTCATTTCCAGTTTATGAGTTGTTCTCTTTTACGCCATGCAAGGGTGCATCGCAAAACTTTCTGTGTTAGCAGCTTTAAAATAGAAAATTCTGGTATTTTTAATCTAAGGGACACACTAACTCGGTTATTTTGTGTGGGTTGTACAAAGTAAGCAATATGTGTTAAAAATTACAAATTTATAAATAACACTGCCTGGTGAGCTTCGAAACGGATTGTGCGATTATCTGTCCTGAATTCCCGGCAGGTCACCCTTCCCGCTCATGACTCCATTGTTTCACGTTTATTGAGAAGGAACAATGAACTCTCCGTTAGCAAATCATATGGCCCAATGAGAAACTACGAGTACATGATGCTAAGTTGTCTAAAAGACTCATTAAAAAATAAGAATTCATTTAGTAGTCAAAGCAAATGTTAAAAGGCCAGTCCATGCCGAAGTACCGCATCATCAACCACAAGACATCGTCCTGGGGAAAATTGTCTAATTTTTTGTAGCATCGTTCCCAGTAGCAGCTCTCATACAACAAGTTGCTTTTAACGTAAACGCCTAGATAACTCATCCCATTAGTCAGCTGCTGTGACATGGAAAGACGAATTATGACTTTTGAGTCCAACGCTCATGGCTTATCTTCTACTAACGTGTTACAGTTTGAAGGCATCAACAACTACCAGTCAGCACCTCCGCTCAGACATCTCCCTATTCCTCCAGAGCACAGCCAATGCAACGACAACAACAACAACGCTACAATGATAAATACGCCGTTCAACAACAGCCTACCTGTATCGCTTAACTCGTTTCCGTCAATCTTGCCGCAAAACTGCCAGCCACCAGGTAATTTGCCCAGTCAAAACCACCCCATAGCTCTGGCACCATCACCATCAGCAGCCAGTCAAGGACGAAATAAGGCAAAAAGTCCCCAGAATAGCGCCACAGAAAAGAAACGATGGAACACGGCTGATTTTCGGTGGATGTTCACGAAGAGAAACGGCTGTACAGGTACATAAAGGTCATGGCGAAGAATTTGAATAAGAAGTTAGTCTGGTCAGTGTTAGTTGACTGGAAAAGACCATCTCAGCAGTACTTTAATTCCACATTATAGTTCCGAGGTTTGTTTTGTTAATCGGAGTAAGAAAGGAAATCCCACTGAGTCGGTAATCACCATGCTAAAACGCAACCAGAACATATATAGTAAAGACGACCTACTGTATATCTCGCTCTTCGTTTAAACAATTGATCAGTCAGTAAAGTTTACAAACCGCATCAAATTTTACGGTATCACAGAACTTATTCCTGCTTTATAGCTCGATGGAAGAAAATTGCAAGAAATAGACGCCACGAGAACATAGTTAAGAATATAATGATGAATAGTTTATCTTTTCGCGAAACAACGAAGACCATTTCCAAGATTAGTTGTGAGATCTTGTGACTTCATAAAAGTTAGTCTCGAGTCAAGGACTATTTAAATCTCAATAAGGTTTACACGGTCGTGAAAATTTAACACTATTTCGTGTTAGTTTTTACAACTTATTTGTAATAATTTAAGGGTTTTTACGACACAAAAGATGTTATTGAATCACTATCAAAAAACTGCTAGTCATATTCTTCAAATGTCCTATGCACATCTCATCTATGTATATATACATACATATATATATATATATATATATGTATATATATATGTATATATATATATATATATATATATATATGTATATATAATCTTTCATATTAAACCTAAAAGTTAATCCTTTCTTACACCTAATTACTTCCTGTCATTGTTAATAGTTAGCACATATTCCAAACACCTGTATATATTCCTGACTCGGAAGATATCGCAAGACTAGCGACGAAACGTCAGTAAAATTAATTTCTGTTTTTATTAATCTCTTCGTTATTATGGGTCTTTTTAAAACTTTATGCTGGGCATTGATATTCTTAACAAAACCTAAAAGTTACTTGTAAATCATAGCGTTATACAAGCATTCTCATTTTCGTTAAATTTTCCCGTTTGTAAAATCCCATGAAACATTTGTATTTTAGAAACAGAAAAGTTAATGGCAGAATTTACGCGAACGATACATATTTGAATAAGGCTAAATCGGGGGAAATTTAAACTAACTGTTCTGAAACTGACTAACAATATATATATATATATATATTTGTGCTTGTCATTCACAGGTAAAGTTTCTGAGCCTACGAAAACGAGTCCGGTATCGGAAAAGGACAATGAAAGTCAAAAAAGACGCTTTACCTTCACTCAAAAGCAATTAGTCGAGCTGGAAAAGGAATTTCATTTCAACAAATACTTGACAAGGGCGAGGAGACTAGAGATTTCGAACGACTTAAAATTAACCGAAAACCAGATCAAAATTTGGTTTCAAAACAGAAGAATGAAATGGAAACGTGGCATGAAAGAATGTATTCAATCGACCAAGGGAAAATGTAAACCGATATCACAGTTACACAGAAACTTAAACCAATCAGAGTCGGTTGTAAAACATCCATCAAGTGGCATTGGTATTTTTCAATCACCTTCAAACTATCGACCAAACTATACCTCATTCTGACGGATAAAACATGGAACAGATCTTCAGAATGTACAAAATATTAGGGTTAGAACTAAACTAATACACGGAGTTGTATTTACACTGTCATCTTGCCTGACAAGAAAAGAGACGCAACTGGAATATATAATATAATATTGAGATAACTTAGTTATCAAACAATGTTCTTCATAGCAAATCAAATGCACTACCGTTTGGTAAGAGATTACTGATTCTTGTTTTGTATTTTAAAACCTCTTATCTTAATCCTTATGTTATACCTCCATTATCGAAACAAGACACTTACATCAACGAATAATCCAAGACGAATGCATTGAAAGGTGGGACCTCCTACGATTTTTGTAATTTATGTTCGGTAATGTCCGTTGTATTCACTGTGGCAATGAAACCTATTCAAAGTTTTCGAATTTCAATCTTATCTGGTTAGTCCATTAAGGTTAAAGTACGATTGAACACAATACAAGGCAAAGGACAGGAAATTAAAACTTAGACAACTCACATCCGACGGTGGGTTTCGAATTAATCAAATGAAAAGTTACTTTGGAGATGTGTAGAATTAAAAAACCTGAAGCGATTCCAATGTTTTAAATAAAACGTATTTGCTTTGGTCTTTGCGAAACGTTACTGGGAAAATCCACGCTCATACAACTTGCCTATGGCGGGCACGTTCATCATTGCAGGGAGTATTTGAGAGTCAATTAGCAACATAACTTTGTATTCAAAAACACCTCCTATAGAAAACTCGAACTCCATATTACAATTTTGATTTTAAATTGGCAATAGGTATAACTCGACAATTCGTTTGCCTGATAGTTTCAGCTTGAGCAAAAGAAGATTTAATTAGTATACAGTCTTGACGTAAAGAGTGGAAAGTTCAAATTTGATGGTAATTCCTTTCACAAATTTTTGTTTTCTTAAAAGAATCCTGATTGTTCAGCTGGACACCTCGCGGTCCAAATAGAAAGAGACACGCTTCCTTTTTCCAATTTTATCTCAGTAAAATAAAACTAGTTTCAAGGACAACAAATATTTCAAGAATATTAGTCTCAAGTCAAGAGCAAGAATTGATATTGAAAGCAGCTGGAAAGACTGAAACTGCCTCGCCACTTATGCGCTTGGTTGAGCGTGTAAGTCGGCACTAACAGCATGTTGTAAAAACATGTTATCACCCAACGAGTTACAAAAACAAACGGAAGTGCAACCACAGATAATTTGACCGTTTGTTGACATTGAAATGTGAAAACCGTTAAATTTTCGCCTATCCTTTCATTATATAACTGTTAGGCTTAAAGTTTTGAGCTCATATTCATGTCCAACTGGAATCAATGGAACGATAATTTACAGAGACGTCACTATAACCGTTGTGTGTGGATGTTGCATACAACCCTCGCACCATTTTTACCATCAAATTTTTCTTATGATGAAGGATGACTATGTGATACAAGTCATTTAGACGTTGGAGAGAGGATTGAGGTTGAGTGAAAGAGAGAGAGAGAGAGAGAGAGAGAGAGAGAGAGAGAGAGAGAGAGAGAGAGAGAGAGAGTACTCAGTACTTTGACCATCGACTCATACATTTTGGAGAAGGTTATATTCATCAATAATCGTATATTATAGTCATTTTTACACAAACTCCATGGCTGGCATGGAGATAACTGATAGAATATAACTTATTGCTTGGGAGTTTGGAAAACTGTCAATATCACTCACCCAGGTGCATATATTTAATAAGTTGGAAATTTCTTTTACTTATATAAGCAATGGAAATTTTATTATCAGGTTTATTAATTACATAAACACTCTTCAGTACTGTCAGACCTTGTAAAACCGCAGACCTTTACTAAACCTAAGTCCTCTTAACACTTTAGCGACTGGAAGTCTCCCCTTGCGAGTAAAATTGTCTGACGATAGCCCGAGTAAAATACTGTAGAATTTTGTTGTCAGTCGCGGGATGGTTTATCACTGAACAATTGCCGCTGGTCATACACATGTGACCAGACTTGGTACACAGATTACCTAAGATAAAAAAGTTAACTCCAATGGCGACGCGAAGGAGGGCCAGAGGAGCATTTATTGCTCCAGAGAAACTTTTCCTCTCTTGTGTAAGATTCATCATTTATACATGCATAATCCATTTTGAATTATAAATTAAGGGATATTATTGCAGTGTTATGTCTTCTAGAAGTCATGGAAGCTGAATATTCCATTATCTTAGTAGTGTTTGCATATCGCCGTAAATTTGACATATTTCCCCGAAGGTTTAGTCCCTTAAAATTCTGTTCCCCCTCTTTGCTCCCCCCCAACTAGACTAAGGTGTCTTGCGCTGTCTCTGGTTGCCTGACTCTTTAAACAGTATAATTTATTTAGAAAACCTATTATGTTACATGGAAGTTTGTCGGGTAAGGTGAGAAACATTGAAGGATCTACGATCAATCTGACACAGATTTTTAAAATGCGTCGAATGAAAGATGAACGTTGGTCGAGCTCTAACCTCCGATAAACGATTTCTGAGCCCCAGACGGGGGTCAAACTGAGGTTAGAGCTTGACGAACGTTCATCTACCAGTCGTGCTATCTCCAAGTTCCTACATTCGTAATATATTATACATTTCAAGATGCCTGTTTATACTTATAGATCAGCCCTGCACATTTGTTCTAATTGCCGTATAATTTAATTCAGCAATAAAAAACTATTAACATGTAATTGTTGAAGGTACGGATATGAACTTGGTAAAAAAAGTTCTGGTCTAACCGTCGAACCTTGTTGGATGTAAAGCCAGACGTCGGAATAAAAATCCAATGATATCTGTGGCAGATCCAGACTTCTGGAAAAGAGGTAGACCAAACTAAGAGTCCATCAAGGGCTGGTACTTTAAGAACACGTTTACCAAAATATAGCGGTTACAAGCATTGCCAAAAGAATATTTTCATATAATGAAAGCATTCGCATGGTACGCAAGCTTTGAAATTTTACACCACAACGATCAAGATGGAAACTTGTGGGTCTTTTTAGCCTCTACTAGCGTTAGAGGCAGTGAAAAATACCATTTGCTTGCTTTTAACAGAAATCTATAATCTAGGACAAAAATAGTTGAGACTCTTGTAAAAAAAAGACACAAATTTTGATTTAGTACGACGTTACTAGGGTTCGATTCCGCCTTCGCACAGTTATCTGATTAAAGTTACCTTCGTCACATGTGAGAAGAGTGTTGTCCAGTTTGACTCTACCAAGCATCGCAGGTTTTCTCCGGGTACTCCGATTTCCTCCTGTTGTAACACTGGACCCATGAGGGGTGACCTTTACTGGACCTCTAGGGAGAACAGCTTATGTAGCTGATAGGGTTATCCAGTACAAATAAAGGCACTTTACTTTTACCTTTAAGACACTAATACCGTTAAAAACAAGCGGACGTTCCCCCTTTACTCCCCATTAAATGTTGTTCTAAGTCTTACAAGAATCTTTGGGCTTATCGGCTGTGCAGAACAACGTTCGTATAGGGTGTGAGGTAAGGATTGATATTGTTTTACATTTCTGTTTTGGATGTATTTCGAAACTGTCACAAAGTTTTTGTCCTAGATTGTACACAGTTTCAAATACTGTATCTACGGTGCAGAATTGCCAGAATCTTTGGCGAAATTATATCATTAGATGCATTTCCGTATTTTCGTCGAATTTGGTCTTGCGAAACCATCGGATTTTTAATCTTCAAAAAGGGTGGGCTCTCTGCGGATATGCCTCTGGCAGTCTGCGCTCCACCCCTTCATCCATCGATGAACATTGTCGGAACAGGGTGGCAAAACATGCTCAAATGTCATCAAATGATTTATGTTTGGAAAAAAAAGTTCAGTAACCGCATACATTTAATGGCTAGCTCACCCCAAACTGTCCAACATTCTGGGTAAACAACCCAGAACTATTTGATTGTCATACTTTGAAAGACTTCTTCAAACACCACATCCAACAATTCTGTTCAGTTAACATTGTTGTACAGCTTGGCTGCAATTTCTACTAAATTGCTTCGAGCAAAAGGACACACCTATTTCGTTAGCCAATCGGGGCTCACCACTTATTACTCACGTGCTCTCCCCGGTAGCAAGAAATCCTAGAGTCGGAGGTAACCTCTCAAAATTTGCCATAATTGTTAGTTACAATTACAATGATTTTGTCTAAAATCTCAAAAAAATTTGCCCAAATTTGCTTCGACTTTTTTTTTCTGGAGTTTATCCAAATTTTAAGCATTTTCTCGTTTTTGCGGGAGTATTTATTTCCCGTATCCTGGATCTGACGCTTGCGACTTACAGTAACACATTAATCTACGGGCTCAACATAGACTGACCAAACTGTTAAATATTTTTGAACCGATCAACCCAACATTATTGGATACAACATTATTGTATGGGGGGGGGGGTGTTGTATTGTGTAGGATGGCGTTTGTGAAACATTTTTTGCCAATTGACATGGTCGGTAAAGTCCGATTCTCGTTAAACATTACATCGAACAATCCTATTTACAACCTGGCCTGGGTCTCAACAGAATTGTATTGAGCAAAAAGACACACCTACTCCGTTAGCCAATCAGGACTCGCAAGTCGTTGCTCACGTATCTTCACGTCGTTGTAAGAAATCTTACAGTAATACCTTCGTAGCCAACTAGTTTTGTTCGACGTTTGCAGACGCATAGTCCAATATGGCGTGAGAAACATGATCTGGAATCATTTATATCATTTCTTTAATTCAGCATTTTAAGTTATTTGAAAGTTCTTGACATTCTAGTTCGTTCTTGCCAGTTGACTGAAACGTTTGCCACAGAACTTTTAATGTTCAACATCTCTTCCAGTGTCTTTGCTACTAACAAAAAAAAATAAACAAACGTTTGCCTTTACGTTATATGCATATTAAATGTCATTCTCTTTTCAAAGGCAACATCGAAAATTTTGGCCCAGTTGTCTGCCAATGTTTGATAGGGTTATGCCATCTTGTTTGAAGAATTTTAGATCGGATTTTTAATTTCAACAATGTTTGAAGACTTGAAGGCACATCAACAATACTCAGTTCGATAATTCGCCAGGGACTGACGCAGTGATAGCCGGTTGGAAAAACTCCACGATACTATCATTATCAACAACTCATATACAAACAAAATGAAACTTGTGCAGGATTATAGTTTGGGCACAAGTTGGTGAAGTTTGCGCCGTATAGCCTCTTAAACGTAACCATTATAAACTCATGACTGGTGCACTGTGGAAGTTGTAGGTTGGGTACTTGACACTTGAAACAAAATTTTGTCTTGTTCGAACGTGTCACAAGCATTCATAGTTTAATCCATAGTCATATCTGCTCTGTTGAAACAATCGTTTATTTCAAGCTACCTAACAAACTATCATTTTCTAAATTTTTACTGTCCAAATACAAGCACCAGCTAACAGTCGTTCTTCGAAATATCTTAACCAGTTCCCTTAATACCTATCAAAGCCAAGTCTTACAGTTGCCGAAGATGATGTTGTTGTGCAGTTAAAGAGATGACTTAAATATCCATGGGTTTGGAAAAAGAATTATGTTATTTGCAATCGCAATATAAAATCAGAGCCCAGCTCAGAATTCTTAAATGTATCGCCATAGTAAAAGAGGCAACTCGAAAAGTTGTAAAACATATTTACTAACGTCAGTAAACATGTTTCAAAGCTTTTCGAGTTGCTTCTTTTACTATGACGATACATTTAAGAGTTCTGAGCTGGGGTCTGATCTTTATATTGCGATTGCGCTTTCCGCCCGGGAAATCAATAGCTAAGTTATTTGCAAATTGAAATTTTGAAGAATACTTGAACAAATACTCATGTTAATTGAGATAGATTCATTCAAATCTTTCTTGTTCACCGTCTTTCTTTGACGAGTAACATTGCCAGAAATTGGCCGAGTGAAACAAAACTTTGATCTGTTTGAATTACATTCGTTTGTTTAAATTTCAGAATAACTTAAGATCACTAAACAAATGCCTTCTTCACCTCAATCAATCCGTCCTGTATTTTTGCCGACTGGGAATTTCTGGACATTCTTCTACGACAGTGTGTGGATCTCAAGTGCAGTAATTACATTTTAAAAACGTGAATTATGCCGAAAACGGCTTTTATGAAAAGAATATTAGCCGTCAATGCTGATACGAACTTCGATATGATTTAATTAATAAATCACACCAGGAGCTGGCTCCTGTGGCATAGTACACACGCCATTCAATCACTGCAGTTAATTAAAACCATTCTCCAGGTATTATTTTACTGTTTACATAAGAAATTACCGGGGTTAGGACGATTAGCCAATCCAAGTTGCCGTGAATAGGTTTTCCATTATCTCACAATGCTTCCAATATTGCTCTGTTGCTTCTGCCCTCGTCTAATGGCTACACAAGTTTTAAAAAATTAGTGTCATTTAGCCTCCATAGAACCTAATGAGACGGTTTTCCAGGTTTCGTTGCCTCTTTTAAGAACGTTCTCTTCATTCTTCAACTTTTCATGGTAGTCGATTTTATCTTGAAACTCAAGGCAGACAGATTTATCTGTCAAGGAAGAAGAAGATGGAAGAAAACTAATTCCATATCAAAACCTTAAAACAGAACGTCTTGTTCGGTGTGTTGATGCATGTCGCATTGCATTTAAGTAATATGGGGCACCGACAATTAATGAACTATTCGAGGTACAAAGTCATCTAGAATCGTATATTCAGGTATATTTCTCACATGTGCATTTCCAAAGCTTGATTCGGGTCAGTCTACTTTGAAAAATCAAAAGAAACCGAAATCACTGCAAATCACGCACCGAAAAGTTGTATAAATCAGTTCATTGTTTTTCGTCAGTGGGGTCCCAGATAGAAATATTCGAATTAAGCCGAGTTGTATACTGTTTCATGCTTGTGCTTCTTGCCTACTTGAATAGATTCCATTTATGTACCGATTTAATACCGTCTGTAAATATTCAAACAGGATTATGACTTTGTAAAGGTACATCTACCTTCGCCAAGATCTATCGACCCAGTTTTCGCGGCTTCTTTTGAAAAAAATCAGTCCCAGTTAAAACATCTGTCACTGTATGTTGTTTTATCAAAGATATTGCTAATCTGTTGTTTCATTAAAGTAGCCACGTAAAATCGAGTCTATAAATGGAAGTGTGTAAATGGGTTTTTTCGAGATGACGAGGTCAAAGTAACTGAATATTCAGTGTTAACGGTATGGTGCCATTTTGGATTAATAGCAAGACTAACTGCAGTTCAATCAGTGCTTGGGAAATAATTATCCTGAACGTATGATGTCTTCAATGACTTTTATAATCCCTGTTCTCTTAAGTACACAATTCTGGCTTATTATTACGCTTTATGGTTTTATACTTGAAAATTTTGTGCTTTGATTAGTGCCACAGGGATTCCTCGTACAATACCAGTCTCTTAACTTAACCCTTGGATGGATGACACCCTATATTGAACGTCCCGTGATAATGAAGTATATTATTAAGCCAAAGGCTCCTCTACACCATGTTATTGTTGCGTACAGTCCATCGCTCTGGCATATGCAAGTAACTCTTGGCTCAAAAGCACAATTCCTGCCTACTGTTTGCCCGGAAATATTGCAATATGTTGTGAAACCTCTGGTAACTGTATTGTATACATAAAAATAAACAATTGTATACGACATTCGCACGGCGTTGATTACCCGGAAGCACTTTCACAATTATTGCTTGAGATTTTGCTTATAACAAGTTAAGTTTCCACCGATTCACTCCCTGCTTGGCTCAACACTTTGATCCGAACGAAATGATTTTGGGATTACAGACAAACGTCCGTCAAGCTCATTTCTCAGAAAAACGATTTCTAAGCCCCAGACGGTGATCGAATCCACAACCTTCTGATGACCGGTGAAATGCTCCCCAACCATTGAGCTACCGAGACTAAGATGGTGAGTTGCTAAGGTGTGTGGACACGTCTGGAGGTCAGAAATCTTTTTGATGAGGAATAAGCTTGACTAACGTTCATCTATAATCCATTACATCTGCAAGCTCCCACATGTCTAACGTTAATCTAAGTGAAATCATTTTCATTCGAAAGCTTAAACCTATGGATTCTGTTTTCCGGTACTATAGCGTGTCCGGTAGCCCAGAGAGCCACCGATCCGATATCCCAGTAAGTGTACTAGTCCATTAATGAGGAAAAATAGAAGTTTCCATACGCCATAGTGGCCCGATACACAAAACATAAAGTCTTTTTGTATCGGTTCATCTGATTGCAGAAATCTAAATGACCGTAGGAAAAAGCAACAGCCACCATTGTCCTAAACATGATCGAGTAACGTGATTTAATTTGAACAAACGAAGGCTTGGTTGTTGTATGTCTCTGAAAAAACCGCAAATAGTTTGTCTAGGGCAGGCTTGGACGGTCCATTGTACCATCACGCCACAGAAAAATGACTGACTATTGTTGTACGGTACGATGGCACAATGGTCAGTCCAAGCCTGGTCTAGAGCGGACAATAATTTTACTTGACCTGTTTCTAAATCCTTCTTCCAACGGCTCCTGTGTAGTAGCGTGGATTACGCTCATAAAATAGACAGTACAGAATACCAAGTTCGAACGAAAGGTTCGTTATCCATATCAGAGTTGTAACAAATTACCGTACATTTTGACTCGAGTCGAGTTGCGCCATTTTAAAGCCATGACTTGGTTGGAGTCAAGTCATTTACATGCAATGGTTGAGTCGACTTGGATCAAAGTGGGTTAAGGACAGTGGCTCAAAAACGAGAATTTAGTTTCCCCCCGAGGCTATCCAGCCATCCATTTTTTGGTTTGCTTGTTATTGTATTATTTTTTTTATTTTCTGTATATTAGGATGTGGTTGGCGAAGAATTATTGAACCATTAAATCAAAGTCTGCTCGAGTCGGATTGATTTGCCAGTCACTCGTGTTTGAGTCGATTTGAGAAACGGAATTATAAGTGGGTTTTTGTCTGATTTTCATGCATTTACTTTTTTCTTTTCTTTTTTCAAAGAAAGAAAAGGCAAACCTTTTCAAACCAAAGTTGACAAGATAACAGAAAGAAAGCCTGATAAAGAAAATTGATCAAACATTTTCTCATTGTTGCTTGAATTTCAAAGAGATTTTTTCCCTTAGTTATAACTTATCTGCATTTATAGTTATCTGATCCGCCACAGTGGGGTAGCGACACCAGGGCCTACTCGGGTCTGTACCCGGGTGAAACCTGTTTGTGCCCGGGTGAAATATTGCTGATGTGGAGTGATGTGGAGAAGCCAGAGAAAACACGGTGTAGTAGCAGTTAGTACAGAAGTGTTATTGGACTCAAGCACTGCAAAATATCTCGAGGGGCATGCCGCATGCTTTTAGCTAGCAGTGTAATAACTAAAAAACTACCAGGAAATGTTGGGGCCTGTGGCCATGTTGTACCTACGTTAGACTTGCTTTCTAGCTACGCCATGCCGCTGATCCGCCACGGAATATTTATTACAGTTCAGTCAGTATATCTGTCATTTATCTGACTCTTGCATAAATGCCAATAAAATAAACATGACTTTGAGAGTGAGTTTATTTGTCATCCATACAGCGTTAAAAATCATTCATATTGCCACTAACTGGGCCTCTGGAGTAAGATCAATTTCAGACCAATTTCACCATAAAGAGTCCTTGAACGTCAACCTTTCTCTAAAGTCTAAATCATCAAAGCTACTGTCGCTAAAAACCTTTCGATCTTTGCCAGTAAAATTCTGCACACTTACATGAAAAACCAATAACAAAACATTCTGTTCCAGTATGCCGAGAGCTCATGACTAGATTAGAGTTGAAAGAGTTTACTCTTACAAAACTCGGTTTGCATGTGATTCTGAGATGATGAGCTATTTCGTGATGGGAATATTGCCCAGATCTCTCATGGTACTTGTTACCCACATCTCATTAAACTATAAAAGTTCATATTTTCCTTAAATTTGTAGCCTGCCTTGCCACCACAAAGTTTTCGTGGATATGGACAGGAGGCTGACGGGCTGGCAGAGAAGCTGTATCAAAGGTGTTTCACCATAAGCGTACAGTTTTTCTATTCCCAGGAGGGGCTAAAACCGAAAGTGGAAATGCCTGACTCCACGATTGGAGAATGATTTGCTGCTAAGATTTCAAACTTCAGTTATGGATTTAGCTTATTTTCTCAGGTGCATCGTGGGTACCATTGGCTTGAAGGAACAATAAGCCTTTGACGGTTATATTACCCCTACCAGCATGTCAGTAACCCTACCATTCGTGAATCACGCATTAATTAATGTAAAATCCCAGGGGGGCTAAGCCCCGAAGTTATTTCTGCGGGGGGTGAAGCCCCTTAGCCCTCCTATATTCAACGCCTATGTGTTTCACCTTTATAGCCCCTTATGCTCTGTTTTGACGATATGATATTGAACTTCAGATTGAAAATCTAGTGAAACAGAGTTTGAAGTGCAATAATTGTGCGACTAGCCACGACGTTAGCTGACTGATTGAGTTCTTCGGTATAAAAAAAGACACATTATTTCACTTTTTCCAATAAGTTGAAATACCTTTAAGAGGTTAGAACGTGGACTAACATTTCGATTAGCTCCATACCCTGCCCACACCGGGCCAGTTGGGAATATTTTAGAGTAGGGGTGCTGTAATCGTATAGGCCAACTAAGTAACCGCAGTCCTTGGCATTATGATATAGTTCCTGGTCAACTAGATTTACAAATGCGGACTTCTAGTTTACATATGTATTTTTTCAAAATTTCGTACTTGTATTTGATTTGGGTGGGGTGTTTACGAATATCTTGGTAGTGTAAGTTGTAATATACTACACCCATAAGGTTTGGTTAACGAATATACAAGAAGCCAACGCCTGATTCTCACAAATTTTTAACTTCACTTTTTCTAGCATTTGCACTGTTCACATTGTACCTTACGTATTACAGAAAAAATGAGGGTGCCGCAGCCTCCCCGATCCCCAAGCTTTGATGCAAGGCCGACGCAGGGGGGGGGCTGGAGGGGCTTTAGCCCCCTCACTTTTCAGTAAAGTTAAAAGATATGAAAGTGAAAAAGTTGCAGCAACTGGCAGACCTTTTCTAAGCTATCGGAATCTTCAGAGTTCTTAGGATGACGTATTCAATTTTAATATTCGCTCAATAGGAACGTCGCCAGTTGCAAGCTATAGTAAGCTAGCACCTCATCTACTCTAGGATATTCCATAATAACCTGTCTTATTGAATACATTTCCCGAATGTGATGATAGCTTGCCGTAGGTTTCAGCTGCAACATTTGTTTTGCGCGCTGAGATTCTCCAGTTAGATAAATTCTCGTTGGAAAATCTGTCAGTCTAGAGTTCTACAGTGTTTTCAAAGTCTTGAACTCAGGCTCGGTTTGAACTCAGGCTTGGTTTACATTGGCAGTGTAAGAAATTCGTGAAATTTTCTCTGCTGGATAAAAAGTCAGGATTGCCGACTATTGCACATGCATATCACATTAATTTTTGCAGTTCACCACTCGATTGTGGTTAATAATAAAAAAACCGGTTGTACAAAGATGAAATGGAGTAAAAATCATGACATGACCCTGCTTATGATCTTCATGGTTTTTGTCATAATGTCTCTCGAAATCCAGGATATAGAATCTCGTAGCATTAAAAAACAAAAGATTTCTTCTGGAAGTGCCTGTGACACCGCCCCTTGAGGTTTCACACTCCTTTGGGATGCATCTCTGAACACCTAGGAATGTCGCCTTTAACTGGGAAGAAAAGATCTTACACTAGCCTGTCTAGCATCCTTTCTCACACCAAAGCTTCTCATCACACTATCTCCGCTGATGACGTTTCTATTATTTCGTCCGGTAACTCGTCCCTTGAGTTACTCCTTCGGGAGAGTTTACTCATTGATAAATTTAAGGCTGTCCTTAATGAAAACATCAGGTCTGTTTCGCTTGCCTTATTTTAATTAGTCTTCTCTCCTTCCGCTCTTCCTCTTCTACTTTTCTCACACCTTTTCTCCTCTCTCATTGGCTAATTAATTTTCACACCTTGTAAATATCGTATTTATAACCTTACCTTATCCATCATCTATATTACTTTGAAAATGCTGCGCGTTAGCAACGAAACATCAGTAAAGCTTGTTTAAATTAACATGTTTTGTTATTTGTCGTGTTTTATCCTGTTATGGCTATTCACATTCGAATTTTGAGCTGGGCATTAATATTCATCCTACGACTGCGATTCCCGCCTGGTAAATCCTTGGTCAATATTTTACAGGTTATACAGGGATCTATTTAGCCCCCCGACTCTGAAATCCACTCCGCGGGGCTTGCAATTGGTCTGCACACACTAACTTGGTTTTATCCATATGTCTACGAGAAAGATTTAATCCAAAAGTTAATCCTGGTTGTGATCGTGCGTCGTTCAATAAAGTAACCATGGACCACTGACGCTAAGGTCGGCTAATGTTACACAAGGGCGCAACCAGGAATTTTGAAAGGCAGGGCTCGGATGGTAGCTAGAATCAAGACACCGTCGGAGCGATTTCGATCATTTCGGGTGAAGTAGATCTTTCGTGGCTTTGAGAAATAAAAGCAAAAAGCTGTCACTAATGATTTACCACCGAAAGGGCAGGGGTTGCGCCCCCTCAACCCCCCTTTACTTGCACTCCGGTTATAGGGGGTAAAATAGCACCATACCTAATTTTAGTGTGCAGTGATAACCAACTTGCGCAGTGATAAAAGTAAAATGTGCAGTGATAAAATGTAAAATGTGCAGTGATAAAATTTGTTTTGTCAGTTTTGATAGGTAAGATTATGAAACTGTGCTGTCATAGATAGTCGTAGAATGTAGTAACAGTATGTACTGTATCTTGGTTTTGGCATTTTTGGATATCAAGTGTAGTCTATTTTAAATTCAGTGGTTACACATATTATCATAAGATTGTGGTCAGAAATTTTCAAAAGCGCGCTTCTGCCTGGCTAAACTTTTAGCAAAAATGTGCAGTGATAAAAAATTCTTAAAA
Source organism: Heliopora coerulea (assembly GCA_030142905.1). Classification (NCBI taxonomy): domain Eukaryota; kingdom Metazoa; phylum Cnidaria; class Anthozoa; order Scleralcyonacea; family Helioporidae; genus Heliopora; species Heliopora coerulea. The sequence goes on from JASJOG010000033.1 coordinate 1,955,090, forward strand.
TTAGGTATGATTAGCACATTTTGCAAAATACGATTGAAAAAGAATGACGTAATTCGTTACAGTAGAAAAGGGGAATTTATGTCGGCCTTTCTGCCAGGTCACATGAGAACCGCAGGACCTGGGAACGATAACATATTTATGTCGGTCATTTCAGACGTACGAGATCAACAAAAGAGACGTGACCAAAGTTTGTAAAGAAATGATTATTATCGCGTTAAAATGGTAGGAAATAAAAAACCCAAAACGGTAAAGAACAGAGATTGGGTTAAAGTAAATCTGAAATGTTTGAATTGGTTGAAATAAGATATGTCTATACGTCCAGCTCAAATCCCGTGTACTCTCTAACTTTTACGAATATTAATATTCAAGTCTTTTCTGCTCCTCGATAATAGTTAAAAGATAATAGTTAATGCGGTTGTTTGATGTATTTACTTCGTGTAATGTTTATACTAGAAAACTAGTCGAGTGAACAGAATAGCTGATCGAACATTGAAGTGGTGAAGACGGTACAATATTGGCAATACAGAGCGATTCACCTGCTGAAACATGGCTGCGAATTCGAGCAGATATCACATGGCCACTTTGAAAATAGTTTTGGTTGGGTCTGAAGCAGTCGGCAAAACTAGCCTTCTCATTCGCTTTCACCAAAATTCATTTCCTGGCCTGTATGTACCGACCGTCTTTGATTCCTACTGGAAAGAAATGTCAGTAGATGGCAACGAGTATGGTTTGCTTCTGTGGGACAATTCAGGCAACGACGACTATATTCGCCTAAGGCCATTGTCGTATCCTCAAACTGATGTCTTTCTTGTATGCTTTGATATCAACAATCGAGAGTCGTTTATAAAGCTACAGAACACATGGCTTCCCGAGGTCAAACGTTACCAAAATGGAACTCCAATTATCATTGTTGGTAATAAAATGGACATAAGGTCTGAGAGGTACGGTATTACGCCTGTTGTAGTCACTTCGAGTTACTTGGTCATGGAAACTACTCAAGAATGTAAAAGTTGTTCCCCAAATGTCACATGAGAAGTTCGGCACTGGTAGTTAATGATTTGTTGGTATATTTTTCAGCCAATTGGAAAATGCTTCAAATGACTTTGTACTACATGTTGAAGGTGTGCGTTTGGCTTTGAGAGAAGGTAAATGCAAATTAGTTTCAATTTCTCTTTTATAGTGAGCTATATTTCTGTTTAAAGATGTACAGGAATTCATGCTTAGTACTGAGGAGTTAGTGGGGGAGTATGGCACCCTGTGTAGTAGTTCTAAGGGCACCTCATTTTATAGGCTTATAAAGGACTGCAGCATCCTAAACAGCAGATAATGTTTGATGTTATGTTAGTTACTTCCAAATTATGGTCAATTGTTTGGATCATTGACTTTTTTGACATACCAAGACAGCAGCATTAGTGGGATATTTTTGTGGGCAGCCTTGATAATGATGTAATAAATTGAAATGAGCCAACATAGAAGTGTCTAGTTTGAGAGGGCTTAAAGAAGTTGATATTACCCTACCAGTTGGGGCCCATAGGGTTGTCATGGGCTTTTTAGGGGGCCAGATCTCCTTGGCATTTATACCACTTTACCCAGGTTTGGGGACTATCAGCTCCACTCGGCAAGATTTTTGTTACTACCAGTTAAGGAAATTTTTAATTTAGTTTTTCTGAAGTTCAAGAAAAATCTGTGTAATATAGTTTTACTTCATACCAAAATTTGGGCACTGCAAAACTCGCTAGGACAAATATTTGGTCATCCTCCCCACAAAATTCTTCCTGTATGCCTAAGGTATTTTCATGTAAATCTGTGATTATAGTAGTACTGCCCTGTCCTTTTGTTTGTTACTCTTTATGGAGTTGCTAAAGCTTAATCTTGATTAGGCATATTAATCTTGAAAATAATTGGATGAAAAAGAACTACGTAGAAATCGTAATCTAAGTATAAAAATTAAAGCCCAGCAAGAAACACATTGAAAAAGCATAATTATGAAATTTATCAAGATCTAAGGCCTTTTTGCTATTGACCCATTCAGGGGCAAAGGTGCATTTTAGGCACAATTTTGCTCTGGCTGATGCCAGATGATTTTACTTATCACTGGGATGACTCCTGGGTGTTAAAGGGTTGAAAAGTAAGCTTTCTCTTATGAGGAGTCATATCTGGAAGAAGAGGAAGAAGGGTAAATGGATTGTAAAATTATTAGCAAAAAGGTGGCATGCTTTTTGCAAGTTGGGGCAGAAATTTCCAAGTGATCTGAGTTCCTGATGAGGAGATGTTGGCTTGTCTGCCCAGCATACAATGTGCTATGGCATTGACATTTAAACCAATACACAATACAGGATCTAAGACCCTTGGGAATTTTATATCCTTGAAAGCAAGGAAATGTGAATGATGAACTGAAGGGTGGAAAAGAAAGTGGATGGAAATGTGTGGAAAGCCATTTGAACAAGGATTATCAATTTGGTTTTGTGTTTGCAGTTAGGGGCATAGCAAATTTTAGGATCAGAGCAAAAAGTCTTGTCTAAGAAACAAGGAATGCATTTGTCTGAAAAGTGTTTGGGATAACTATGAAGGGTACCATAATAATTTTGTATGAAAATTCCAAGTTCAAAATAAGTACTATGTACAAATAGGTTTATATTCATTTAGTACTTCAATGTATGTTATGTATCTTTTATTTCTTTAATGTCAATAGCTTGCTATGTTTATATTATACCAGTATTATGTTTTATTATTTTTATTTATATTTCATTGCTTTTTGTTTGGTGTGATTTAGAAAATGATTGTGATTATATTATTGTTATAATTGTTATTGTTATCATTATTATTATCATTTAGGTGCAATCTACTGTGAAAGTAGTGCCAAGGAAAACCGAGGAGTTAAAGAAGTATTCCAGACAGCTGTAAGGTATTACAACCATCAACAACCAAGGCTGAATTCAGTTGGATGCTGTAGTGGATTCAGACATAAAAGAAGGTCACCCAACATACCATTTCTTCCACCTCCTTGTAAGTTTAGGAAGTTTATAGTTTAAGCCTTGACTTCTTATGTGATAAAAACACCATGAGTATCAAAAGGTGGAAAAATCAGTATGAAATATTACCTGCCACAGTATTTAAAAATTGACATTACTTCAGTTGAATAACCAAATTTAACTCCCTTGTATTTTATTGGTTTTTAAGGATATTATTGTTATTTATTTTTTCCCATTAAGAATGTTTGTACCTAATTCAGCGTTTCCTCTGGGATTTAAAAAGGTACCCTATCTGTTGAAGACCAGAGGGCTTTTTGGCCACTTCTAGGGCACTTTCTTCATGTCAAGGGTGTGTGAATGACAAACTAGCAAAAGTATCATTGGGAGTTGTTAAAAAGCTGTCATCAAGTATCAGCAGCCTGCCAGACGTTTACCATGATTAGTTTATGGCAAAGTGGTACACAAGCTTTCCTGAGGGCAGGCATACTGTCACAGGTTGCTACTCTGGAGCTGCATGGGGGTGACATTGTAATTCTGCATTCTAATATGCTAACATGTGATTCATTTATTCAGTGTATGGACTTTGCACACAAAATCCACCCTGCAAAAAGTCTAAAACCTTCATAAAACGTGAAGATATGAACAAAACGGGGGGAAAAGTATTAAATTAATATTGACTGATAATAGTATTTCCCAGTCAAGACTTTGGTCAAAGTTTTCCAAGTATGAACCTCCTGTTTGGTATTACTGAATAAGACATGCTAACAACTCATTCCAGTTAGGGACATATTCTACATGTTGGTTCCATAGAGTAGCACTCTGAAATATTTTTTTTCTAATTCGTAATCATCCTCATGGTAGCATAAAGAGAATAAGTTTCATGATTTAATCCACACCGTAAAAGTCAACTAAAAACTGTGTTAATTTATGTGGGGTGAGAACTGGTACTTGTGGGTTACTGGACTGCTGTACTAATAAATAAGATATGAAGTGAACTGCGAATTTTAAACATCTTAACTAAGAAAGCCAGAAATTGTTGTCAAAAACTTAATGTTATTTTATGATGATGTGTGAGGAAGAGAGATCGTAACGATAGATGAACGTTCGTCAAGGTCTAACACCAGAAAAACGATCCCTGAGTCCCAGACGGGTATCGAGCCCGCAACCTCCTGGTGATCGTGAGACGCTCCAAACATTGCGCTACCGGGACCCAGGTGGCGAGCTAAGGTGCAAGTTCGACACATGTGCAGTCTAAGCAGCAACCAACGTATGTTGATAATAATATTAAGTCAATATATGTTTTAGATGTGGGAGCTTGGAGATATCTTAGATGATCGATGAACTTTCGTCGTTAGGCTGGACATATGCCAAACTTGCTCCTGAACTCACCATCAGAGTCTCGGTAGCTCAGTGGTTAAAGCGTCTCACCGTTCATGAAAAGGTTGCGTGTTCGATCCCCGTCTGAGGCTCAGAAATCGTTTTTCTGAGGTTAGGGCCTAACGAACGTTCATCAATCATCTACACACATCTACAACATATAACGACCTAGAGATCTTAATGATTATCCTAAACTGTTAAAGTTAGGCAAAAAATATCTTGACTCGAGTTGGATCTGCACCTTCGGGTTACAGGTCGAGTGCTGTTAGGGCTATGTAGTCTAATGGTAAAGTAGTGTTGATATCCATTCAAGTATTCTAGGGATACTCGACATCCCGCTCAGATTGACAAATGTTTCAGTTGACCTCTGTAGCGTCGGAAAATTATAAATTTAAACTTCCAACCCTTTCGATTCCTTTGTTTAACACCTGGCCTTCTCTGATGGACAGGAATAATATCTTTTCTTTCTGTATGGTTTAAAAATGTCTCATTTTCGCGCCAAGTTTGAATGAACATAGATTAAAAAAGTCGCGTAAAATACTGACACTTTGGGAACCCAATTTACTTAAATCTTTGGTTCACGAAATGTCAATATTTTTATCCTCTGTTTTTTCAAACTGTCTGCTGGTAATGGATTTTCAATGAACGAGTTTATGGGAAATGTTTATAAACGTTCATCAAGCTCTATCCTCGAAAAACGATTTCTGACCCCAGAAGGAGATGGAACCCACAACCTTCTGATGACCGGTGGGACGCTCTAACTGACTCAGATGGTGAGCTATGGTGCAAGTTCTTACCATCTGAGTCTTTGTAGCTGAATGGTTAGAGCGTCTCACCAGTCATCCGAAGGTTGCAGGTTCGATCCCCGCCTGGGGGTCAGAAGTCGTTTTTCTGACTATAGAGCTTGACGAACGTTTTATTATTTCAAGATAACTGCAAGCTCCCACATTTCTAAAATATATACGTAGGTGCTCAAGGTGTATAGCTTGGAGATTAGGTTGTGGGTTGCTGGGGTTGTATTTGGCCCTCATCCAGCCTTCCTCCTTGGAGGTTCCTGGGGCTTTTATTTCATTGTCCATTCAAGACTTTACTATTCCTTTTAACAAGGCCCTCCACCTGTTATCACTTTGGAGTCATCTACATTTTCGCAAGATATGGCCAAGTTGATTGATAACCGGATCTCTGGTACAGATGTAACGTTTATATTTCACGATGAGAGTAAGCTGGAGGCCCATCGCCTGGTGCTTTGTTGTGCTTCTTCATTGTTCTGTCGTATATTCTTGAGCAATACAGCCTTGTCCACTCTCCGTTCTCTCGACCCTGAAGTTAAGCTGGAAGGCAAGTTAACAAGTAAGGATATCAATGGCAACCGAGTGGCTGGACTGGTGCAAGTTTCAAGTGATCGTAATATTCCATACGACTGCGTTTACTTTGAGGAGTGTCAAAGAATAGTTTTTACTCTCACTAAGGATCTTCCTAAACAAGCTGTGAACGACGTTTTGAAGTTCATGTACACTGGCGAACTAGATCTATCTGATGCATCAGAGGAGAAACACCTTAATGCAGTTCTGGATGTTGCTCGAATCTTCCAAGTGGAATCTCTAGTGGACCTTTTGAAGGACGATGATGATATGTCTACTCACGGCTGCGCAGAAAAATGGAAGAAGGATTTTGTTTTACGCAACCAGCATCTGTTTTGCAACAAATCTCGCTTTTCAGATGTGTCATTTGAGGTGGATAACCAAATTCTTCGTGCTCATATGCCTGTACTGATTTCGCGATGTGACTTCATGGCAGCGATGTTAAGTGGGAAATTCCAAGAAAGTGGTCAGTCGCAGGTACGCTGCTTTAAGATATATACACTCAGATCCAAGTCTTGTTGGATATTTCCGTATTTACAATTTTCTGTGAGCATAACCATACTCCCAGCATACAGTTACTTTTCGTATTTTTCTAAGTTCGCGTTCACATTTCCAAGGTTCCGTTCCCATCTTCATGCCTGTATGCGTGTGCGTATTAAACTTCCGACACACGATGCATTAATGTAGCTATTACTCATTAGTAGGAACTTAGTCGAGTACTATTGCAAATGCTGAATTCTGATTGGCTACGCTACTCGCTATCTATTTGTCAATAGATAGCGAGTAGCGAAAATGGCTTCCGCCTCTCGTTTTCGTGAAGTTTCTGAAGACGAAATAGAATGCTTACTTGAAAGTGCAATCCCAGAGAACAGGAAAAATGTTCTTTGCAAGGTGTGTTTCTACTAAAACAATTAGATTATGAGCTCGAGATTTCTATGAATTTCTATCACCTCATAGAAATCTCGAGCTCATAATCTAATTATTAAATATAGACGATGATGAGATTTCAAGGCAGTGGGCAACCAGTTAGTTATTTTTAAATGTCCAGTTTTTTTAGGGGTTTTTCCACCAGGTGGTTTTTTCCGTTACTCGTTTAGTTTGGTTGACATGTAGGATTTAAATTTATTGATTCTTTTCCACTTTAATTTGTCATATTTAAGTGCTGATTATTAAATTTTAAATGATAATCTTAAACCACCAATTTGAATTTGTTGCCGACGCCTAAGTTAGTAACAAATTCAAAGTAAAGTTCTTATACAATGATCACAATAATTTCAAGAACTTTGATTGCAGGTTTGTGATAGTCAAATACACAGTATCGAGTTTCCGTCAATGTATTGTACATCCGTTAATGCTCGCAAATATTATCTTGTACAACTTCCTTTCCCTCTTACCTACCCATATCTGGCCTTCAGTTTTTACTTCTAAGTTGTGAAAATTACTTTTTTTTCTTGTAGATTTCGTTACCTTCAGTAACACTTGATGGGTTCGTGGGCTTCCTTGAGTACCTTTATACCGATGAGCTGAACTTTGATGACCACGATCCTATAGAAGTTCTCAAGGTAGCTAATCAGTTTTGTGTATCTCGGCTTGTTACTCTGTGTGAAGTCTGGCTGGAGCAGAAGATGGAAATTGCTCTTTGGAATAGCAAAAAGAAGAGTGACCGAGCAGTTGAACTGGTCGACTTGATAGTTACTGCACAGGTAACGTTCAGTGATTTAAAAAAATAAACAAAAGGGGAAAAAAATGAAATAAAATAAAATAAACCGGCAACGAGCTAACACTTTGAAAATGTGCGGCGTATGGCGGAGCCATATTAGTCAGGCTGATCTTAGGAATAGTGGGTTAAAGATGTGAAAAAGAGGATATTTCTAAGTGATACCTGCAAAGTTAAATAAGTCAATGCCTAACTAAACTTTAACCGTTATGGAGCGTTGTGTGCCATCTCTGAATTGAGTGCCGTTTGGAACCTTCGTATCGTGAATTCTTTTTAACCATTACCACTGTGGGTAATCCTGTCGACTGGCCTTTGTGTGTTACTAAACTCCACGCAGTAAACGTTGTATCTTGCTGAAATGCAAGAAGATGGGTTTTCAAAACGATTAAATCTTGTCGAAAGAAAATTCTTACCTGTCTAAATTAAATGCTTCAGAGCTTTGGATTGAAGCAATTGAATTTGATCACCTGTTCCTTTGGTAATTCAATAATGTGTGAAAATACCAACTTTTTTGGTTTCTGGTTTGCTAAAATCATAGAGGCTTCATTATTCTGCACGATTAACATTTACACTTGAAGTGTACCTAACGCTGAGAGCTGGGAAACTGTGATAGAATAAAAGCTTAATATAGAAAAAATTCTCTCTACCTTCTGAATCCCTTTAAACTACTTGCACTTATATTCAAGGAGATTCATCAGGAAGACGATGACCGAGTTCCAATACGGCTCGTTATAAAATCTTAGTGCAAGAGATCGCTGTACTTGTTTGTTATATTGTGTGATTCGACATGTATGTCGTAAATGTGGGAGCTTGAAGATATCTTGGATGATCGATGAACGTTCGTCAAGCTCTAACCTCAGAAAATCGAGATCTGAGCCCCCAGACGCTATCGAACGCGCAACCTTCCGATGACCGCTCTAACCATTGAGCTACCAAGGCTCAGATGGCGAGCTCGGGTGCAAATCCCACATATGTGCTTCCTAAGCGGTAGTAATTTTTTTCTAATGTTAAGGCTTGACGAACGATCATCAGTCGTCTAACATAGTTTGTGATTGTTCGTCCTCTGCAGTGTTTCAAACACTACATTTCAAGTGGGCGAAGAAAGTCGGGCCAGTGCATGACATTTCTATCGACTCGGTGTCTACTTTTTCCAATCAAAATTTTGCAGTAACCAGTCACGGTTCATTGAATAGTTGGATTCAGGGAATGTTGCAATTGTACGTTTTTGGTTTGTTTGTCCAGATTTACTAAACTTCAAAAAAATTTTAAAATGTTTGTTTGCCCGACGTTTCGGCTCCCTACTCGGAAACCATCTTCAGGAATGTTGAAAAATCAACTGGCGCGAGAGCGTCAACTTGGCGTGGGCGTCCTGTTGCATGGCATGACCATTCGCGTAGTATTCCTCTTCCATCTGCTTTGTTCTTCGTTCGCAACCAGTCTCGAATAAGTGACTGGTAGTTCGCGGCAAATGCTGACGATATTCTTTTCCGCATTGGTTTGCTAATTTTCCAGAAAAACACGTTCAAAATGTTATGTTCTGTAGGCTAGACAGATCGCACTGTCCCAATCAATACTATGTTCAGTTTGCGTGTGAGAGATAGCTATGTTGGTATTCCTGTCCCTTGAAAGTAGGCCTCTCTTGTGTTCTTTTATTCGGGTACACAGATTTTGACTTGTTTTAGCTATGCTACTGCCTTGGCACTCCGAAAAATTTATCTTGTAGATTGTTCCTCTCCTGCGGTCTGCTTTACTGGGAACCTACCGTACAGTATATTCATCGTCCTCAAAACGCTGTTTTTCGATTGTTTTGTAGACGCACAACGCTCTCCAGCTGGTGTCGAAATACCTGTACTACATTGCCATTAATTTTGAAGATTTTAGGAAGAAAAAAGAACTGCATTATTTATCAACTGATAACCTCATGTTGATTGAACAGCAAAGGTGGCCACCGCCATGTTATCTTACCGAGTTACAAGCCTATCGTAAAACACATGGCAAGGACTCTTCGTGTTGTATAATGTAGGGATAAGTCTTTGGACATTCGTTTACTGTGGAGACTGTATGTTCATTATAGGGATTATTTAGGAATTAAGTTATTGTATAGTAAGGTAGTTTTACGATGAGGGAAGAGATAAAATTGATTTAGAGCTGTTATAAACCATGGACACATGGTGTACAGTCGCTGTGCAACTTTAGGAAGTTTGATTCAAGGTCCTATCTAAATGCATAGCAAAAGAAGTCATTTTCACAGTTGATATGAGGACGAGATTTTATTTTCGTACCGTGCGCATGTCTGGAATTCTAATGTGATCACGCCATTTTCTGCTAATGCAAGAAAACCGTTGACTCTCGTCTTATATATTGTAAGATCTCGGTCAAGTCTACAGTCAAGGTGTGCGCTTACTTTCTGTAAAAAATTTCTCGTTCTCCATGAAAAATGATGGTGGGTCCTTGAAGAGATTTCTGAGTGAACTGTTTTGGAATTTCTTGTCATTTATCTCAAAAGGCTTCATTGCCGTCATTCTTACTTAAAAGCTACAATAACAGACTACTTACCTCGAATCTCGTAGTCCAACTAGCCATCATATAGTCAAAGGTTTGTAACTGCCGTGACTCATCTCAACAAATTTTCACGTTTCGAGCAAAGGCCCTTCTTCAGGGAAAGAACCATATTCTGGGCCTTTTCCCGAAACGTTGGAATTCTTTGAAATCATTCACGGCAGTTACCAACCTTTGAACGTTTTACCTTATTTAATACTGTCTACGTAGCATCCTATTTTTATATCATCTTAGTCAACTTTCCCTGGTAATCTAAATGCAAAGGCGACTTAGGTGCACCAAGATGTACCTTTCCTTGGATATTTGTCTACCCAGTTGCTTTACCTGTACATGGTGAAGCAAGATTAACAGCTGGGTTTTTTTGCTAGCACTACTGTAGAAACACGAAAGCCCATCAAACGAAGCAGTTAAAACTTTCGCAATGTCCAATTTGAAGTGAACGAATTGTCCTTAAGCCGATGATACCAGTATTAAATCAACAATGCTGTAAAAAAAACCAACCCAAAAGAAACTGCTAAACTCTTGTAATATACAACTACAATTATCTTTTCCAAGGTAATAAATGACTTTTCTAATTACTTAACAACAAAATTACTTCTACAAAATTAACAGGATTACAAAAGTAATCGCAGTTAGTCAACACATTACGTTTCTGTTTTCAAGGACAAACTATGTGATATATTTTAATATGGAAAGTTCAACGAAAGCTAGAGTATTTGACTTTTATTTTTTGAAAGGTGTCAATAAATACGGACAATAGCGCCAGAAAAAGCACACAGTTTCAGTACCACAGTTTCAGCACTGGTACACAGCCCTACAGCTTGAGCTGTTGCTTCTGGTCTTTCTAGAGTCAATTCGTCGAGCTGACTTTGCCCTGTATGTCGATGCCCTTTCAAACATGTTACGGTGGTTTTTTTGCCACGAATCACAGCAGCTATGCACGTTGGCTGCCTGTCCATCTACGTGACATGCGTTTAGTTGATCAGATGGCTCCAGATGTTGCCTCAGAGTTCAAGAAAGGGCTGTTTACCGTGAGCAAAACTCCGAAACGATTCTCCGCGATAGCTATCGACCAAGCTCACGAGCAAAATAACGCAATGGTGAAGGGAGACGGCGGAGCAGTTGGCTTGACAGAAAACCCAAACGCTCTTATCTGCATGGATGCTTTCTGGCCCAGAGGTGGCAAGGTTAGTTAACGAGTTCGAGACTGCTATGGTGCCTGACACAGACCCTAAGGAAAACTCAATACATCACGAAGAACAGAGAAGTTTCCAGGTATCGTTCTATACAGACGTGAAATCCCTGGTCACAGCAGTGGAGAAAATGGTCTCTTCGATTTTGACTCCAAAGTGATTGCTGAGGAAGCGGCAGTAGAGGATGCGCCAGATCGAATCAACGAGAAGAGAGCAGTGTAAAACATTCATTGCTGAGCGTCTCATGGAGAGAAAGAAGCCATTAACTGACTCAATAAAGAGGAACAAATTCAGTTTCTTCACCACGTATTCGCAGAAGACAGCTACTACGACAGCACAACAGCTATCATCCATGAAGAGAGACTGTTCCCTTTACTCCACGCTGTAAATCTTGAGCACCATTCCACGTGACAACATCGAAAGACTGGCCCCTTGCGATCATGAAGAAGCTGATACTACTGAGGATACTCCTTCATGCGGCAGATGCAGTTCCGTGTGGCTATATATATAAGATCCTGTTGCGCACTGTTGACACCGATGTCCTTATGCTAGCTGTGGCCTTCGCAGAGACCTTTCAAACGCTTCAAGACAATGAAAGCATCGAACTTTGGGTCGGTTTTGGTTCTGGCACAAATCTTCGTTTCATTGCAGTCCATGAGATCTCCAGGAGGCTCACCGCTCGAGTCGCAACCGCTCTTCCAGTTTTCCACGCAATAACTGGTTGCGATACCGTGTCCTGTTTTTATGGGAAAGGGAAGAAAACAGCTATGGATAAATGGAACTCTTTTCCAGAGGTGACATCTGCCTTTCATACATTAGCGAGTACACCCCTCGAGATCAGTAATACGTGTATGGCAACACTGGAACGCTTTGTGGTCTTACTTTACGACAGGACCAGTAACAAGACTACCGTCAATGATGCTCGGAAACAGCTTTTTGTGAAGAAGGGCAGACAGTTTGATGCGATTCCACTAACCAAAGGAGACCTACTGGAACACTGCAAACGTGCTGCTTATCAGGCGGGCTATATCTGGGGATAAGCTCTGACTCCAAGCCCAACGCTACCAAGTCCACAAGACTGGGGTTGGACCTTAGAAGGATTTTTATGGAAACCTTTCTGGACAACACTCTCGGATGTGTTGGGGTCCTGTCAGAAGCTTATTCGGTGTGACTGTAATAAGGGCTGCCGGAGACGGTGCTCCTGTGTAAAAGCTTTTCTTCGCTGCACTGCCCTTTCCAAGTGTCCAGATGAGTGTGACAACAAATGAAAAGCCTTGTGAGTTTGAATGTCTTTTAACTCTTCATTCAAACAATTTTGGTACGAACACTTTGTAGAAGTATCTATGGGATTGCATATATGTGTTCAACGTGATTTCTTTAAGACTGATCCATATTAAAATGAAGTGTTATGATATCAGGATAACCAAACGACATGTAATTAGGATGCAAGAGGAAATGAAGTTACTAAAAAAAGACGAAGTAAAGAGTATGTTCAAGAAATGTAAAGATTATTTCATTTTTATTCACCTCTTCCTCTATTTGTACTAGCTACTTCCGGTCTCAGAGGAGGTTCTTTCGAAGTTGTGATCTTTTTAAACAAATAGCATGTTTTATGGCTCACAATGACAAAAATCCATTCGTTTCTCCAATTCCTGATCATTTTGGGATAATTCTTTCATGTTTATAGCTTTTTTTGTGTGGTGAAAATTTCACTTCCGGTTCAAGATGGCCGCCATTTTGAAATACCCTCTAAATTCAGTTCAAATGAACTTTTTGCGGTGGCACTATATCAGTTATCCATTAATACATTAAAAACTAGCTATCTGCCAAATTTCGTGCTTTTAACAGAAAGTGAACAATTCCAGCACATATCCGTCTATCTAAATCAGGTGAAAGAAAGGAAAAACATAACCAACTCCGAGATACTCATTTTTGTCATTTACCCCTCTACTCGTCACTTGCATTTTGACTCGCCCAACGGTCTCGCGAAAATACGGCGTGACCCGTAAAATATTCAGCCGTGCTGCGCTCTTAACTCTCTGATATTTCTCATAAAGACCATCCTTGATTTGAAGAACTGTATGAAAGAAACGTAATCATTTCATGGAAGGACGTCTCAATGTGAATGAGGGGCCGGTTTTTTTGCCAATCAAGGAAAACTTGAAAAAATTAGTTTAATGGAATGAAAATATAGAAGTACTATTCAAGATCATTGACAATTATTTCTAAATATTAAAAAGGTGACGAGACGTTCTCTAATTTTAGCAAAGGTTATTACATTGACCGAGGTGTTTAAGCGACAAATTTCAGTCCGCTATCATCGTTGGTGAAGTTTCGAAAGAAGTATTTAACTTGCCCGACAAACATAGAAATGGCTAAATTTTGGTAGAAAGTAGCTGAATATCTGAATGAAGTTGATAAGTTATTTATCAACCTGCGGAGAACATAAACTGAACCAAAAATGATATAACTAGGCTTAACGACCACTGCGTTCTCCTGTAACTAGGCAGCAGTCAGCTGACAATACCAGTAAACTCTAAAGAGACTCGAACACTGGTTGTCTGAACTTGACAGGATGGTAGCCAGGAGCCAAAGCTCGGGCCGCTGTTGGTAGCCATGCGCATTAGAAGACGTTTAAAATACGGTGCGATGTATAGAGATCATATATTAACTAGGGGGGGGAGCATTGTAGCTAAATGTCACTAAACTGCGTGGGAAAATTTCATATCCGCTATTCGGGCCTGGCGACTTAGAATTCCAGCTGCGGGCTGAAATTTTTGTTAAGTAATAGTAAGGAAATTTTTAAAGAGTTTCTTCACTAATCCAGGATAAAATTCTCCGTTTAAAAACCTGTTAACTTGCGTTTTATAAACAACTTGGAAGATGAACACTTGTAGTTTTCTTTTCCTACTTCATCAGTTAGTAAGCAAATTTATCATAAATTACACTCATTATCATCTTATTGAAAGGGGGTCTGGGACCCCTGGCCCCCACCTGGATCCGTCACTAAATACAGGATTTTGTTTCATAGGGCAATTTAGTTCATCTAAAAATTAACCAAATCGTACGAAACTTGACACATGGTTAAAAACTATTAAATCAACCATTGCTATCTTTAAGTAAGACGTTGCCGTACAACCAAATCCTCTCGTATCACCTTACTTATCCTTGCAAATGAAATTGGTTCGTTTTCCATCGATTTCGAGAACGTTTTTTTTTACTATAGTATATATCCTAAATATTTAACATGAAATCTTTGGTTAAAAACGGCAGAAAATCCAGTAAACTAATGTGTGAACATGACTACTATGTTTCAGGGATAAAATTGGTTACTTTGATCATTCCAATCCTTTAGCTAAGTTTCGCATGATTTGGAAAGAAAGTTTAGAAAGTAAACCGAGTTTACCGGTAAATCAAAAAGCTGTGTCAGATTTTTACCTCAAAACGGAATATCTCTGGAACATAGAAAAGGGGTTTTGAGTGCGGTCGGTGTTGTTCAACATGTTACGAATTCTTGCAAATAAAACAAACTTGATTTCCTTTTTCATTTAAACTTTGAAAGGAGTAGATTTTAATGCGTTTGCAGCTGTTCACATAACAAGGATAGATTCCATTTATTGTGGCAAAAACAACAAAACTAAATTTCATGATTAAAAAACTAAGAAAAAAGACCGAAAAATGTTTAAGACGGATCATTTTGAAAATTATGCGTTTTCAAATGAAAGCCTATCCATGTAAATTGCGACTCAAGTTATTCCATTTATTGAAAAAGGTATTAACTCACTGGTACCTTTCCAATGTTAGTGATGCGAGCTTTTCCTTCAAGATCCACCCATTTTCTAAGTTATAGTACATCATTATAAATTCCCCAATTTTCAAACATTCTACGATTAAGTTGCCTTCATTGCCTTATTCTGACCGGATTAATTTGCTGAACGTTAAAAATGCATGCGCGAGTAACACTCGCAATCCTACAGTTTTACCTTGGCAGTCTAGCTGTGGCCTAGTTTTTGCATACACCAGTGTTTTTTCTTTTTCTTGTGCCGTGATTTTCATGGTAAACCTTGACTTCTTTTAAAATTCTACAGTGTGTACTCCAAAACTCGATTGCCAGGGAGCGGCCATCCTGAAGCCAGTGGCGCTGAATCGAGAATCGAAACTCCCAGGGAGGGAGTGGGTGCGACAATAACTGATGCATTCAATTTGACATTCATTTATTTGGCAGGCAAGTCTGACATGCACGTAGCTTCAGAAAAAAGTACATGTCGATCAGAAATGTACAGCTGGGGTACCTTGTTTGACATCATACATCTGTACTAGTTTACATCATAAATCTGTACTACGTTTCACAACATAGATCTATACTAGTCATCTACAGCAGTGATTCCCAACCTGGGATCCGCAAACAATTTTTGGTGGTCCGCCGAGACTAAGGGGTCCGCGCAAAAGAGACTGGGTCTGCAAAAGGTAACTCTTTTTGGCAAATGACAACCTGCAATATTGGTTCAACTATTTTTCATTGCAAACTACCAGTCAATATCGCAAATTCCGAAGGGTGTAAGTGTAACATAAGAACTCGTAATTTTGAGGTTTTAACAGGTCACACCTTCATCTCATGTTACATGCAACCACGCTTCGCCTGTTCACCCTGAGCTATGTTCGCACAGGAAAAGTTCTCCAGGGTTTACCTGTCCATAAATTAATCATGAGTTCGAAACGATCTGCCACTGGGAAGATTAAACTACGAGGATACAATGTTGAGTACTTAAAATTTGGTTTTATTCCATACCGAACTGAGCAAAGCAAACCTGAATGCATCTTTTGAGGAAAGATTTAAGCAATGAAGCAATGAAACCGGCGAAGCTGCAGTTTCAGTTGGGAAGGGGGTCCGCCGAGTTTTTTAAAATCAGTGAAGGGGTCCCTGGGAAGCAAAAGGTTGGGAACCACTGATCTACAGTAATGTGCCCAGCGGCTTAAATCCAATTATTAGTGGTCAAAAATACAGTAAAAGTGTGCATAAAATGTCAATGATTTCCAGAAGAACATGTCCCCGGCCCACTGGACCTCACCCGCAGCCGCTTGTTTCAACTTTAGTTGAGCCACCTGTTAAAAGACTTTCCTAAAAACCCTGTAAACTGGACGATTATTAGCAGAAAATCTTTTAACATTACATTCGTGGACAATTCCCATCGAAAAATTTGCTTCAACAATTAGTTAATTTGAGTAAAAACAAACTAGTTATAAATCGCCTCGCTTAACAACGAGCAAATTAGTAAATTAGTACATTATGGATTATTAGTCCTATAGACGTACATAATTGTAACTGATAGAATGATTTAATCGTCCAAAACAAATAATAGTTAGGCAAGGTATATGACGTGAAAAAAAGTCAAAAGATTGAAAATGCCACAATTGAAAGCAAGAAAGTCCTTCACTAGAGATTGGTGGTCACCATTTTTTACCTTCAGTTTCTTTAAATTTTTAATCTTTTAGCTTATTCGATTGTCAATATTTAACTGAATGCCAACAACTACGTTTCTCGTAGCTCGGAATCCTGGTTTTGTTGAATTGAATGAAATGCTGCTGGAGGACTTTCATCTCTTGACAAATCTAACCGGTGAAGTTGTAAGACTCTGTATATGAAATATACCGCGATCGACGTCCCAAGGATTAACCCTGCAAGGACGTCGCTCCAGTGATGCTTGTAATCGGAGACCCTGGACAAGCCACACAGCAAGGCCAGAAGTACCAGGACAAACTGCACAAACGGTTTAAATAATTTCAAATTCTTGCAGAAGGTCATTCTGAATTCAATGTAAAGGACCAAAAAGACCATGCAATACGCTATAAACAAATACAAACAGAAGGTTGTACATAAATTTAGTTTAGATTTACCATTTTATATGACCAATTTGTGAATTTCATTGGCTATCCTACTATTTACTATCCACTGACAGTAAATAAAATAACGTACCATCAGGGCATTTTCGGGAGATTAATAACCACAAATCCGTGATAATTTTGACGTGATATCTTATATAATATATCCACTTCACAAAATAAGATACTTGCTTTTATGACTTAGTAGTTAACACTATTTTTGCAGTAAAGCCATTTACACTAGATGAGCGCCACTTGGTCACCGAGTGAAATTTCAATGGCTTTTACGAAGACAATTTAAAAATTGCCGAACTTATCATACTACAAATAACAAAAGATTGTGATTCTGACTTACAGTGAAATGAGAACAAATAATCAAGCAATAAGTGGTAGAATTCAAACATGAAACTGCACAATACACAAAAACACAACATTTATTGGAACAGGGCCATGGCATTGAGGAACTCAAGGAATTCCACTAGGGTAACGTGCATACAGTTACTTTTCTCATGAGTCTTGCAACGCATGGCTATACCCGTATATTGTGCTGTCTTGCATTTCAGTCAACGACGTAACGTTTTTTATAGTTCGGAGGATTTTCCCATATATTTTCATTTTAAGATGAGCAAAATTGCCGCCCCTATGGAATTGCGGTCTGGGGCGCTGCGCCCCCGCACCACCACCTCCATCCGTATGCTACCGCCTTAGTAAACTTCAATACACAACTTAGTGTACTTGCGAGTGAAGTATCACTGGTATTATCTTAAGAAGTTGTTAGACCATGTAGAAGATAAGCATAGTAAAGGAAAAATCCAATGTACAATTACCAGAGAAAGACGAATGTCCGGATGGGAACGATAATCTAGCTTCTCTTACTTCGCCTGGATCACCTGTGCACTCGTAATCAACAATAAAATTTTTTCTAGAGCTTGAACTACAGTTGAGCCTTTTAAAATCTGGTCTACAGATAACAAAAAAGTGTGGGCGAAGCCGTCCAATTGTGTACTTTCCAACATCCGTCAACACCGTGTTTGCACCAGCACCAACTAGAAAAAACGTGAGGACCACTGCAAGCCAACGAAACCTGAGAATAGATAGAAAAAACCTATGTTTTATGCCATGAGAATATAATGGTTATCACGAAGGGTGTCGGAAGAGGGAGAGAGAGGCGCACCGGGAGGGCCTTGGCCTCCATATTGTTTAGTGGGGTGGGGCTAAAGTATGCGTGGAGCCCTCACTTTTAAGTCAACACAAGTGTTCCAATTTTAGTTAAGAAGCCATATGTACATGTACTGAAAAGTCTGAAGTGTGCATATGACTGAAAAAATTTGATTTCTGAGGAGAGAGGGCAGCGAGGTCGCAGATCGTTCTACTACTGACTGTTCCTATATTCCAGTAATTAGCCCTATTTTTACCTTGAATCTGTGCCATAAATTCGCCCGATCAATTGCATTGATTAAACAAACCTTTAGCAAATCACAAATTCGACTTCGAACAACGTTCAGGTTATCGTTTTGGCACCTGTGTAATCACGGCAAACTGGCCACTGGAGTTTCTACCCTTAGACTACGCTGTCAGACACACTCATACAGAGATTGTAACCTCACCGGTCCCTTCCCCATACACTTTTATTGTCGTTCCAACGCCTATGGTTAAAATTAAGAGTTAACTTTGGTTAATTAACAGTAAGCGTGTAAAAATATGACGCTAATGCACGTAACAAAAACACAGTAGATTGCTGCAGTATTCGTTTTTCGAAGACTCAAGTAATTCTTAGTATTTTGGTTGATCAAGTTGAATTTTAGATTCATATGCAGTGCATTCATTAATCCAAATGTTCTGACTGTAATAGATGTGGTAGTGAAAGAGTATTTTATGTGTAATAGAAACGTGAAAAGCTACAAAGACTGAGTTGAACGACATGTAACAGGGCCGGCGGAGCAATATTTTGGTGAATTAACTAATACAAATTTTGTTTATATACACCAACAAGCTTACCATCATCATTCAATGTCTTAATTTCACCAAACCTTAAGTTTTTCCATGCCTCTAAACCAATCACTACATTTGAGCCATTTTTGGAAAAGCATGGCATACTATTAGCCAGGCCTGTGCAACTGCACTCTCACATTTAAGGAAATTTCCCAAAACTGAAGAATTTTTGGGCATTTTTGGGAATAATCAAAAGAATTCAATGTTTTATGGAATTTGATGTTTTAAGGAATTTTTAAAGGAATTTTGAAAATTTCAATTCAAATGTTAAAATTCAAGTTAATCAATTACACACTTCTTTATCAGTTAATAATTAAATGGCAAAGTGAAAACTGTGCCCAAAGCAGGGTCTCCTTTAACATAGTAATTGGGTGTACCTATTGAACTCTACAAAAACTAGTCTTTAAACCCTGAAGTCTTTTTGGCATTCAACAGGTGGGCCATGGCCCCTCTAGCCCTCACAGTGCCTCCAAGTATTGAAATTCCCTTATGGCACTTCACTATGAAATGTAATGACCAAATGAAAAGTAATAAAATTATGGCAATGTCAAGAAATCAAGCATAAAAATTCAGTAAAGCATAACACTGGCTCTGGAAACAAGTTGTTTTTGTTGCCAGCAAAAACCTGCTCTACCCCCATTGCCTTGAATGTCAACATGTGTACAAAGTCGGTCTATTTCTTGACATACCCCTTGACCCTAGTGAGCAGTAGGTCCCTTAATATCATATGATACCCCCACAACTTAAGATTTCTTAAAAGGCCTTGGTTCAAAGTTATGAGCTAAGTCAACTAAAAGTATAACCACAAGCAATTAACTGATCCACCACAATTTACAAATGCACATACAGAAATATTAGGTTTTAGTCACCTATGATTAAATTCAAAACTATGTTTAGCACGAGGATAAAGATAGGGTATTTGTTGGAAATTTAAGGAAATTTGATGGCCAAGCTATAGAATTCTTAAATTTCACAGTGAGAGCCATGTTGTGTAAACAGCTACAAAGAGCCACCAAATTATAGGAGATGCTGATTTTCAAGCAAGGAACTCTTGTTGGTATGCAACTCCTGCAATTTCTTGACCCTTATGGCTTTCTATTGTGTGCTGTCAGGCTCACACTAAAGAGCCAGTAGCAGGGAGGCAGTTGGAGTTTGAGAGGCATTTTGAGTATTTCCTTGAGTTTCAGAGCACTAAGTTATGATAAAAGACAATAATTTATTTACTGTTGACAATGTGGGGAGTGATTGCCCAATGTCCCAAGCACAATACTCATGTTACAAATGCTCAACAAGACATACTAGTGTGCAATCATAATTATAGAATAAAACACAAATATCAAAATATACAAAATTATCTGAATGCTAGGAAGAGATTTAGAAAATCAAAAATGAAAATTTATGTCTGAAGCTTGCAGTTTTACACAGGCAACCAGTATATGAATGATTTTTAATAAACACAGATGGTGTACTAGCAGACTTACAGTAGATGCTACTGGTGATTGATTTAATACAATCATTATCTCTGCTCAACTGATTCCACTGAGGTTTGAGAAAGACAATGGTAATAACTGGCAGTATTACCTACATTAGGTTTAAAATAGTTTGGTGAGAATTGGCACTTTCTAGTCTATTGAATGTTTCATCAAAATAAAAATATCCAACAAAATAAGACTACAGTATTCCAGCTGAGGTTGTACATGTACCTGTACATGTAGCTTAGGCCTTGTATAATAAAAACAAAGTTTCTGTTGTTTGTGACCACTTCTCTGAAGTCAAGTATAGCTCAAATTTTTCTTAATTTCAAAATTGAAACAAAGTGAAGTTTAGGGAAGGCCTTCGCCCCTGGCTCCCCCTATTTGGTGTGGTTCCATTAGCACATGGTTTGCACTTTGGCTGACCGAAACTGCATGTTGCTTCCTGCAGCATTATACCACTAGTAATATAATTATGTACTCACATGTCCACTTGCCTGTGTTCATATTAATGTAAGTGGTTTGTAACAGAGGTGGGTAACTATCTACAGTCTAGCACCAAAATGGAATTTTGGAAATCTGCTTTAATGTGACAGCAATATACCTTAATATTTCAAAGCAGTGAGGTGTATTTAAATCCATGAAATAAATCACCTTCAAATTTTACTTTGGCAAGCAGCAGATGACTTTATTTAGTTGAGTTGGTTATCTGTCTTTAATGGGTCAACAGCCCACTTGGATTTCCTCATTAATAAGGAACAAGAGCACATCTTAAGACTTTGTTCAAGCTAATGCCAAATGATTTAATTCAGCAAAGTGGGGTTCCAGCTCCTTAACTCTTTAATGCTTGATTTTTCCCCCTTCTGTTCTTTATTCTCTCAGTTTTTCCTTTGTTGTTTCACGGATTTTTTGTTCTTGGGCATTCAATTTGTCAGACACTGGGCATTAAAGGGTTACTGGGTTGATGATGAACACCAAACAGTTGAACATCCACTTATAGTTGAATTTGTATTTTGGTCATTCGATTTCCCATTTTCTACAATGCATGAGATAAGACAAGGCTGGTTTTATCAAAGGCACAATAGTGAATACTCAAACCTAGCAACTGTTTTGGTTGCTATAGCAAGTCTACTGTATAACAACTTGGTGATTAGATTTCTCAACCTAAGAACTCTAAACCAAAGTTGAGGATCTCACTTGATTCATGTTAAACACTCCCACATCACACAATTTGCTTGCTTCTCGATGCTAAGTTCCAGATGAGCAGTATTTGGAAGATCCTTCAAGGGGGAAGGGTACACTTTAGAATTTTATTCTGGTTAGTGCCAGATGTGGGTGCCTTCTTTATAACGGGTCAATCTAAATGTCCTGATCTTAACTAGTAAAATAATTTCAGGTATTTTGTTTTGAGATATATTTGGGCTTCAGGTTCACAACTTGGAGAACCCAAAAATTTCCATCATACCAATGCTACTTTTGGTCTTGGTTGGAAATTTTATGTTTAAATACGTTATGCTCTTGTTTTATTTAGAATCACCTTAAACCTGTTTCTAGAATATTGCAACTAATTTTTTCTTTGTTTTATCTTTGGTGGGTTTATGGGCTTTGAAATCGCCGGAATTCTTTGAGATCAGTCACGGCAGTTATCAACCTTTTCACTTTTTACCTTATTTACCACCGTCTACGTAGTATTCCATTCTCATATCATAACACTCTTTAGTGGCACTGAAGAATGGGCCACTACAGCAACAATTCAACTTTCAGTCATCCCTAATCCGTCCTTAGCTCATGGGAAAATTGTCTGGAAAATGGTTTAAACTATAGTTATCAACAAAAAACAGAAAGATTGCGCAAGATGGGCAATTAAATGTATACTGCTCTTCACTAAAATTATTCACTCACCAAGGGGTTTTGTAAAACGGTTTTGACTCTCCAAGTCTTTTTTTGTAAAACCCTGGTACTTCTATCACCAAAATACAAATCGTAGGCACCAACAGTCCGACTGCGAGAGCAACAGAAGAATGCACAGTACTATCCTTGTATGGCTTGCTGATACTTTCATCGTCACAGAAGAACCCGCGATGATACGGTTTACCAACGTACTTGAACAAAATTATTGTAATACACAAAGAGCACACGCAAATAAAATTAAATATAATCGCTCTAGCAGAGGGCTGCAAAGAAGACGAGCTCCTCATTTTCTTCTTATTCTCAACAGGAATTGATTTTGTGACGTGACGCTAGTTTTGTAGGCCTGCCCCCCTGGAGAAGTTTGGCGATTCTTTGATTCTTGCTGATTCTTTGGTAGATGACACCTATAAATCAAAGCACAATTGATCGTTGCGTTATGAACACTTGTTATGAACACACAAGATTGTAGTCTCAGTCATGCAACAATTTCTTCCCTGCTTTCAGTTTCAGTGAAGGGAGAACACCGACATATAAATCGACAGGTTTTCGCATTTGGGTCTTTAATTGCACCCGAGAACTGGAAATCGAGTTCACTGGGTTGCACCACTGACCTCGTTATATAGAGGTCAGTGGGTTTCACTAGCAATCTCGTTCCCAGTAGCTTCTCCGGTCTCGAGAAATTTTGGAAATGATTTGGTAGGTGAATTGCTCGTCTTCAGTTCAGCTGTTTTTTATATCGGCATATTAGCCAAAATGTCCTCAGAATTAAGTCTGGATGAATTTGACGGGTCACACTGCGTGGATCGGGTAATTTCAATTGGAGGAAATGGGGCCATTGCAGGTAAAAAAAAAAAAAACTCAAAAAAACTTGATTGGGTTGTGGTGTAAAACTGTGATGTTATGATTTAATATCAAGTTATCAAATTAGTGTGCTTTACTTTCAACGAACCTGACTTTTAGTTTTTTGCTTATAGGAGCTATATATGGTAGTGTTGCTGCAGCTTTTATGAAACCAGCTCCACAGCCAAAACCAAATATTATTCAAGCTTTGGGCCTCGTGAGGACTTACACTTTACTAATAGGTTGGCATTCTGTCTTAGTTGATTGCTGCCTTACTGTGTGTAGAATGCTCAGACCAGTGGTTAATGTCTGGCAGACCCCAAAGATATACCAAGCAATCCCAGTGGTTTGTGAATGAATGAAGTATTTATTTTTGCATTGTTACCTTTAACAACATTAGAGTAAAGCATGTTTTGAGGTGCTCTTAGTACTGATTCAAAAACTGTTGAAGCCATAGGTGCCAGACTGTGATTACTTCAGTACACATCATTAATCCTTTCATGCATAAGGTTGTCATACAACAGCAGATAACAATGACAGAACAACTGAAAGAAAGAAGTAAAAACAAAAAGAGGACAAAGAGCAAAAGGAAAAAATCATGCATGAAAGAGTAATATTGACTGAACATTAGTACCAGTAATATATAGTGAAAGGCTGTAGAACAATTAATATGAATTCAGAACTGTCTTAATTCTTTCTAATCCTCCACTCAAGGATGCACATGGGACTTTTGTGATGCTTGGATCAGGGGTGGCACCAGAAGGGGGGCAGAGGGGGGCTACAGCCCCCCTATCAGGGAACCTTAACCCCCATCAGGGAAAATTGAACAATTTGTCAGGGAACAACATATGTGGGGGAAACTTTAAATATTCGTGTCTGTTTTCTCAAACTGGTAAAAGGAAAACAAATTATCTGCCTTAAATGTGAATAATAAAAGCAGGGAAGAATTTTTACAAGAAAATCAGGGGGAATAATGTGAAAATGAATGAAAAAGTAAACTGACACTGATGTGGCTGGGCAAGCTGGCCTAAAGCCATAATTATTGGTATCACCTTTATTGTTTTGTGGCTTTGCAAGTTTAGAATACTACGAACTATTCAAACACAACTTCAGATTTCACTTTGTGCCTATGTTACTCTTATAACTGGTACGTTCTAAACTCTAAAGTTTAATTCCATAGTAAGAAAGAACAAATGGAAACGACAGTTATCAACAAGGCCAAAGATGAGATTAAAAATCTGCCTGTTGCTATTTATATAATACATTAATATAATATGGCTTGCTGTAGTTGGTACAAAAACAAATCATTCATTTATCCATGCATATGCATCCATTTGCAAAAAATTTAATGCATTTTCCTGCACCTAAACCTTAGCCCCCCTGTTGAGGACTTTAGCCCCTGTGTCGGGGAATTCCTGGTGCCACCCCTGGCTTGGATAGGTACATACAGGTCCAACCTTTTGCACATAAAATGTTACTTGGATCTGTTTGACCATCCCATGACCCTTTAATCCACACAGGTCTATACTCGAACAAAATTTCAGGCCTTAGCCAGTTTATAATTTTAAAGGGTGAATTGGGGAATGAAAGGGTAAATTGATTCAATTTAATCCTATGATAACTTTTAACTCCTTAACTGAAGGAAATAATGTAGCAATGGACTAGGATAAAAATTTTAAAAGTTATAAACTGTAGCATATATTAGAAATGAATGGGTTAATATTAACTTTATCTTCTTGTTTTTAGCTTTCTATGTAAGGAGTCAATACACACTTTGGTCTCTGAGTACACTTCTTGTTTTCTGAACTTGGTTTACATCTTTATAAGATTAATAATTATTATCATCATTTTCAGATCAAAATCCATTTCATGACTTCTGGTAAAGAATTTGAATCCTTAAAACATAATAGGTGTCTCATTTTGACTAAACAGAATCATTTTTGACTAAACAGAATCATTTTTGAATGTAATTATTAACTAAAAAAATTTCTGGGGTTGTAAATTTCAGGTGCTTCTAATACCTTTCTGTCTCTAGACAGGCCTTATAATCATTTTACTCTTGCTTATGCCTGATCATTTTACAGTACTTTCCTGTATAGAAAAATATCTCTGGGCAGGAAAATGGTAAATCCCATCCTAATTTAATCCTTTCTGTCTGTGTATTGTAGCTAATGTATTCAAAAAGGGGTCTTTGGATGGAAAAGAATTCAACAAAATTAATATTAATAGGAATATTTAAAAACACTTCCGTTAAAAGATTCAGCAAGCCCAAAACAAGGAACTCAATAAGTATATCAATTCTTAGTTGGTTTATTAAAAAAAAAAAAAAAATTGCTTGGATTATGAATGTTTGATGAAAACTGAGTTTCATTATGACTACCATTTTTAATTGACTGTCCATTATAAAATGATAAGAATTTCAAGTGTACAAATTTTAAAAATAACTTGTTCATTCCATGCTAAAACAATTTTTTTTATGTAGGTAGTGCTGGAGCTGCATTTGCTGGTTCAACTTGTGCTCTAGCTGCTGTTCGAGAAAAAGATGATTATAAAAACTGGGCTTTTGGAGGAGCTGTTGCTGGGTCTATATTTGGCATACGAGGTTAGATTCAATTTGGTAAATAATGAGTAATTTTATTCGACATCAAAATACAAGTACAGTAGATTTTGTAAAGATTTTCATTTTCACAGTTTCAGAAAGCTTAGGCTTGCTGTATAGCACTTCATCAATTGCTTTTTGTATTATTTTGGGGATACTATTACACAGTTCTATTTGGGGGTACTGTACTTAGTCGAATCAGAATTAGCAATGAATGTATCAGTGCTTGTGTACCTGATGACAACTTGTATAAACTATTGGTTAAGGATCAGCTACTTATTACCAGTATATGCTTGTAAAATGCTTCTAAAAGATTGAAGGCAGCATGGCATCAGAGTTTATGTGTACATGTACAATCTAAGCTTGTATTTTACAAATAATCAACACTCATCTATAGTCAATCATGTAAATGTGACTGTCTGAAAATGCATGATTAACACTTTCCTGTCCAAGAGGTCTCCCTTTGTCAAGTAAAATTACCTTCCATTAGCCAAGGTAAAATACCAAAGTTGGGTATGGCTCAGAAAGGGTTAACTACAGTATGTAAATCAGATATTTGAAATAAACAATATAAAATATATATACATACATACATACATACATACATATATATATAACTACAGATGGAACTGTTTCGGCCTACTGGGCCTCATCAGTGTAGTGCTGACGAGCAGGATGGAGAAGCCTACATTATATAGGCAACTCAAATGTTCCACACTTGTGGTACATACATATATACATACATATGTAAATATATAATTATAATAAATTATACATAAATTATACATAATAAATAACTGGTTGAAATTACTGTGATTTTGACAAGTATACATATTACTGTAATGCATCACTTTTGTAATAAATATTTAGCATAACTAATGGATACTATTTATGGTTATTACTCCTTGTTTAGTCCTCATAAGGCAACAAAAAAGTTGAAAACCTAAAAAGTACAAGTTTACATACTGTATATATGGTTGAAGCAAAACCAAATGAACTTTAATGGCCTTTAGTTGGCTTCAACTTTAATGAGATAATGGTTGAATTGGGCTCTCTTTTTATCAGCTATTACTGTATGGAAATTTTGACCTCACATCTAATTGTATTGAACTTGGTATTTTTGTCAGTATGATATACTGGTAAGTCAATATTCTAGATTGAGTAATGTAATCTCTCTTTTCAGCAAGGAAAATTCCAGTTGGACTTGGTTATGCAGCTGCACTTGCTACTTTGGGAGCAGTAGTGAAATATACAGAGGTTTACAAGGACCCATTTCCTCGTCGAGAAATGCCTTGATGTTGCTGTACTTGTATTCTTGTTGTGAAATATTGCTTTATTGAATTTTTTAACTTGCTCACTATTTCATTTTGCAGTAGCCTATCAATTGTGATGCCTGAAGTGATTTAACACTGTCTTCTTCAATCTGTAATTCATTGTGAATCATAGGGGGGAGGGACACTTGATCAGATTATCAAGCCCTTTCACACTTATTAAAATCACTCCTTGGCACAAAAAAGTTTTAATAGTGTCAAATTAGTCAACCTTATTATTATGGCCCAAGCAAAATAGGAGTTATATACACATACTTCCCCCAGAAAATTTTTATTTTGAAGTCTTTTAATATGAGCATACTAAAGATACATGATGGACCTCTAGGCTTTAATGTGCATAAATTAAATCCCAGACTGAAATCATATTGTGCATAGCCAATATGAGCAAGCATAGTTTGAGGATATGATGTATCTGCAGTATGTACCTTGTAAGTATCATACAAGTTTTCATCCAATGATACCACGGTTTCAAAGCATTTTTGATTCATTGAAAGTTGAAACCACTTACTAGTGTCTCTAGATATACCCAAGTATAAGCTGTCCCTCTCACCTAGAATTACTTGTACTGTGGCTTCAAAATCTTAAATAAACAAACATCTCATTTAGCTTTTGTTGTGAATACATTATTTCTTGTACAAAATGAACTTTGTATTTTGATTTTCAGTCAGTCTCCAGTTTCATTCTGTTTTCTTTCATTGTAATTTTTTTTAACCTTTTAAGTATTGGTTCATGATTGCCAATGGCAATAGACACTTGCATTGACCACTGAGAAAAAATTGCATATTTTCAATTTCGAGGCTATTTGCCAACCGTTTACGAAGCTGATGAAATCGCTGAATAATAGGTGTATCATGTGGCCACTGGCCAATCAAGCTGTGCCACAGTTCTCAACTCCAAACATCCCAATGCCATTAATGACGTCATAACAGAGGTTGTGTTGTGATCGAAATGATGTGCTTGCAAATTTCGTAGTCGGTGAATGATTTGATAGTGTGAAAATTTGGTTTCGCTTAGTCGTTCGTTAAAAAAGAAGGTATCTTTTTGCGTCAAATTACATTTGCAAAGGTGTTTAATATGGTTTTATGTCCACGGTTTACTGGTGTATTCTTCGTGTTAATTATCAATGGTGTTTGCAAGTTGACAGCAGGTGAGTTTGCTGTTTTACCGAACGTAAAGTTGCGTTTTGTGTGTTAACCTCAAGTACTATTTAAAACGTTTCCTAGTATTGTACGATATTTATGACTTATCTTGTACTCTACCCAACTGGGAAATTTGAACGTTTTGAGCCATAGTTTGACTATGGTTGGATACAGTGCATTAAGTTGCTTTTACATATTCCGTCAAATTAAGAGTGTTCAGTTACCTAGTTCAGTGATTATACCGCTTACACAGTTGTAGCTAGGCACCTGATAATTCCATCATGGCATTTCCCACCATTTCGCATTTTTACATTCATATTGCGAATTTTGCAATAATGGAGTCGACTGGAAATAGAACAAGTTTTCATATCTAGTTCAGCAACCGTTATAGTTAGTGGTGGAATCGAGACATACCGCCGTGACAACCTGAATGATACACTTATTATTTTGATCAACTTCTCTGTTTTAGGCATAGGTTTATGTTTCATTTACTATGAATGATCAATTGCCACTTTCATATCTCCCATAATACGGTTCATCTGGGGTATTTTACAGGATAAAAGCGATGTGTATCGAAGAAAGTTGCAAATGTTCAATATTTGACAATGGAATAGCAAAATTAACCTTGTTTTGTTTAATAAAATGCATAACTGCGTTTGTATATCAGTGCTGTGATAAAAAAAAAAATGCTGTCCGTATGAATGATGTCATTTCAAGTTGGAAAAATGCCTAGTGGTAAGACGTGGCACAGCTGAATGTTTTCAGATATTTTTAATTACTGGTTGAAATAGTATTACCTTCAAAAATATTTCTATCACAGTATACAGAAGTAAAAGGTAGTATTTTCTATTCCATTTATAAATTAAGTAGCCATGGGGTTTTCTAATTTTCACTGTACAGTGAGATAAATGATGTCATGAACTGGAATGACATCAGTCATGTCTCTGTACTTTTAGAAAAAATGAGGCATGTCCAATCAGAGGCTTGTATAAGATTTGTGGTATTTTTTGATATCTCAGTTTAAAATACAACGGAATGTAAAAGACAGCTATAAGTCACCCAGGGTTGTTCCAACTGAAGATATGTTAGCTGCAGGCTTAGAATAAACTGTTGAAAATTTGTAACAATGCCATATGTCCTGAAACCATAACAAGGTTGCACCCAGCATATCTTTTGCAACTTGCTACAGGCAAAGTTGCAGCAAGATGTTGAAACAATCAGCAAGTCAAATTTGTTGAGGTTTTTGTTATAAACACAAGTGCCATGCAACTGACAACAAGAAATTGATTGTATTAACCCATCAAAAGGCAAGCACTCCACTATGCTTGATAGAATTAATTGTTTAGCATTAACATAAATAAATTCTAAAATACACTCCAAAAGACTTGCACCTTAATGGGTTAATTACAAAAATCAATAACAAAGTGTGCTAGCATAGCAGACCAAAGTTAGGTAAAAAGTGCTCTATTTAGCCTCTTGCCCACTTCAAGGCCAATATTAGGCTCAAGTTTATGTAACAATGTGTAAAACTATGACAGTTAAACTTAAAATTTGATCTGTTTTGTTGAGTGTTTTATGGTGAATAGTAAATTAAAGTATTATTGAGTGGATTTTTCATTCACTGTGATAATAATTATTATTAGCAGAAACTTAGTTGAGTACTATTGCAAATGCTGCTATCTGACTGGCTACACTACTCACTATCTATTCATTGATAGATAGTGAGTAGCAAAAATGGCTTCCGCCTTTCATTTTTGTGAAGTTTCTAAAGATGAAATAAAATGCTTACTTCAAAGTGCAGTCCCAGAGAAGATGAAAAATGTTCTTTCCAAAGTGTGTTTCTACTAAAACAATTAGATTATGAGCTCAAGATTTCTATGAGGTGATAGTTGACTTGGGCTTTGCCCTCATAGAAATCTCAAGCTCATAATCTAATTTTTAAATAATACTGGTATAATATCAAAACATTCATTAGGTCCTTGAGCTCTGAAAGACCACATGCATGTAAAACAGCTTGCAAAATCAACCATGCAAAATGTCTCATGTTTCCTCTAGGCCTCACAAGAAAGTCTGAAACATGAAACATTGTACAAGTTTGTGACACCCCCTCTGAAAAAAGAAAAAGCAAACAAACAAACAAAAAAAAACAGCAACAAAAAACAAACTAACAAACAGAAAAACAGAATGCAGCCAAAAGCTAGACACAGGATACCACATGTAACCATTGTGAAAGTTCAGGTTTAAAAAGTTCAGAAAAAGTTTTGAACTGTTACAATGAATAATAGAACAATTTCATAGATTGAAGTTGAGACTATCCATGTATTGCAATGTATTGTCAAGTGTTTTTGTAGACTTAGGTATGTTTCATGCTATGTTCACTGTGTCTTAACTCTTAAGATGACTTTACAATAAAATTGAAATATTACTCATTGTAATTCCATCATTTCATTGATTTAAATATTGGATTTTCAAGATGGTAATATTTTTCTAATTATGTTAAAATTAATAGTGTTTTACTTTTTAAGTTGTCTACTAGCTGTCAATGGTTATTTATCTACTTTTATTGAAATTTGACTACCAGTATTAATGTGCCATACATTCTGTTAAAGGTGTGGACAAGATTCGCATCAGAGATGTTGAAGTGCTAACCCTTTATAATGGCAAAATGACAAATAGCAGACGAACCAGCCCTATTCCTCAGTTAGAATGTGTTGGTGGTACAGCAGGATGCTCTGCCTTCACTCCTCACGTTGTGCAGTGTTATAACAGAGGATGGGATGGTTATGATGTACAGGTAAAAATTTAATATACATGATTGAAAACTTCAGGGTATGCATACCCCAGGTTGTGAACCCCTGCATTTAAAGGGTCTTGGCTCCATATTTCATAGAAATT
Organism: Heliopora coerulea; assembly: GCA_030142905.1. Classification (NCBI taxonomy): domain Eukaryota; kingdom Metazoa; phylum Cnidaria; class Anthozoa; order Scleralcyonacea; family Helioporidae; genus Heliopora; species Heliopora coerulea. The sequence continues at coordinate 1,986,328 of JASJOG010000033.1, forward strand.
TCTATTTTATTGTATGTCAGATTCTGTATGCTGGTCCAGTTATTAGTTTTAAGTTTCTTTTTAGTGGGAGTGCAAAACAGAAATGGACAAGGCATACAGGTTTGGCCACATTGATGTGAATTGTGAAGGTTATGATTATCCAGATGATCCTTACATCCTTAGAGGTTCATGTGGAGTAAGTACATGATTATAGCAATTTTTTACCCATTTTGATTATCAGGTTTAGCACATAAGTTTTATTTTAGTATCAGGGATGGTGCAGCAGAATTTTGAGCATGAGGGGGGGGGGGCTTGTGATAAAAATTAACCATTTTTCATGCTTCCAATCTCTGTGAAACTTTACAACAAGTGTTCTAAGACAAAGTTGTTTCAACATTATACTTGGGAAAAAATGAGGAAGCTATGGCCCCAGCAGCCCCTGGCTCTGTTGTCCCTGAATATGGCATTGTATGAAATGTCTGTGGTTGTTTTTGTTGTTTTGATGTTGCTTGCTCCATAAGTAAGTCTTGTGTGTCCTATGACCACAAGTGTATCTTCAGGACTTGGGAAGATGGGTTTAAAGTGGAGGGGCACTAAATAAGGATTAGCCTGTTAAGTGGGTCTGGGCACCTTCTTTTGAAGGGAACATTTTAAATTAAAGACTTCTGACTTGGCTGGACATGTGTTCAAATTTGATGAATAGGTCTGGTTAAAATTACAATATTTCACCAATTGAAAAAATTTTGTTCTTGTCTGAAGAATTAATGATTCCATGGGCTTTAATTTATTATAATCATTTCATACTGTAAATTCATAAGTTTACAAAATTAAAATCATATTGATACATCAACATTTAGAGTTGTTTAGCTCATGGATCAGGGGGTGGTAGGGCTTTTTAAGCCTTCAACAGGACAAAAAATTTACTCTTCTCCCCTGTCTCCTGCTGCAGTCACTGCATGAAGAGGTGTAAAGTAAAAAGATGGCAGTACTTCAACATTTATGATAGACCTGTATTAATTATAACAATTTATTATTATGAAAAAACAAAACTCTTAAGTATCTCAGTTGTCATGTGAGATAGATACACTGTACATCAGTGGAAAAGATGTAATTTTAAAAAGACAATAACCCTCACTAACTTTTTTCATACTTGTAGGAGGGGCATCAAATCGACTGGGGCACTTATTTAAAACATAATATTTTGTTCTGACAGTCACACTAGTAAGAACATTTAGCAAAAAGCCATGACAACTTCAATAGTTTGTTTCCTTATTATAATCAAGTAACTCAGCACAACATTGACAAAAACCCTGGAATTTAAGGAAAAGCCAAGAGAATTTAAACAATTTGAAATCATAATTATCTTATTAGACGTCAAAGTCTCCTTGATTCTTGATTTCTCGACTGCAAGCCTTCCAAAGTTATAGTTATTCCCGATGCGCATTGCTTGTTGTATTATCAATTAAAACCTCTAAGAACCTCAGGGGCACTTATTTCAGCAGAGGCGCTTATTGCTTGTTTCCATTCTTTAAGGGGCGGTGTTTCGGATGGGGCAATAAATCGGACGGGGGGGGCGCTAATTCGAACATTTGCGGTATTAAAGGTGTTCATTTTGTCCAATTTGGTGAGAAGTTATAAAGACCGTTAAATAAATTAATATTAAAGTGTTGCGCTGCCCAGGCAATATGTTGAGGGAAACGTCAACAGGTGGTAAGTTACCTGATGAAGGAATTTTACTAAAAAATAAATGCTAGTATTTCATGATACCATGAAAATGGATTGAAACAAGCTTACTCTTCTCCGGTGGGCCGGATATAGTGTACCCTCAATAGTTCATTGGGTAAAATAGTTCTATGGTGAAGCAGAGTGCAAGTTAAAATCCCACGGTTTTCATCATTTCTTTCGGTTGACAGCCATAAAACAGCATAATGTTGAAAATTCTCTTTGGAATGCATGTTCCGTTTCTGACAAGGTGACGCTGGCAAAGTAAAAATGGCCTGTTAAAGTAAAGTGTGGTCAGATAGGAAATCAATGGATTTGGCAAAAATATTTTGGAAAGTGCGCTAAATACAAAAGGCTAGTGATGAAACTCAATTTTGGTACGGGAGGCATAACATGGGGATCATGATTGCATAAAAAAGAAGTGAGATGATGGAGACTAAATGATTGTTGTTTTACAGTTGAAGTATACAATAGAACTAACTGGAGAAGGATATGGAGAACAAAGATCATCCGGTTATGATGCGAGGGGCAATAATCATCATGGCCACGGGTATAACAGGAGGTGAGATTTTTAACTAGTTTTTACAATAATATTAACAAATGTAAAACAAAACAGCCCGAAGACAAACATCTCGTAAAATCCAACATTCGGATCAAAAACAAGATCTAAATGTTTACTGGTGAGATTTTGTCTTTATTTCAAAGACATCGTTAGACCACTGGACTTACACACTATAGTAACAACAAACCGATATGGGATGGATGACATCATACTAGATCTATTTACATAATCGACGATAAGCGAATATATTCCTTTTCTGGTCCATGAGGTAAATTTTAACAAATATCAAGCAGCTTTTACAGCTCAGGAGTTTCAGTAGAAGGAGCATGATTCCAGACAACGCTTTGGAAGTGCTTTTCTGAACTCAACACCCCGTAGATTTAATTCCTTCATATTTGAAATTACATAGAGTGGCTTTTAGTAAGCCTGGAATAAAGGGCAGTGATGCCCCTTTTAATGTAAGCATGTGATTATGCCTGCACTGGGTACCTGCTTTTAGTTTACTTGATCAAAATACATTTTATACTCCTTAGGATCGCCAATCTACTGCTCATTTGATCTTTTTATGTTTTCCAGATCAGGACATTCTCTTATGTTTGGTGATCTCGTAATGATTATTATCGTTGGTGGCATTATCTACATGATTTATTCTACTTGCACTGGAAACCGAGATCGATATCCTTTCAAATACTTTTGAAATAAGGTAGCTCTTGTGGATCAGTTATATAAAGGCCATAGCGTTGTTTTTTGGATTATACTATTTAGCTCAAACTAAATAACGAAACAAAACCACCCCATGCCCTAAAATCATCAAGGATATACACGTAAATCGCGAAAGTCCATTCGAGGTTGAAAGATGCACCGTTTGGTTGGCTTTATCTAGAGGTGCCATCGGATACACTCACCGCTATATAGAGTTTTTGATAATAAGAGCTGTCTGCTAGATACAGAAGCCGTAATTGGATGTTTTATCAGGAGTGAACGGTCAACACCGCCGTTGGTCCAGTAAGCAAATGTTTGCTGCATACTGTTTGGTAATTGGAAGTGTCCGCTATATGGAGTGTCCGGTTGTTAAACGCATCTGGTGGATGGGGTATTGTGTTGTTAGAGGTATCCGCTGAATACATTGTTTCGGAGTAAGGGTTGAGGTCTTCATAGAACGTTTAGCAGTTATCGGTGTCAGCTGGATAGAGTATTAGATAAGATGAGTCCTACGCTAGATCGAGTGTTTGATAAATGGAAGTGTGAGACGGACCGAGTGTCTGGTAATTAGAAGTGTCTGCTGGATAAAATGTTGGGCATTAGAAGTGGTCGCTAAATTGATCAGCTGCAATTGGTGACTTCTTCAAGACATTGTGTCTGGTAATTTGAGATATCCGCAGGAATATGTTTGTTTGCTTGACAGAGTGTCCGTAGTTGGAGGTTTCGTCGGGACAGAGTCTCCAGTAATTTCAAGTGTCCACTGAATAAGGTGCTTGGTTATCTGATATCCACTGGATAAAGTATCTAGTAATTTCGACTGGTTACGTTGTCCATAAGTGGAGGTTTCTTCAGGACAGATAATTACTGATGTTTAACGATTATAGTATTCGTTAGTTTTTGGATGTTTGCTAGTTAACGTTTTTAGAAGTGTTTACTGGTGCAGTGTCCTGTGATTAGTGGTACCCTTTGGATAGGGTGTCCACAAATGAAGGCGTTTGCTTGGTAGAGCGTTCTGTGATTGTAGGTGTCCGCTGGATAGATTGTCCGTAGTTGGAGGTTTCCGCTGAATCAGTAGCTCATAGCCGAGAGGAAATTTCATCCAGGGGAAAAATTCAGGGTTCCTAGGAAACTATTTTTATAATGGAATGTGTGTAAAGTCTTTTTTTCTAAAGAAATTTACAGATTCATTAAATTAGAAAATGTAGTAAGACCTAGCATCCATTGATTTGCTTAGTACTGTAGTTGTTTGTAATATATACTAAATGAGCAACCACCCTTTATCCTTTTTTTGCTTTACCTGATTAGATGCCGCTGCAAACTATTGGTAAAGAATAAAAATTCTAAAACATTTTTCTACGCTAATAGACTCTGCCACGTCCATTTTTTCACCCGTCAGAACGCATATGTTAGTCCTCCAATTTAATATTGTTCGGTGTATAGCAATCATGAAGAACCACACACACCTTAATAATTTCTGACAGACACTGATGCTGCCCCACCGCCACCGTATCCTGAAGAACCAGGGTTTAGGAGAGAATATACACAAGGTGAGTGATACTCCATGAATCAAACATGTCGGGAATTTACACTCTTGTTGGATCTTTTAAACCCTGAAAGTAAGAAGAGAATAAGAGATATTAACCAAAACGTGTTAAAAGGTCCGTAAATTTCTTTTCTTGTCATCAAATTTCTCGTATAGTAGGAAATTTTCAGAGAATCTTGTGAGGGCTTTTCCAGAAAATTAGAAGCCATGACCACCCTCGGTATAACAGTGTCGTAAAATTACTTTGGGATATCTACTATTTTCAACTTTTATTAGATCACATGAAAACAGACTCAGTTGATTCAATCCTGGTAGGATCAATATTTTATTTTACTTTGGCTCACACCAGACGATTTTACTTGTGAGGGGAAAACATCATGCCGGGAAAGGGTTATATCTCAATGAACTCTTTTCTTGCAGGATCAATATTCTGCTCACTACCTAGGGTTAACGCCCCTGTTCGGAAAAGTATGAGTACCTCTGTTAACTCTTTCTCGAGAGGGTCAGTCATCTATTATTTTACTATGGCTAACACAAGATATTTTACTTGTCAAGGGGAGATATCCTACTGGGAAGAGTTAAGTGTGGCAGAAGCTAGGCCTAGGATGGCTATTACCTTAACCCTGCCTCTCAGTCTTCAGTGTATTTTTCATCAAAGCAGGGCCAATAGGTTGTATTGTAACATTTTAAAATTTAGGTTGCGGGGAAAAATCAATCTGTTCATGATGTTTTGCTTTAAGAGAAATGGACAAGCATTCATTGTGATGTAAATTAATTAATTAGCTATACCAAATCAAGAATGAAGGAGTATGAGGTGGCCTCGATGTAAATTTTTAGAAGGGGAATAAACCTGTCGAATTTTCCGAAAAGTGGGCTGCTCAAAAAGTCTAGACTGTAGTGGTGTGTATCATACAATACGATTTAGATTAAGATTAACTGCTCACCCAACCACTCAGTTACTTTTTCACTGACTACTGGGACACCCCCCAAAGTCAATTATCTTCCACTGCGCTTAGATCAATCACAACATACAGTTGCTTTAAAGTAGAGGAATTATTGAATTTTGCCGTACACAGGATTTTCTTTTGAGGGGCAGTGAGATATACGTATGCCCAGAAATGAATTGTCAGTGACAGGCTTTGCCGAGTTCCACCGAAAGATTTAATCAGAATCGCTGTGGACTGGATAGCTTAACAGGTAGAGCGGCGGACTAGAATCCCGAAGGTGCGAATTCAAATCCCGCTCGAGTCAACATTTTTCAGTTGACTTCTGCAGTGTCAGATTGTCATGAAAAATTTCTGTTCATGTATATCTCTGAGGATGATTCTGAAACACCTAATTACATTTATCGGCTTTCAACTCCTATTTATATGATGGTAATGACAACGAGTTCAAAATGACCCAATATGTTGATAATTTCTTTGTGGCTGGTTATGTCTTGAGGGTCGAATATCGCAACATTCTAAGAAACGGACAAAGTAACTCTTGAACCGTTGTGCCCCTAAATTCATTTAATTTTAATTTTGAACCATAAACTGAATCACGAATACACCCGTCAAAATTCAAAAATGACGTATTTAAACGTATCTTTTACCAACTTCTGCACGGTAGGTCCCAGTGCACAGCCGCCTCCTTATCGTCCAGACGAACCAGGTTTCAAAAGGGAGTACACACAAGGTAACTGAAGATTCACAGTTCCTCTGAATTTCTTTGCAGACACGTAGTGCGATTCTCCTCCTGCGTTACATGGAACTTTCACCTTGTCCTTTTGGTGTACACATCGTTGTTCGTTGCTGTTCACTTTCTTCGCCGTGCTTACCAATTCTTCTTTAAGCTGCTTAACACTCCATGACAAGCCTATCTGTACCTTAATCCTTTGTTCTCGTCCTTCCATTTTTCATGCAAACCAAGGCAACTTTGTCTCGATACACTTCACATTGCTGTGGCCTCACTCCGTCTCGCAGGAGTGAGAAATCCTTCGCTGTGCTAGGGAGAAAGTGCAAACACAAATCCACCAAAAGTTGAAGGTGTTCTTTATTTTTTCGCTTACGCAAAGTAGGCAGAGAAGTGGTAATTTTGAAAACTGTTGTAATCAGGTGTCATTCTTCTCGGTGTCATCCTTAATTTGTGAAGTCATGCCCTAAATTCATTTTTCTTTTACATCCCAATACAAGTCCAATCTCTGGAACGGATATTATTTCAACCTATATTAGTCATACCTGGCTATACGGCGATCTCTTTTCAGATTATTATGTCAATAATTCTGAGAATGTCTTGTCGTGTTCCAATCCATATACAGGAAAGGAAAATCGATGGAACTTTTTGATATTTACTGTCTTCCCCCCAATCGGCCTCTTCGCCTTGGAACTGGCTCTACTTAAGGGACGTTAACGGGAGAAAGTAGGATAATTTTGGGGTGTCTTGGGCTAGATCTTGAGTGCAACAGTAAAAGCTCACTATTTCCGTTTTCTTCAATGAAGTTTTTTGAACATTACTATTCCGATATATATTTTACTCACATAACAGTCATTTTCATGTAAGCCGTTTTTTACCCGAGGCGAACATTTAAGAATTAAGTATGATTGCTGTCGTCACTGAAATACATCTTGGCTAGCGCATTATTTACACATGCGCATCGAGCAATAGTTAATAACAATTTCCTACTAAAAGTTACTCAGAAAGAAATCACCTGAACTCGATCGAAGTATCTCAATAGTAATATGTGATCAACTTATCATAAATGGTGGCAGTCATCCCCTTTCTTGTAACAGGTAGTGCACCTTCACCAACGTATGCGGAAGAACCAGGTTTCAGAAGGGAATATACCCAAGGTACATTGAACTGTTTTCACTTCTCAAGTCAGTTCCTTAAGCATCATATGAAATTTATTCTGTTGTTCGATCTAGCTGATCGATACCGTTTCAAGACCTAGTGAGATTATGATGTGGTTAGTGGGCAAGTTAGTCAGTAAGTGTGGGCCTTTAACACTTCAACCGCGCGAGCTCTTCCGTTGATGAGTAAAATCGTCTGGCGTTAGCCAGAGTGAAAACACAGAAGTCTCAACCCGCTGGGAAAAAGTTAATGCATGCTTTGGATAAGTAACGTAAAATATTCGCATCCGATTTATTACGGCTCACCTTCGGCTCATTTTGTATATCCCATACACACCTTCGCCGCTCATTTTGTACATGTTACATGTATATGTGTGAATTTTGTTATTTTTAATATATAGGAGCTGCTGGTACCACCGGAGCTTTTGGTAACACTGGTGCTTCAAGTTCTGGATTTTGGACCGGTAAGTGATATATCACTGCCATATGTCTAAGTGAACCGATGGCAACCATTAAGTTGCAGTAGCTTAATAAGATGATTTACAGTTTTAGTTGAATCACAAGCATATATTAATATAAACCCATCAGCAATTATGTACTTGACGTAAGGCTGAAAGGCGGAACAACATTTTCTCGGGATATTCGTTGTGTAATTTACTCGTGAACTTTTTCCGACGCTTAAGTATTTCTCATACTGTGACACAATTCTTTGTCCCAGGGGCTAGAAATGCCCTTTGAAATACTGTAAATCTCCGCAGCAACGAAATGAAACAACACTTGGAGAATTAATATCTGTTTTATTCTCAGATAGACATTTAAATAACTAGAGCTGTTAGAGGAATCTGACTCGTGGTCAGTTAGTTGCTGGTATGATTTCCAATTACATTGGAAATCGCTAGTATAAATATCCCGATTTGAAATTTTCAATTCCCAGTTTTCAGTTGGTATTTATTATAACCTATATCGCACATAATTGCTCGGCCGTTCGCTAAATGCAGCTTATTTAACAGTATTCGTCGAAGACGGGGTGAATATTCTCGAATAACCCCTAAGGTGAAGTCGACGGGATTATTCAATAATATTCCCTGAGCTCTCGGTGAGTAATTGTATCAGTATAATTACACAGATGATTGTTTGAAAGAAAATATCCCATAAGTTGTTTTAAAGATTCGTCGATAACATTTACAAATGCACCCGCCACTACGTGTAAATTCCTTCACTGTCTTATTCACCTGTAGTTAATTATGATTTGACCAGTCACCACGCGGGATTTCCCATGATCACCTGTGTAATTATACTAAAATCTATTATTCTACTTCTTTAGGTGCTGCCACAGGAGGATTATTGGGATATTTGTTTGGCAGGTAACCGAAAAGGAAAATCTGTTTCCTTTGTTAGAATTGGTCATAATTTCTGACGAGTTTCATTTGTCAATACGGAATTTGTGTCGTACGAACTTTAATCTCTACAAACCTTGCATATTACCTTAAGAGTTAGTGTATATAGTTTTAAGAAGAGTTTTCGTGAGTTCATGACTGTGTCATTCTTAGTGCATGTAGCCAATATTCGATATTTGCGTACACAAAGATGATTTGAAATTAGCCTAAGTTAATTTCTAAATTTAAGCAAGAAGCATGCAAGGTTTTTAATGTACTTTACTTCAGGAATTTTTCTGACAACCAAAATTCACGATTTTGACAGGGCAGTATACTTCGGCAATTTTTTTTTTAAATTCTAGTTACTTAATGTTCTTTCGCAATTTCGTCAAATAGATTCCAGCAAAGAAAAGCGATTTAAAAAAAAAAAAGTCTCGAAACGAATCAACTGTATTTATGGTTGATTTCAATAAGGGGAACTGGCGGTTAGATTCTGTTTCATATTCAATTGAGGTAATATGTGAAGTCACATTGTTGACACGTCATCTAACTAATTCGCGAATAATGCATATCTTTTTTGGTCGCTTAACGATATCACTTGAAACTTCGTACATCGCTGCTATACATCAGGCTCAACACAGTATTTAGAAATACTGTAGCCGTAATAATTAATTAGTTCCCAGATGTCTTTCTTCTATTTAAACCAATTTTAGAATTGTAAATTAGTGTATTAATCCATGATCCATCTAAGGATCGATTGCTTGTTTCAATGGTTCATTGATTGATAAATTGATTGTTTAGACTGATTTATTGATTGATTTCGTTTGTGTCCATTTCAGAGGAACAGATAGTAACAGATACTATCGCGATCAATATGGTTATGGGTGGGGCTCACCGTATAATAGCAATCCTTACTATCGAGATTCTGGTAGTTGGTTTGGTAATTGGTTTGGAGGTGGAAGATCATACGGTCATCATCCTTCAAATCACTCCTACGGATTTTCATCCTTTAGGAGTTCTCGCTCATGCAGTGGATCTCGCACAACTTCAGGTAGACTTCCCGTTCGTAATGATAGTAATATGTATAATGCTATATATCATGGCAAATATATTTTGCTTCAGCCAAAATATTACTGATCTGATTTGAAATCAACCATATATTTTAGCCCTGTGACGTGACGTAATATTTGTTTTTGGTTTTAGGAATGGGAGGCACTTCGAGAAGATGAAACACTTCGAGTTCTTAATATTTTCCACCACTACAAGTGACGTTATGATGTGTTGTAGCTGACTTTCTGTTTAGTAATGTTTCTCGATCAAGTTGGCGTATAGAAGGCTTCTAGACCACGTGCACAAACCAGATTTCAAAATCTAAGCGCTCTGTAATCTTTACATAGTAACGTGGCTCGGATTAACAGTCGTTAGGGATTAAACGGCTTTTAAAGATTTTCCGGTTGGTATAGTTATTCTGAACAATTTCTCCTTACATTATGTTTCATTTGTTAGCTTTACGAAACTATTTATACAAGGAAACTACCTTAAAAAATGAGTACCAAAACGACTTATAAGTCTCTCACCTAAAAAAGAATATGAAGACGTCTTTTTGACGTTGCTCGAGGAAAGAAGAAAAGGAGATGAGCGGTAAATTGAGTCAGGTAAAATTGTAGTATACTATTCATTCCATGATATATTATTCGCAATCGTTCGCCGGAAGAAAACTAAAAAAATCACTAAACTGCTTTCTTTTAATGGTGCCAGTCTGATGGCCGTAAAATAAAGACACAGATAGCTGGTCTCTAGAAGTTGATGGTTGAGTAACTCTACAGTTAAAACATCAACTTCAAAGGATTTCTACATAATTTACCAATTACTTAGAAATCCTCTACACAGTTGAGTCATGGTTAAGATCATACCTCCTCGCCGATTTTTAACTAATATTTTGTCATTAGTGGATTATTTCTCTTGGCCAAAAAGGATGAGGGAACTCGCGAAAGACAGGCGATAGCGACGTTTCGAGTGCAGACCCGTGTTTCCCTCCGACTAAGTCCTTCGCTCAAAACGTCAGTATCTCCTCTGTTAAGTTTCGACAGTTCCCTCAACCTTTTAGCTTTTCAAATACGTAATTCAACAATGCTTACGTACCACACTACTTCTTTTTCTACTTTTTTTTCTTTATCATTGTTCGGATAATTTCCACTGACCAGTTCGGGGGAGCAGACGTTGCGTTCTTTCGGGATGGGATCCAAACCTTTGAAATAACTTGGCGGTGGCGAAAGTTAAGGTATTAAAAATAAACATATAGAAGGCCGTTTTTCAATTTTACGTCTTTTAATATCGTACAGTCGATCATTCAATAATCATGCCACCTCAAATGCACAGGCTGTACAAGAGAGCAATTTGAGATCTGCACACATCAAGCTATACCACATTCTGTACAACATTTACCATTTTACTACGATTATATTACGCTGCACAATTGAGAAAGCAAGAGGAGATCGTAATCTTAGAGTAAATATTTCGATGCCCAGCATAATAATGCCGGAATTAAGTGAAATAAAATTTTGTCAAATGAACTAACGTTTTGTCAGCCGTAAAATTGTATTATCTTGGGGGATTTTCTCTTTTCTTGTCAGTGGTAACAAAGTGGAAATAAAGTTTGAAAGGTTTTTTAAAATAATAAAGGAACATCTTCCATAACTTGTTCATATCTTTCTTATGGTACCCAACATTTCAACCTGTACTCTCATATAAAAATAGTGATCACGTCATAGGAGCTAAGTATGGTGATTATAATCATTCTAAAGGAAACTCAGAGTAAGATTAGGTTAACTCATTATTAGAGTACAGAGGCATGGATGACGTCACGAAAACTCGAAAGAACGTTGGTTATTTTATAAAACAAATAGAAAAAAGCGATCGTGTCTCTGCACTGTGACAGAAACATCATGACGCCACTTCAACCAAAAATGTGCCAGAAAACACGTTTCCCCACTAGGCATTTTTCCGGTTGAAATGACGTCATTCATATTTCTTACAGGTATATCGGTATTATCGGTTTGGCTTTCAAAAATAGACTGTAATGACATTAGGACGTGGTAATCGAAGTACCAGAAGGGAAACGCAATCTTGTCACAAATATGATGGTGCAGCAGATAACTTTAATAAAACCATGACGGAAACATAATATAAAAAAACGAACTTTATTGCAGACGTTTCGTATTTGATATTTCGTTTTCGAACGTATTGCTGACTTTATTACTCTGAACGTCAGCAATAAAGTTCGTTTTTTTATATTATGTTTCCGTCATGGTTTTATTAAAAGTTATCTGCTGGGCCATCATATTTGTGACATTAGGACCATTCTATATCCGATTTGCAACTCTAACAAACTAGAAACCCGTTTCTTTTGTTTTTTCTTCCTGTTTGAGCGAGATTGATAAATTTATTCTACACCTCGAGACAACTGGGAGCGCATGTTTGGGAAAGGTGTATCTGATATTCTTACAATGTTTCGGGGATTTTACTACCTTTAGCTTAATAACCAAATGATATCACAGAAACTAGAAATAAAAGCTCTGCAGTTCCCCGAATTTTTTGAGATCACACGTTCCATTGTCTTGCCAGATAAGTAAATACAAAACTTCAATTGTTTAAGAGGCGCTTCAGCTTTTTGAATCGGAGAAATTAAATTTCATTTAAACCGAAATACTTTAGTGCTGTCTCGGGGCCAGTTACCTCAGCTATACAACCATATCTGGTTTTCTGTATTTCTCCAAAACGTATATCGAAGGTCATGGAAGAAACGCCAACATAGTTTGGAAAGGACGTATTCCTGTAGTCACTGTTGAGATGATGTTCAGCTACAAGGACATCACTTTTTTCCACATTTCTTTATGGTTCATCGACGTCTTAGAATATTGACTTTTCGTAATTTTTAAAGGAACATCTTTCCCACTTAAGTTTAACTTATTCACAAAATCTGGTAGACTATCTGCCAGCGACAACTGGCGAGACTTTCCAAAGCGATGCAAGAAAGTGGCCATGCAGAACCCGGTCATGAATGCATCGAAGCCTGCTCGGTGATTGCCAGAGGCGGTGTTGGTGCAGTTCCCAGGCGAGGTAGCTAGTTTACTATTACTTATCGAAGTTTCTTCTAACATGGTTGAGATTGCGAGAGAGTTCACGCTACTTTCCTCACACGCCTCACTGGCTGTAATACTCAGAGAATTTTCTTGAGATTTCAGTGCCATATGTTCGTCGGTATTTGTATTTGTAGTGGGCGTTTTTTTTCGCTTTCTTTTTCGGCTTTTCTTCTTTTCTTTCTTATGTTGTTCATAATCCAAGATAACGTCCAGGTCATGTGACATTTCACACTTCATGCCATTAGAGCAGTGACCATGTGCCTATGGAAAGTAAGAAAAACAACGTGTATACTTTGACTGCTCGCAAACAATGATGTACACCTTTTGCTGTTCATCACCAGAAAATATACTATCGTTAACGCCAACCTCAAACTCATTAACGTAAAAAATACATTCATTTTATTCAATCGACATTAGCGTAGATACGCAACCATTTGCATCGAAGGGCATTCCATAGTGCCAACAGACGACCATTAACACCATTCTACTATACATTAGGGATAAAATTTTAATTACGTAAGAGAAATATCTTGCCTAATTGAAACTTTATTATCCCTAATGTATAGTAGAATGGTGTTAATGGTCGTCTGTTGGCGCTATGGAATGCCCTTCGATGCAAATGGTTGGGTATCTACGCTAGCGAATGTCGATTAAATAAAATGAATGTATTTTTACGTTAGTGAGTTTGACGTTGGCGTAAATGATAGTATATTTTCTGGTAATGAACAGCAAAAGGTGCAATACAAACGATGGTATGTCAAGAGTTATTGCTGCCATAGTGGAGGAAGGCTAAGACAAGTAATATTTCATCGAGATCTGGATCCTGTAATTATGAATCTTCTAAGTTTAATACGTTATGTAGGGGCGTAGTTAACACATTTTGGTTGGGAGGTGGTCCGGCTTAATTTGCCCGAATATTGTATCCTTTGAAAAATTGGCCGAATTTAATTTGACGCTCAATCAGACCATGTACGGTGTAGCCTCACCTCCTCAGCCCTAAAACATATATTACCCATTACCCTAATACAAACCAGTAGCAAAAAAAGGATTTTAACCAAACTTACCAAAACAAATTTTGCCCGAAATTTAATGCCTTAAATGTTTATTGCTGTCCGAATTTTCAATGTATTTTGCAAACTTTGGGTGGTGAGAGTGTCACACCCACACACACCCATAAACTCCGCCCCTGCGTTTATATGTAAAACAATGACAGGACTTACAGCAAACTGCGCACATGGGATAGAAGAGCCATCAGACGGAGAAATCCTCTTTCCTACATCAGTGTAACAGACATCAGCAGTATCTGGATAGTCGAAATATTCAATAGTAACACAGGACTTCAAATCTGCTTCTTGTTTCAGGTTCAGCCTCCAGCTACAAGAAACAGAGATTGCTACAGACAGGTTTATTTACGCGAGGAGCAGATTTTTTCTCCCTTGCCACTGCTATTTGTCTGACACTAGAATAACATAACTCCTGAAAACAATCATCAACATTAATCCTAACTTTAATCCGGATTCCGATGATACACCAGCGCTAGCCGATAAGCTGACCCAAACCACAATCCTCACTTCATCCCTGTCTGTAAAAATGCTGGAAAACCAAAAAAGGAATACTTTCAACAGAAAAGCCAAAAATGACACGAAGCAACAGTCACGAACCACCAGCTCCTGTTTAGCTTCGTTTCCCCACCTAGTGTCTAACCGCCACAAACGATAATAAAAGCGATCTCGTTACTAAGGACCAAAGACGACGACGTTTGAGAATAATTCGCCATCCCAAAGTTGTATCTGTAAAAGTTGTACTTTTTTTTGTTGAGTAATTTCTAATTTTTTTTCCCTTTTTGTTCATTTTTTTTCTTAGACAATAATTTCTTGCTCTCTAATATTTAATACGTCCTTGACTATGATTGCACGAACGATAGCACACGACATCATTCTACACCACAGAATAAGAACATAAAGATATTATTTATCAGCGGTGGCGCCAGGAATTCCCCGACGCAAGGGCTAACGTCCCCGACAGGGGGCGAAACCAGAGGGGCCGGGACCACGCCCCTTCATAATTACCTTATTTGAAGGTCGAGAACATGCTATTCTTCGCAAGAAATAATCGCAACAACTGATAAGAAACAGTGTTTATTTTTAGACTTTTGGCATAAAGAGAAGAGTCTATTCTCTTTCATGGCTAAACCAATAACAAGTACTCATAGTTTGTACAGTATATAAATGTGTTATCATCAGTGACAATTCCCCAACGAACTGTTAGTTTTTTCCCCGACAGGGGATAAGATTCCCCGATGGAGGCTGTACCCCCTCTGGCGACACAGCTGTTATTCACCCTACAGTATTTCGTTATGAATTTCAAATACCTCCAGTTAGTAAGGATACGCCGGATGCCGACAAATTTTCTGTATTTGACAATTGATAATCATAATTGGAACGACTGTTGTATTTATGGCAAAATATAAATACAAATAAGTACATGTATGAGGGGACCAAAAATGAGTTCGTCCCTGGGAATTATTAGACATCTAATGCATGTTCGATCACGTGACAGGAGGAAAGCGGAACTACTTTAAGGCCCATATAAATCCGCCATATTGGATTTACCTCTGGTGGCCGACTACCACAAAGTAGTTCGGAGGTTAGACTCATCAGTTGTACTGTTTTCCTGTGAAGTGTCTAGAATGACACATTTCTAGATTGTGAGACATACTAACAAAAACTCAATAATTCACGAGGAAAACACTAAAGATGTTGGCTCCTAATTAGTATGCTGTAAATCAGATACAGGATACTGAACTTTGAATTATGAACTTTTACCTTCGATTTTCTTCGTTAAAATTTACTGAAACTTCAAATTAATCGGTGAACGTGGCCATTTAAATGTATTCGTGTTTTAAGAATCCCATACATTTCGACCATTCATATTGTATCTATTACTTACAGTATTATCCAAAACAAGAAACAAATTATATGCATTGCCTAAAAAATCGTAAAAAAGTCGATCGAGTGTAAAAGCCAAATATTCATTGAATACACCCTTCTTTTCTCCGGTATTACCACCATTATGAATACAGAAATCGTGGCCAAGGTCTCGACAAAGTCCTCGTAGCTCAGTTAACAAACCACAGCACTGGATTTTCAGGGTCGTGGGTTCCATTTCCTGCAGGACACCCTGAAATTACATTTTTCAGAATTTCTCCCGGCTGAGCCTTAGAATGTAAGATTCTGACACTCGAAGATTTCCTTCACCAAATATGTAATAAAAACCTGACGAATTTATATGAGCAAATCAGATCAACTGGCCAAATGACGACCCCTGTGGTTCACCCCTCCAAATTACTGACATGGGATTGGAGCCTGCATATTCTGTCTAATAATTTAAAGGTTTGGTGCCTCTCATCTTCAGGTAGGGCTCGCGTTTCCTCCTTGAATCCACCCCTAGAGTTAGTTAAGTCAGTATCACGACTGGTCTTAAAACCAGCTAAAACTTACAAAAAGAAAACTACTATTCGTAAGGAAGGATATGCAGATCGCAGATTAGCAGTGGCTGTGTCTGATACTACTTTCAGCATAGTGGGACCCATCTGAGAGGAAAAATCCACACGAATATGCCAAAGGAACGACAACCCCCTGAACAACACCCATAGCTCTGTGCACTGCGCTCACAGCCGTGGTATACATTATAACCAAACAAAATCTATACTGTGTATTAGTTTATAACTACTGTGTCGCAATGACTTAATCTTCCATCCCTTACCTCTTTTTAAAAATATAATTCAAAAAGGTTGCGGTATTATCTGTATGGTATTCAGCAATGTACTTGGTGTCGAATATTCCCGCCGTAAACATCTCTGAGAGATCCGCGAGAAAAGTTAAAGATGACGATGGCAAGTCTGCGTAAAAGCTTTGATACAAAAATACCAAATCAAGAATGCCGTTGTGCAGAATAACAGGCTTTGTAGCCCTTAGTATTTCAATGAAGAGATTTCTGATACTATAGCTCCGACGCTCTCTAATTTCCTGAAATTGAAATAATCACGATTTGTCATAAATTGAAATAATCACGATTGTATGTATGTATGTATGTATGTATGTATGTATGTATGTATGTATGTATGTATGTATGTATGTATGTATGTATAGATGGATGTGTGTATGTATGTAGGTAGATAGGTAGGTAGGTAGGTAGGTAGGTATGAATGTATGTATGTATGTATGTATGTATCTATGTATGTATCTATGTATGTATGTATGTATGTATGTATGTATGTATGTATGTATGTATGTATAGATGTATGTATGTATGTATGTATGTAGGTATGTAGGTAGGTAGGTAGGTAGGTAGGTAGGTAGGTATGAATGTATGTATGTATGTATGTATGTATGTATGTATGTATGTATGTATGTATGTATGTATGTATGTATGTATGTATGTATGTATGTATCAAGGCTCGAAATACCGCATGCACACGTGCACGAATGCACGTAAAATTCGAGATGCGCACGTAACTTTTGTCACTTACATGCACTGCGTGCACGTAGAAATTTTCACACAGTGACTGCATGGGCTGCACTTCATAATCAGCATCATTACCTTAGCTTCAGAGTAACGATTGGACATGGGACGTATTGTTAGTTTGTAGCAAATAGCATATCAATATTATTTAGCTGATAATTCAATCATGAACGATTCCAATCTACTGTCCAATCTTACGCCCGTCTTTTCGCCATAATCATCAAGTGAGCCTGCATCCTGAGACGTCTAACTCGAAAACTTCAAGTATACCAAATCATTATTGAAAAGAAGTGAAATCGTGTTTCGAGAATTTTTTAGTACGTGTCTGTGCACATAAATAATTGGTGGTGCAGGTAGTTAAAAAGATTAGGTGCATGCTGTGCATGTAAGATTTTCCTATTAATTCGAGCCTTGTGTATGTATATATGTATGTACAGAACAATAAACAAAAATGCGGCTCCTATTCCCCCACCTCCAGCCTAAAAACGGCCTTGGATGATTTACAGCAAAACTGTGTAAAACAAGATAGGGGAGTGGATCCAATTTATATTTGACCTTAAGGCTCGTGTAAACTGCTTCAACATTTACCCAGTATTAACTGAAAGAAATCCCGGGTTAGCTAAAACTGGTCCTTCAATAATGTTGACTGGTCAGGGTTGTCAGAATGTTGTCAAACATATCCAAATTTTTTTTTGTCTTGAAATATGCTCGTCACATTGGATTCGTATAAACATTTCCTTCAACAATTGTCGAATACGTAAGTGCACACGAGCACAACCAATTCAAACGAGTGAAGTACTGCGGTTCTTGTTATCAAATCTCTTACGATTAATTTCTTCAAAATCTTTGCAGGATGTTGTAATCATGTGAACGGCTTCATTGCAACATGATGTAGCACCTTTCAAAATGTCTTAACAAATGTGGGCGAATGTACATATAAATGTTGAAATTCAACCGGCCTTTAGAACAAACTCGTCTACTTTTTTTGTATATAGCTGGCCTGAAAGAATTCGTTTGAGATCCAGGGTTTCTAAATTCTTTGTAAAAACCAATTTCTGCATGTAAGTGTGTTCCTTCTAAGCAGAAACAAATGTAGCATTTACAGTACCTTTGAGTCATTTCTGTCATAAGGAATTCCTTTGGCGTAGTGTTTGTTAAAATCAAAACCATGCTCCACCAGAAATTTCAGGGAGCTGGGTTCAACAATGAAGCTGCTTTTACTTAGAACCATCACATTAAATGTCTGTATTATAAAGTCACTGTTTTCCTGGCCTTTTAGCAACTGAAGACTTTCCTCGTTGTCACCTATTTCCAAATTACTTTTCAATTTTCTTTGGAAGACTGAGATACCCAAAGACAACACAGACCGTGTTTTAGCTATTTCACAGAAAGCCTTGTATCGATCTTCTGTACACCTTAAGGTAAACAAAATGTGTAAAAACAGACTGAAATACTTAAATTGATCTAGGGGATTAACTTTAATTCACATGTAGATGTATTATCTCGTGGACAAGACAGAGTACACGTCTTAAATTATGTCTTGACCAGGGTAATGTTGTTGATTAGAAACAATAAATTTTCCGAGGATGCATGCCCCTGGACCCACCAAAATTCGCTCCCTCAGAGCTCACATGCAAATTAGTGAACAGCCTTATCAAAACCGTGGCATCTCCCAATGAATACTGTTTTGCGGGACGTCTATTGGGTGAAAATAATTACGGCTTGGTTAAATAAATAGAAACTAGATCATATAATTACACTGTTTCTTAACCAACTGTTTGTCTCGAAGCTACAACTGAATATTAAAGTTACAGGCTGACAGCCTCAGCCAGTGAAAACAATAAAAACTACATATATCAAACACCGCTGCCATACTTCGTAAGCATTTCTGGAGCCCGAACTCGTAGCTTTTTCACAACAATTTGTCTTAAACACATTTTCCCCGAATGTAAGATGAATCCTAGAAAGTTGAGGTAGGAAATCTGGATACGACTCCATTGATAACATTGTGAATTACTATGAAATTACCCATCTGCATTTTTCACACACCACCATAAAAATAATGACAAAAACAAATGAAGTGTTCAGAAACCCACGTACGCGTGGACAATTGGCAGCTTTTCTGGCATGGAATGATAAGCAGGGCACCGATTCTTGACGGGCGAAGAAGGTCTGACCGGCATAACTCCATCCCAAAGTACCAATACTAGCCCAAAACCTAAACAGGGATACCAATCCTCCATTTACGCCAACGGAAAATGATTTCGCATGTGTAGCAGTCATTTATAAGCTTGGGTCATCATTTGTGTATCTCAATTGTTAGATTAGTTTAGGATTAGTCCTTTGTCGGATTCTTTGGAAACTTTCATGAGAAAAGAAACATGAGTCTGTGTACTAAAGTTTCCACCGCATCTGATCTATGCTGTAAATTATAAAGCCAGTGTTCCCCTCTGTGCTAGTGTCAGGACTAAAGCATAAGGACAAGATCAATACGAAAACAAAGCATATCTCCGACGGGACTTGCAAAGATAAAACAACAAGAATTTTTCTTTGTTTCGTCTTTTGTTCGGCTGTTGGCTTATGCTTGGATTACGATCTTATGCTTATGCTTATGACAATCCTTATGTTGCAGGCTTGACTTCATTCCATCGTTTTTCTCTTTGTTTTGTCCTTATGCTTATGCTTATGCTTATGCTCACGTGTAAACCAGGCTTAAGGGCTGGGCAAACAACGAAATATTGTCGCGGAATCATTTGAGATTTTCGATGTTCCCTCAAATGTTTGTCCGTTAGCGCCGACACGTATAAACGTTATTGCGGAGACTGAATTGGCTTCCCGAGAACCATAAAATGTTTCTCAAAAAGTTCAGAAACTAATTTTTTTTTTTCATCCCGTTCTCGATTACTGTTTCGGAAACATTGTTTCTACGATTGTCCTATAGAGAAACAGAGTTGCCTAGTATCTACGGCATCGTTGTGAAGCGCTTCCTTCATTTTATTTGTTTTCAACATTGAACTCTAAAAAGACTGGAACGATATCTCGTCATATCAAGCCTCAAGATTGAATGAAGCCGACATGAGGGTAGCCATGTAGGTCAAAAGCACGCGTGGAAAAAAGTTGTATTAAACGTTTACTGTTCAATGACAGTTAATTCTGACAAATATCCAGTCCTACCGACATTGTCTTCTACTTATTAAGGATAAAAAAGAAAACTGTCTAAAAATCCGAATTTTAGGTTATGTTTTTCGTACTAAGTTGCGTGTTTCAGCGTAGGGAACTGGGATGACCTGCAAATTGACTTACATGTCAACCTCCCTGTTGGTTTCTAAATACAGTTCGCAGGTATCGTTCCAGTCTTTATAGAGTTGAATGGTTTTCAATTTGTTTTCATTTGAGGTAACGCAACCTAGTAGGCTTTAGTACAGTACTAATTTAAAACGTTCGTGAATGTTTCTCCCAACAATGTTTCTTCGTTTGCCTACGGCCTCAAACCAAGAACGGGCAGGCATTCCGGCGCGGAATTAGGCTTCCTTAACAGCACTAAGACAGGTTCAAATTACAGGTCTGCTAAACTTTCAAAAAAACGTATTTGAGTGTATATTGTCAAAAATACTTCGTAGCGGGCCATAAAACTAGGAAAAAGAACGCGACACTGCAGTTTGTTTGTCATATATTAACAAGAAAACGACTGTGAAACTGTAAATCATATATAAAGTACAGGAGCTCGCTGGATTTTAGCCTTACCTTGACATGGTATCTTTTCTGTTTCCAATACCACTCATTTCCTTAAAATAATGAAAAATTATCATTAAGAACAACAAATTTATAACATCACACTGAAGCGGCGATGCACAATGCACAATCTCCGAGTCAAATCTGTCTTTCGGAAACTTTTGAACTAGCCCCAATTTATAAACAAAAACTCTGAATTTTTTTTTGAGCTGGCCAGTAAGATCTTCATGGAGATGAAATCTACCCTCGTACGTATTCATTTTGTTCATTGGTGTGCTGAGATCTGTCATCCAGAATTCATGTTACGCATCAGAAAACTGAGGGTATACTTGGAGTGATTGTGTGAAGCCAGCACAGCTTATCCAATGGTAAAGTCTTGACAAGTGAACAGCGCTATACATGTTTTGAATTGTCAAATTTAAATTTTACTTATCGACTAGTGTTATTATATGGATAACTTACAATTTATTTTGGAAGGTAAAATTTAAGTTCGCCTGTTCAAAGCATCCGCAGTGCTGTTTGTTTGCCAGGAGTGGCAAACAAACCTTAATCAACAGATAGACTCCAGTCTATTAAACATATGATACAACGTCAAAAGTTTCCAAAAGTTTATTTCGGGAACAAATCTCCGGAAACTTTGCTAATGTATCTTAAGCCTATTTTCCACTAGGCGGAATTTTTCGCTCGAAATGCATTTTCCGCCGGAAAATTTTCCAAGCGAAAACGCATCTTCAATTTCCACATACGCTGAGCGGCGATCGGAAAATAGAGCCCGCCAAATTTGAAAGATCAAAAAACAAAGATGGCGCCCATAAGACGACAACACTTGCAAAGGCTATTAATTTTAATTTTACTTCGAATGAGACTTCGCCGTCAAAATGAGAGGTACAAGGAAGGGTTTTGAGTGCGAAAAATATTCGAGCAACGCAACTTTGTGGTTGTTGTTGTTGGGCTGAACAAAACAATTCATTTAAAGAATTTACATCCAGTGTACTCAGTCCATCCACACTTTGAGAATTTCCTGACACGCGAAGCAATTCTTTTCACGAGTTAATACCAAAGCTACTCATGCGAGCATCACCTTCCATGTTGTTTTCTTTTTCTTGCGATCTGATTGGTTATTTCACTTTAGCGGAATTGCGGAGGCGGAAAAAGTCGGATCGTTTTCAATTTTATCGCGACAACACCAATACTGCCAAGCGGAAAAATGAATAGCTACTGCGCATGCCCAATATTGATTTTCGGGTGGAAAGTGCATTTCGAGCGAAAAATTCCGCCTAGTGGAAAATAGGCTTTAGGCTCAAGACGAAACATGCTCTATCCTTGGAACCTTGTTCCTGAAACTTTTCAGGATACACTGGGGAGAAGTTTTCGGAAACCTTGTTACCAAAACAAAACTCAGAAACAAACTGGAAACAGTTTTGGACACAAGCCTCCGAGGACAGAACACGTACTATCTTGAAAGCCTTAGTCACTCACAAATTAGCAAAGTTTCCGAAACTTTGGTAATGCAGCGTAAACTTGGTAATGCAGCGTAAACTCACGGAAAAGCGATGTAAAACGTGTTTTACCAAAAGTGAATTTTCTGTCGATTGACAGCTTACTAGCGCTGTTATTCTTTCTGGGAATGTGTTTTTCGACCACAGGGACGGCTATAAACAGTTAAAACTTAAGAACAATTCATCAGATTTCTCTCAAGTTTGGTGGGACGATAGATTACTATGGCATATCCGCAGCGCAATAGTGATGGGGAAGGGGATAATTCCGCGAACTTCAACGTATGCATTGATCCCCGTGCAACCAGTCAGCTTTCTTTTACATCCAAGTTCATACAACATGCACCACAACTTTTTAAGAAAATCAAATATCAAAAAATTCAAGTGACAGTTGTACACCAGCATTATTTTAAACAGTTTTAATACATTTTATTATGTTCTCTTTCCTGGTAATGGCTAAGGTAAATGAAAACTAATCATGCAAACATCAGATTTTGTAAGGTAGTTAGTTGATTTAAGTAGAGTTTTAAATAAAATTAACATAAATGGCAACTCTACACAATTTAAGTTTGTTAACAGTGGCTTATCCATTCAAAGAGATATAAGCTATGAAGTACACAAAATTTGTTGAACAGCCAAATTCAACATTAATAGCTATGTAAGTAAAAAATAACTTCTTTACACCTTGATGTAATGTTGGCATGGGAACATTGAAAATATTGGAAGATGGTGCCAAAGTTGAAAATTTTCTTGACTAGAATCCTAAAGATGCTTGAAAATGATTCTGGAAGTATTAAATACTACTTTTGGGCCTACAGGTGGAAATTTAGTCCATAACCCCATGAATGTAGTGCAGTACTCTGCTAATTGAGCTATGAAGGCTTTTGTCTAAAGCATAGTCATGAGTTCTGTATTTATATGGACTATAATGCTGATGAAGTGAAGGGATTATTCTTGGAATATTAGAAATTTACTGATGTTCATGTGAAACAGATCATAATTATATAAACTAGTGAACATAGGTTTTGGAGTATCAAAATCATGTTTCAAGATCCAACTAGGACCATTTGCAAATAATGCAACTCTTGTGCCTCCATCTGGGAATAATAATTTATAACGTATTGTAGATAATTAAGTTTGGTAAACATTATGTTCAGGAGGCATAAGTCATGAATGAAATATATGCCACTGAATAAGATTCCTATGTCTTCTGTCTTATCAGCATTTAAGTATGTTAGTATGCTTAGAATGAAAAAGGAATTTTTAATGGGGATTAACCAATTACTGTCATTAACAGACATCTCCTTAACTCATTAAAGGGCAAGGGCACACTTTGTAAATTTACTCTGGCTAATCCCAAAAGATTTTACTCATCAATGGGATGAGCCTGGCCCCTTAGGAGTTCAGTAGTTTTAGGCATGAGAAACTAGTAAAATGGCTAATTGCTACTAAAAGCTCAGCATAAGATCAGTTTTCAGTCTAAATATCTGAAGCAGCAAGATTTTTGGTATAATGTGTAGATATAAATACTGGTAGACCTAATTTTGTAGGACTACTGGTACCTGCAACCAGGTTTGGCACAGGCAAATCCCCAGGTCCTGCCTGAGTTCAAGCAAGTGTTCAACCAGGAATTTTGAGGGGTAGGATTTGGATAGTAGTGTCAAAGCACACTTGGAACAATTTGAATCATTTCAAGTAGATCTACCTGGGTTTAGGGAATGGGGGCAAAAAGCTGTCAACAACAGGGTACATGTAAGACCTCCCACAAGAAGGGCATGAATCTCCTCTCCCTTTAGTTGTGCCTTTGCCAAGTTATCAGCTCAAGTCAGGACTCAAGCACTACTGTTCAGTAGTATTCTCAGCTGGTGTGATATTTTGCTCAATAAACCACTTCAAACTTGAAAGTCTAAAATGTCAAAATATTCATAATTATTTAAATACCTGCATTTGTATATGCATGTAACAGATTCATATCTGTCAGTGATTAAAGACTGGTGATCATGAATGAGAAGAATCTTAGATGCTCATCTATTACCTCTAATCTATTATTGATTCCAGCACCATCCAGTTATCTGATTAAAGTTACCTCGTTTACAGGTTAGAAGGCTGTTGTCCAGTTTGGCTCTACCAAACAGGTTTTCTCTGGATACTCAGGTTTCCTCCTGCAGTAACACTGGACCCAGGAGGGGTAAGACTTTACTGGGCCCCTAGGGAAAACAGCTTACTAGGTTGACAGGGTTATCCAGTAGGAATAAAAGACCTTATTATATATCTATATAATATGTATTATATATGTACACGTACATGTATTGAGGGCAACAAGTATGCTCAAGGCAACCAATGGAGCATATACATTTGCTAAGATGACAACCCTACTTACAACGAAGATTTAACAGAAAAACAAAAGTTCAAGAAAAGATCGTATATTTTCGTTAATTCTTCTAATTTTTAGTTCTTACCAAGTCCAAGGCAATGAAGGTTGAGGAACGAATAGCCAAGGTTAAAGCGGGCCAGTATTCAATAAAATTGTCTGCGTGGATATTAACGACCGGAATATTTTGTATTGATTCCGTCATGACTTGTCAAAGGGCCTAAGATCCCAAAATTATGAAAATAAAACTTGCAGAATAATAAACGTCCCACTGTAAATCATAACATAAATACTGTGCGCGCAATTTGCGTGCAGTTATCAATGAACTCAGGGGTCTGGAAACTTGTAGTACAGGACATGCGCACGCTTGTCGACATATTCCTCCGTAGTTCCGTGACATGTGTAAGATTATAAGGATAATAGACCTCGTTTTATGAAAAATTTCTGAGCAACCAGATAAAATAATTCATTGATTTTGAAATATCCTGGGAAATAAAGCGCTGCAGCAAGGAAAAATCGTGTGATTGGCTGAGTGGTGGACTAAAACTCTTGAAAATTAAAGCAAGGAACCAAATGAAGCTAACCGCCGATCTTATTTTGCAGTCAGCTCAGTTTACCAATGCTCTCAAAGACAGAGAACTGGACTTAAGAGGTAATGTAACATTTAACTAGTTATAATCTCTAGTAGTTGTGCAAAGGAATAGGGAAAAGTGTTCGCTGGCAGGTTTGGAAAGCTTTAGCCTTAGAAACATGAGCCACATAAGACTTCAGATTGCCGAGGAAAGAGCTATGAACTTTCGTATCCTAGTTAACCGTTTAATTGTTCTTAGGCCCTCATTTTTCGAGGCATATGCAATTTTACTTTGCCTTATTTTCTTTTTTAAGCTCCTGGAGGGACTTACTTAACTTTAGGTCATCAAGAGGGGGGTGACTAGAAGAGAGGTTAATGGTCGAAGGAGACAAATGAAATATTCCAACATCATAAAATAACGTTTGTCCTATTCAAGTTCTGGTTGATTAATACATGTGTTCAAATCAGAGAATCCAAATATAGAAATTAAACAGCCCACAGTACAGTAGAAAAGTTGTTTTCAGAAGTTACATGCATTAATGATTAAAGCCCAGGTCAAATACACCCAACATTTCATTCAATGCCTTTCAAGACTGTGCAAGGATGTTTAAGTCTGATATGGTCAAATGTATTCAACATATACCATTGTTGGCAAGATCACTAGTAATTTTCAATGCAACCTGATGAAAAATTTGAACATGTTGAAATTGTTTTCAACATTTTATTCATTGTCATTCAATAATGTTCAACATTAAAGAGATTGAGACACCAGGTGGGAATTGGAGTTGAGTTATAAATATTATGGTATTGCCTAGCAGGTAACCTTTAGTAAAACTGTCATTCATGAAATAAACATTTTTTCAAAAAAAATGTGTAATCAGGGTATTAAATGTGATTTACACAAGTGTGAATAAACATCCTAGATTGTTACAAAATTAGATATGACAAGAAATCAAGGATGCAGAACAGCGCAACAGAAATGGGAACTTTCAAATTAACTTTGACATCCTGATTGGAGAAAGTTTACTTATTTCCAAAATAAACCCATCCCTTAAGCTGACAATAACCTCAAATCTTTTCCATTAACTTTATTTAACACATGTTCTTTTCAGTTACCTCTCCATTGCATCTTTGATTTCTTTCAATTGTGTCATTATTTTGTATCCTTGATTTCCTGTCATGTAATGTCCAACATCAGTCAACATGGGTTGCAAAACACATTCAACATAGTGCTTGCAATAGTGTTGAACAATGTCAAATAAAATACTGAAAGTTGTTGGCCTGGGAATAAGTAATAAAATTTTTAACAAAATATCTGACAAGTTTAAGCATGGAAATTGCAGTCTTAAAAACAGTTTCTGGATTAAAAGGATATGTGCTCCTCCATGGAAAAATGAATGTAACATAATGCTTTTGCAATTGCATCGAATATACAATTTGAACGGGATTCAGTAAATTTATTCTGGTGAATACAGTCATCCCTCGTTTATCGCAGGTGTTAGGTTCCAGGACTGCCCGCGATAAGCGAAAATCCGCGAAGTAGCAATACTATATTTATTTACAGCTCTTGTGATGGCGCTGTTTCATGAGGCACTTCATGCAGGACGTTTGGGTGGCATCACAGGGCTTGAAATAAAGCAAATATTTCACAAAACTTTCACAAAACACAAGACTATAAAGTAACACTACACGATTGGATCACACGTTGAAGTGAAGTGGATGAGCTCTGATTGGTCGGCTCTTGTCTGTTAGCCAATAGCATGCCGTGTATGATCTCATTTTATATATAACGGCACATACCACAATATAGTGGGAAATCCGCAATATAGAAATACATATACATATTAACAAAACCAGTGAAACAGTGAAGCCACGAAAGGTGAACCGCGATATAGCAAGGGATCACTGTACCAACATTTTGCCCCTTGACAGGTTAATTTTTCACCTGAAAGAGGAAAGTCTAAATAGAGGGAAGGGACTTAACAGGAGAAGTATGGTACTCAAGCGTAAATTCATCAATCTTATTAAATTCTAACTTATTATAATTGTCCAATAAATGACAGGATGGCTAAGTGGGAGAATGCGCATTGTGAAACTAAAATAATATTTCTAGTAAAGTGGCTTTGTCTTTTTCTATAACTTTTTGTGTACTCTGTTTCTTTGACAGGTTACAAAATTCCAGTTATTGAAAATCTTGGAGCAACATTGGTAAGCAAACTGTGTTAGCAAACTACAATGATAGAAGTCTGTCTATGACTTGTGGGTGAATAACTTGTTTCATTAAAGTGACCTGGCAAGAGTTAAGAATGATATCAAACTGGCCATGAAATTTGAAATTTTCAGCAGTATCAGGTTTTGAATTAATTATTGAAAAAAATGGTTCTGGATTTTTCTGGAGTTGTAAAAGCTCAATTATGGGAAATATACCACCATCCTACCATATTTTCTGGTCGATTACCCACAGGTTATAAAACAAAACAATCTGAAGATCAGCATCTTGAGAAATCCAAGATATGGATTGAAACAAGACGAGAAATGAGTTTGTGATATTTCTCATCTCGTTTCAATCCATATCTTGGATTTCTCAAGATGCTGATCTGCAAAATATTGTTTTGTTTTATATTTTTTCAAATTGTTGGCTGGTATTGGTTTTTACCCACAGGTTATCTGTTGATTTTTCTGTTTTTCATAATACAATGGTGTGGGTAATGTGATGACAAATTTTTATTTTGACATCTTACATTTGGCAAAAACCTGGTTACTCCAGGGTCCGAATTAGCAGTCCAAAACAGCTTTGCAAGTTGTTTTTCTTTTTTTCAAAAGTAACATTTAGCACATATATACCCTGCTCCCCCTCCAAGAATGCTCCCTCATTGATTTCATTTTCTAATCAAGCCATCATCTACAGTATCACTCTAATGAAACTTAACCATTTTCAAGGATTGCATTAGAGGGATATGTGAGCAACAACTGAGCAAGAATCGAGAACTCAATATGTCCTAGACAGACACTTGAATATCAAAACTTGCTTGTTGACCCTCAAAATAATATCAATAAGAGTGAAATTACATGCAAAGTCTAGGGAAAAAATTTGCACATTAAATCCCTCTTCTGAATAAAACTCACAGTCTTGAAAGTGTTATCCATGCAGAGTAAAACTATCAAGATTTGCTTCACATTGTACCATCAGCAATTGATTTTCTGCACCTATCAATGATAAAATGCATTTTAATACCAAGGTCTGGCTCATGAATAGGTTGGCATTTGAATCAACATTATTTTGAAGCCTTAATTCAGCTAATGCACTCACAAAGTATGGCTAATGCAGTGACAATGTATGGCAGAACTGATTCTAATACAGTCTGTTAAACATACATGTTTAATGCATGTTTGGCTGAGCAAAATTTTGCCGTATGAGCTGGGCCTAAATGTATCTTGGAAATCAGAAGATCAATCAGGTTTCACTCATTTTTCCTTAGTTCCAAGTCTAGGAAAAAATGTTCTGAATTCAAATGTTCAAAGTTTAAAATGTTCCAGAGTTGAGATTTAGCTTTGGCATTCAACCTAATTTCTTTCCAGCATTGGGTAATACTAAAGCCCCAGTTTCTTCAGTACTACTCGATTTAGGAATAAAATATGAAACTGTTTGTCTGGTCAGGTACCATATATTCTGGGCAATTACCCACAGATTATCTGTTAATTTTGCTAAAATACATAATCAGTGCAGGTAATATGGTGGCACAAGTAATCTGTCAAATTTTTAAGACCGAGGCACATTGGAATGACTGAACAAGATGTGTGATTCAGCAGTGCAACACCACAGCAGAGGCCAAGAGTTCCATTTTCATCTTTTAATGTCAGAGATTGTGATTGAGTCACACAGGTTGTTAAATTGACAATTCAAGGCAATTATGATCCAGTAACATGTAAACACAACAGTCCTCTGTGACTTATATTCTACTGTAACTCTTACAGCATAGGTTGGAACATGTAATACAAATAAACTTTCTTGCACAATGAAAACAGACTACCCATGCATGGCTTTGTCTTGCATTTTCTCTGATAACATCTACTTGTAAACTTAATAAATGTTTTCATCCACCATACTTTTTTTAAATCTTGTGGTTGTTTAACCCTTTTACAAATTTGCTCGACATGTAATGCAACATTCTTATGTTTCAAGTTGAATAATGTTGCTGCATGTCTTAGCCATTGAAAAATTCAGTGCAATTGACAACTTGTTTCATAAGGTAGTAAAACATGCAGCAATTGTATTCCACATGCAATGCAAACAGTGTCATGTTACATGTTGCTGAAATTGTTGCCAGTATTAGTTCTCCTTAGCTTGATGCTGTGGGTTATCTGACAGTGTGGGTAATAGAATGAGTTTTTTTCAAAAATTGACATTTCCGTTACTGTGCAGGTTACATGCCATGCGGATAATAGCCCACAAAATATGGTGGTTGAAAATAATGTCCTCTCAGCTTTCAAACTATGTCACTAATACTACAATTCAAAGAGTGCAACAGCAAGTCTCTCTTTTGCATACTCTTTTGTACCAAATACAAGTGCCACCTTGATTATGTGTGCTGGTGGGAAATTTTCTGTAAGATTAATAAGGGTGCCAGTCTTAATACCTGTGTTGCCAGGTACATTAAGTAATTATTATTAGTAGAAACTTAGTCAAGTACTATTGCAAATGCTACATTCTGATTGGCTATGCTACTCATTATCTATTCATCAATAGATAGCGAGTAGTTAAAATGACTTCTACCTCTCGTTTTTGTGAAGTTTCTGAAGACGAAATAGATTGCCTTCTTGAAAGTGCAATCCCAGAGAAGATGAAAAATGTTCTTTGCTAAGTGTTTCTACTAAAACAATTAGATTATGAGCTTGAGATTTCTATGAGGTGATAGTTGACTCGGCCTTCGCCCTTGTCAACTATCACCTCATAAAAATCTCAAGCTCATAATCTAATTGTTAAATAGTAGTGCCAGCACTTAAAACTGTCAGTGCTGAAAATTGGTATAATTAATTTTATTATTTATGACTTGTGGTTTCATAATTTTTTAATTAATATTTTCTATCTTACTAGTTTTCTCCACCTCTTCTTAGTTTCTTTAAGGTTGATTAGCATGTTTATTAAAAACAGTATAAATTATATAATTGAAATCAGAGAAAAATAATATCACAGTATAAACCTGATTGTACATTGTACGAACTATATGTTTTATATGAATTCCCGGCTATCTGGATTTTCACATGTTTATGTTGGATTCGGCACATTAATTGGATTTAATTTCACATGCAGACTATGATTTAATAAAGAAGCCTATGAAAAGGAGAGACAATAATAAAATGAAATATGTTAGTAAATAACAATGAAATGTTGTTGTGAATAAATTCCTTCATGTATGGATGTTGTTTGTTTGATGTGCCCTTGGAAAAAATGTTCATGCCAGATATGATTTAATCATGCTGAGGAGAAAATTCCTTGACAAATAATAAGCATGCTGTACTGAATAAGCCCCATACCAGGGGGAAAACAGAAGAAAATAATTTAAGCATGCTGGCACTTGTATTTGGTACACAAGAGTAGGTTGAAAGTCTTGCTAATGCTTGGCAATACATAACCAACACACTTCATATTCATATAAAATGATAAATAGTGAGATACCTGTAGTTGTGACATCCTCGTGTGAAAACATTCAAGAATCACACTCACTGCTCAAAATTATTTGTGACTTGCAAAAATTAGTTGCAAAATAACTGTGTTGGTTTTTTTGCTTGAACTTTAAGTTTCATTTAAGCAGTGATGTAGTTTTTGGTGTTTTCTGGGTATTTGTTTAATAAGGCCAGTAATCAATGAATTGATTGCTTCAAAAAATCAACCAGTACTGAGACGTGGGTTGAGTTCTTTGCACTGTTATGATCAATAAACATTCATGAAGCTCTAATCTCAGAAAAACAATTTATGATCCCCAGACGGGGATCAAACCCCCAACCTTCTGATGACTGGTGAGATGCTCTAACCATTGAGCTACTGAGACCAAGATGATGAGCTAAGGTGCAAGTTTGATGTGTGCTCACTACTAAGTGGCAGCCTGTATGTTGGAAGTGTGGGGAGCTTGGAGAAATCTCGGATGATAAATGAACATTCATCAAGCTCTAACCTCAGAAAAAAAAATTTTGAGCCCCAGGAGGGGATCAAACCTGCAATCTTCTAATGATTGGTGAGATCCTTGATCCTCGTCTGGAGTTCCAAAATTGTTTTTCTGAGGTTAGAACTACTTGACAAACATTGATCTATCATCCAAGATATCTCCAAGATCCCACATTTCTAACATATATCACATTAATGTGGCAATCACCTACTATGAATTAAAACCAGCACCAGATTTTGAACACAGATGAAGAACAAATGATGCCTGGTTGTTTGTTCATAACCAAATCAAAGACTGCTTAGGTTTTGCAAGGTTTTTTGAATGGTAAATCATCTTCAAATGACATTTCACTGCAGAAGACCTATAGTTAAAGTGAGATTTTATCACCTGCTTTGTTAAAATTATGCAATTTTAAATGAATTATGTAATTTATCATAAATGCAATTGGACAAGTTTGAGGCCAATCATACCAAATTATACCATCTACCATATTTTCCTGGTGATTACCTGCATGGTGTATTACCTGCACTGCATATTACCCACACATGTCAAATTTATGGTCCAAAAAAAATTATATCAACAGATTACCCACACCCCAACCATGCCCTTGCAGTGTTATTGTTGCTCTGAAATGATGAGATGAACTTGAAGAAGTAGCTGGTGATGGCATTTTTGACCAGGCACAATCAAATGCAAGGGATTAATCAAAGCAAAGTGAATTGAAGACGATTCTTAATTTTGAATCAACCATTTGAAATCAAATCACAATTTTAAGCCATGAGAAATTTGAGTGAAATTGCATGAGAATTCTCTCATGACATAGCAACACACAACATGGTATGCAATATGTGGTCCAAATTGCAACAGCTTTAAAATTTACTCCTTAATTCAAACTGATTGTTTTCTACCTTTGAAACATACTGTTAGTTTAAAGCTTGTTATTCACTGGTGACAGAAGTACTGAAAGCATGGTCAAAACAAGAAGGGAAGATTAGCTTGGCACAATGCTGGACAGCCTGACTTGTGAATTTTCATGCAAACCTGAAATTCTGTGAAGCAAACTGGTAATTACACCAAAGAAACTAAACATTTTCTAGATTTCTTTACTATTTGGAAGATTTGCACAAGCATTTGCACAACTACTCTGCAGCAGTTGAGATGATTATTGATTTGATAATGATATTTTTGCCAAATGCAGATGTCAAAATAAAAATTTGTTGTCAAATTACCCACACCACTGTATTATCCACAGCAGCTTCAAAAACAAAAAAATCAGCAGATAACCCATGGGTAATCACCTGGAAAATATTAGATTCAAACCCCTGTCCATAGAACTGTAAAAACCTAGCTATAAATCATTAAACAAGACACAAATAATAAAAATGACAGTAACATGCAACAATTGAAATTCAACACCAGCATCTTTCAATGAACATGTTTGATCACAAAAAATGCAGTGTTTACCAATAGATTTAATAATTTAGGCTTGAAATTTCTTGTCAGAAATAGGCCTTAACCCAGATTTAATCTTGAAGACCTATACATCAGCTATTTCAAGTGAACAGTGTTTTAATTGCATGTTAAGCCTCACTGATTGTATCCAAAATGGTTTTTTTTAAATTTTAATTTTTTTTTATTTTTTAAGGATCAGTTTGACACAATCAATTTTTCAGACAATGATATCAGGAAACTGGAGGGATTTCCATTACTAAAAAGACTGAAATGTCTATTGCTGAACAATAACAGAGTATGGTAAGTGACTATAATAATTAGTTATTGGACTAAAACATTTATTGTTGGTGAATTGGAGGATGTAAATCTTGGTAATACATGAACAAAGAGTGGTTTAACTATTCAATTTGAGTACACCTTCACAAAGTTGTATGTCGAGGATGAGGTTCAACATCAAAATGAAAACATTTTATGGGAAGTATCACAAAATTTCAAATATTCAACCTTCCATTCAGCTTAACCATTTAACACCCAGGGCTCATCTCTGTAATGAGTAAGATCATCTGGCACTAGCCAGAGTAAAATACCAAAGTGCACCCTCACCCCTTAATGGGTTGAGGAGATAGTGTTAACAGTGTTTAGACATTCACAAAAAATTACCAAATTCACCCTGTAGCTCTGCTGTAATACAGTGTTAATACTGTGGTGATATTACATCATGGATATTTAAACACAGCTCAACAGTACAATGGTGTAACTTGTTCTTGTGTGCTGCAAAACAGCCAATCAGAAACCACTTCATACATCAGTGTAGGGAAATTGGATATTTAAATTGGGCAGCATGCATAACGACTTGAGATTTTTAAATGATGCATACAAATAGTCCAAAGGGTAATATAAAGAATAGAAACAAGGAAATTAATCTGTGCTTATTACTGAACTATATGTAATATGCATGTATGACCATGAAACATCCTGATCTTATTATTAACCCATTAAGGGGCAAGAGTGCACTTTAGTATTTTACTTTGGCCAACATCAGTCAATTTTACCTATCAAAGGGATGAACCCTGCCCCTTAATGAGTTAAGATGGTTTTTAAATATTTTTATCTTTGTTATACCCTCTTGATGTAATTGAATTGAACTTTGCTTTTTGTGAAAAGGCATGTACAGTGTTGACAAAAAAGTAAATCCACAAGTTTCTGCTTTATTCTATATTTGAAAATTTTGGGAATGGCATCACTTCAGTGCTGGAAATAACATCAGACATTGTCAGATCAGATTTCAGAAGTCTTTGATGAATTTTACCGAGTGATCTGACTTGACGTCCTAGCAAAACATAACTTTTTTGACACGAAAGACTGATGACAAGTCAAATTTACCACCTGAGGAAATTAAAAAAGCAATTTTTTTCAATTCAAAGTATTCAGAAAGACTGTTTGAACTTGTTGTTTAAATGAAAAAAAGGGGGGAAAGTATTATAACCTCATCCTGAGCATACATATGGTGTGGGAAACAAATAGTATATGTAAAGAAACGTTCATTTGATTTGAAATAAGTTACCACTACTACTCATCTTTGAAATGATAGCTTCCCACTGTTTTTTAAGCATTACAACCCAGGTAAAAATATCAAAAATTAAAAATATAAACACACTTTTCTTACAGTATTTTTGTATACAAATTACTGTATGCTACAGTAATTAATGTGTCACCAATATTGTAATCTGTCAGATTAAAATGAAGATTTGAAAGTATACATATCCTGATACATTAGAAAAATTATTTCCAGCACTGTAGTTTGTATAATATATAAAAATAACTTCATTTCCATAAGATCTAATGGTTTTAATATATGTGTTTATCATTTTCACTGGAAGAATGGATCAGCTGTGAAAGGTATGTCCACAAACCCACATCATAAATAATGGCGTCACCCAGAAATTTTCCTTATTTAATAATTTTGATTTAGTGACTTAATATAAGACTGCAATGTTAGTAAAACATTTAGATGATAGTTGTTGAGGGACAATAATTTGAATAAAACCAATAAAATATCGACAAGTTGCTTGAAAACAATGATAAATTTTTAAAAAAATAATTTGACTAATTGATTTCATACGTGTACGTACAATAACATTATCAGAACATGCTCGGGGGGGGGGGAATTCGCAATTAACTGCGAAATAATTGGCTCAGAGATGGAATTTCTGTGCAGTGTGAAGATGTTTCATGGTAGTGAAAATTCGACTGCAGAAGTGGCAACGTGTCATTGGCTGGAACATTTGAAAGATACTTAACCAATCAGTGACCACAATTTGCTCTTAATTATGTTAAACGATCATAGACTGTGACTTCCCTGGCTACACGTAATTTACCGTATGTTTAAACAACAACAAAAAAATTGATTTTCGAACTTTCGTTCGCAGCGTGTGGCGCATGTCTCGTTGCTGCATGCTCTACCTGAGTACCTTTGGGACATATTCATATAATGTAGGAGAATGTGGGGAAATGTTTAACTGTTATTTTCATTCTTAATGGCCGTGTTTAAAACCTAAACCAACATGGGAAATCCTACATGTAAATGTTAGTAAAAGACACGCAACAAATTTTTCCCAAGCGGAATGTCCCTAGACTGTGAACCTGCATTTCTTAAGCGCTTAAACTTTGTCCGTTTTTGATTTTTTGATTAACGCCATGGGCTGATTTAGGGGGAATTTAAGGGGGGGGGTACAGCCGTCTTGGGTGGAGAATTAAGCCCTTGTTCGGCGGATGTGCCCTTCCTGCTCGGCAAAAAGCGCATGTCATAGAAAGTATTGCGAATTTCCGTGGAGTTATATTTCGGGAAACTCAAAAAATGCTTTTTCAGAGCTCCAGAAGTTTCCTTATGGAGCAAACCCAGACCACCTAAACAACCGATATTTTAGTGAATGATAATGATAAAACGTTATCTGGTACTTCCCGCCCTTTCGTGAACCGCTCTTCAGACTCATATCCTAGATCTTCTACTAAATAACGTGTGTTACTGTTGTTTCAGCTGTACGTAACTTTTCAATATTTAATTTTTCGTGAAGATGTATCTGTTAAAATTAAAAGAATGTTTTCACTAACATTGATAAGTTTGTTAAGCGAATTTCTGCCGTAGGTAATACTTTATAGCTTGTAAAATAAGGCAAAAACACGTCAATTACTTCAGGTTGTTGCAGTTGTTATCACTATGAACCTCGAGTCGTTCAAAATGTTTGTTTTTCTTCTTAGTCGCATCGGTGAGGGACTGGAAACATATTTACCAAATCTGGAGACACTTGTCTTAACTAATAACAACATGCAGGATTTGGTAAGTTTTTAACGTATTTAGTTGAGGTATGGTTTTATAACGTCAAATGTTTTGTTATTCAATTTTTTTTTTTTACTATAGAGTGATTTGGAACCTTTGGGTAGCATTAAAAGCCTGCGATATTTGAGGTAGGACCTTCATTATTTTTATATTTTAATCTCCAGGTGTAATCCATAGAAAAACATTTGAGATACAATGAGGTGCATCGACTCATCAGGGTTTCTGTCTAAAGGCATTAGTGGCAATTACCTGTGAGTGCTGACAAGATCTAGGCTTTCGATGGGATCTGAGAACATGCCCCCGTGTAATTTTTCAAGTTTAAGTCATCTCAGATATCTTGCATTCTGAGCTACTGACAGTCGTTGAAAATCCCTAGTCCACAGTTTACTGATAGTTTGATAGTTTTTTTTATTTCAGTTTGATGCGTAATCCCATTGTAAACAAACAGAACTACAGATTATACGTCATACACAGTGTACCTCAAATCAGAGTCTTGGACTTTCAGAGGATAAAGCAGAGAGTAAGTAAAGTCATGAAAAGTTCATAATTAACCAAGTTTTTGTTGAAGTTTTCGTGAAGTTTTCGTTTCATAATACCTTGAGGATGATTCTGAAATAAAAGTAAAGTCTTGCATAAGTTTCTTAGATTTTATCTTTAGTGTAAGGGTTCTCTCAAGACGTTTTTCTCTTAAATCTGTCATTCTCGGATTGATCTCTCCAATTTTAGTCTACTAGACGCCCGACGAAATTACTCTGGCTAAAACAATACAGTTTTATGGCGCTGTCGCATAAAACAGTGCCCTTTTGATGTACGCTTATGCATTTGAGGGGAAATTAGTAGTAGTATGCATGCTGACGAGGGAATTTAGGGATTAAATCTCCCTGGAAACAGGGGTCTTCATGGTATCACTCAGGCTAACGCCCGACCATTTTTCTCACCAAAAGCAGGACTCGAAATTGTGAGCAGAATACGCTTCATCGTGATTAAACTTAGCTGACCGTGATTCTTTGAAACTTTGAAATTTTCTTATCAGAAACTCGTTTATCATTACGCATTTTTCGAATTATTCGATATTTTTATAAGATTTTTAAATATGATATTTTAATATGACGGAGTTTTACAGTTAATTTTTCATGTAGAACTTTCGCTCTGTACAACTTCTAGTGGTCATACCAACCACAAAAGTTCCTTAACCAACTTTAAAAGGTTTTTACGACTAAAGTTTCGGGGCTAGTCGTATTTTGTGAGTATAATTTTCTATTTTGCGACTAAATGTCTAAAACTAGTCGCATTTTTGCGACCGAATTTTTTCTTAATTTCGAGCCCTGACGGGGAGACATCTGGATAGAAAAGGATTAGCTTTGACTTACGCTGTATGAGTTTAGTTGCCAAAGCGATACTGATGGACAGGAAAGAGTTAAGACAGTAAAACTTTGAAGTGTTGTTGCGAAAACAGTACGGCAGCTGTGTGTTCTAGTTTTGCCGCACACGAAACCTGCATTATGGAAGCACCGCAGCCAAATGTCCTACGCGTAGGCGTAGAAATGGGGAAACAAGTGAACAATTGCCTTCCTCAGTTACTAAAATAGGGGCAAGCATTTCCTTTTTGTCCCTACTTTTTCTTCATGCGATTTATGTACTATGTTTCAAATTGTACATAAATATTTTAGTAGGTTCAAAAGTAACATAGAAGTGGGGCGCTTGCCTCGGGAGAAAAATTTTATGGGGCGACATTCTCAGAAAGAAAGATCCGATTTTTTTGATCTTTTTTTCTAAATTCAAAAATATTTTGACAAACCTGAACAAAATGCTAAATCAGTGTGTCGATTTCTCATCATTAATTGATGATTTTCCCCTGTCAAGGCTCGAAAGGGTCTGTTTTAAATGTTCGATGACATTTTAAGTAATAAAAATCAAAAACAAAAAACTCCTGTTTCTTCAAAAGTTCCCTGTATAGTTGTATACTGGTGGTACCGCTATACAATTATTACATAAGGAGCTTAGGTGTGTTAGAGAGGGCTGAGGGGCGCCTTCAACAGAATTGGTCCCGGGCAAATTACCACTTAGGTATGGCTCTGGTATTAATACTCACAATGCTAACGACGCTATCGCATGTGGCATGATCATGTGGTGAAATTGATCATGTGGTGAAACTTGTAGTTGGGACTAAGAATCCATGAAGGCCAGAAAGTCATGCTACCTCGGACACCATATTATCTGGGTGTTTCTTCTGAGCTTTTTACTTCTGAAAGTGACTTCTGAGAGAAAGTGGAAAGGGTATTTAAAGCTCTTCAAGCACCCTGTTCTTCCAGTATTTGTAGTAACACTCCGTATTTTTCATGACTGCCGTTTGTTTGTCCATTTGTTTTAACTTATCCTTGTAAGGCTTACCTTGTCTCTTATATATGTCCTATCTTCAGGAGAGAGATGCCGCCGAGAGGTTATTTGGTGGTAAGAGGGGAGAGAAACTGGTAAACGGTGCCAGGAAAAGTAAAACAAATAAGTAAGTTAAAATGCTCACTAAAGATTTACCGGGCGGAAATCTTAGACGCAAAATGAAGATCAGAGCCCAGCTCAAAATTCGGAGATGTAATGTCATCACACTCAGGGATTAGAAACACGCGAATAAAGTGAACTTCTATTAAACTTTACTCGTGTGTTTCTAATTCCTGAGTATACTGACATTACATCTCCAAATTTTGAGCTGGGCATCTTCATTTTGCGAATAAGTAAGTTATCTAATACCTTTTAAGTGAGTTGCTGACGTCACCAATGCACTTTAACCTAAGAGCAAAAGCCGCAGTTCATCGTGGTTAGGAATAATTTCACGTCTATAGAGGATGGTGTCCACCAAGCGAACGTTTTGCGTGGTTGTTTACTTTGGCAATTTTCAAAGCGTTATATATCTTAGCATGGATATCTTAACCAGTTATTACCAAAGACCCGGCTTGCTGGCGGACACGTCGTGGATTGAAATGTGCGTGTTTGTTCCAGTTCAAAGTACATTTGAGGCAATGGAACAAAAAGAGCCGCTAGAAAGAACATAAAGCTTTAAGACGGACATAAACGATGAACTGTGATGTTTAGAAATCAATGCTGTAATACCAGGATGTAAATGTTCTTAGCGCTCCACTGAAAAACACCATTTAATTATTATCATTTAATTATTAAGTATTATTGTTATTATTACAACTTTGTTTTTGTTTTATCGTCTTCGTGACTCTTATTCCGGGGGTTCTCAACCCACTTGCATGTGCTACCCACTTGAGGTGGCACTGTTCACCCCATTACCCACCACACTCCACGGCTACTCCGTACAGTCTACTCTACACTCTACTCCACAGTCTACAATTTCTGCATTCTACAATCTACAATCTACACTCTACACATACTAGTCTACACTACCCCACAGCAGGATTTGTTTTCAGTTCTATTTTTATCATATTTTTCTATTGTTGTTGCTGGGCTCCCGTTACTGCCCGAGATAGCCCAAATTACCCCTGTCTTATTCAGCTTCCCACGCTTTTGGCTTATCCATTCCAGTACGTTTCGTATTTGTACACCTGGGATATCCAAGCCTCATACTGGTCTCGTGAGCAGGCGTTTTTTGTGTGGGGATTATCTCCAATGTACAGTCTAACCTGTAGTAAGCAGTTCTTCATTAAGCGGAGGCCTTGTATCGGGTGGACAGCTCCTGAAGAACTGCATCGAATTAACCAAATAACGTTTCTCATATCACTTTGATATTTAATAGATTTCCCTAAATCGTACTACCCAAAACCAGATGATCGAGATAAGATCAGACAAATAGCCGAAGTTTGTTTTTTCAATGTGTTTCCGTCATACGTTCTATATTTGTTTGTAGTACTGTGATGCAATTTACACATTACTGTAACGCTAAATTTTGAGACCATGTCGAGTAACCAAGGGGTCTGGGATCGAAAACCTTTAGTAACGGAGCATCTCTATAAAATGAGTTCGAATAAATTCCTTGAAAGTGTCTGCTTAAAATACATTTTGATTGTAAACGTGACAAATGATTGGGGGCTATTTTGGCATTGTTCAACTATAATCCGTTCAATTTATTGCAGAAATATCGAGGACTGTTTCTCTTTCAGATTTGTCCCTGGAGAAGCACTTGCCAAGACTCCAGCCTCACAAACGGCAAAGAAAAATCCGCAGAAGAACAACATAGCAGCAATAAAGGTTCGTCTTTTCTGTGGAAGTGTGAATCATTATCATATATGAGTGCAATTCAATCTAAGGTTAAACAATAGTCATCAATTACTGATTTTGTTCCACAATGTCTACTGTCAAACTGATGAACATTACGTCTTAAAACTTGCATGCGCATCTCTACCCGAAAAAAAATAGTTAAGAATACAGTGGTAGCTGGGGCCGAAATTGACTTTTTAAGTAGTTTCAAATCTAGGCGTCCAAAATGAACTGCATCACCAAGTTTGGGTGTTATTGCTCAACGGTAATGCGAAAAACAAGGGTCCATACCTTGTACCTTTTCTCTTGCCAATATCTCGAACTGAGATTATGATTTTTCGGGTCTTTATATCAGTTTTGTAAGAGGTTGGCAGCTTGAAATATGGTCGTCCAATGGTCAACCATCTTGTGCCATTTGGTCGTCAGTGTTAATTTCTGTTCGTTTGAAACGACTGGACGACTGTAAATTTCGCACCCTAGCGGAGATAAGACCCTGGATACGAGGTGGGGTAGTCGTTTGCGTCAACGACGTCCTGCCATGCTGCCTTCCGTTATCGCGGTTAAACGACAAACATTTCTCAAAGTCAAGAGGGAATTGGCTATGTTGGTAAAAATCGAAAAAGAAAAAGAGAAAAGTAACCCGAGTTGTTCATTAACGCACGCATTAATTAATGAAATTGGGAATCTTCATTGAAGAAAATCAAATGTTACGCTAACAAAGACTACATATCCAAACCTTTTGGGGTTTTTTTTTTGATCCCACCAGACATGGAGATTTCTTAACCTGATGTTCTAGTTGCAAAAAATATGTTAGTAGCGAAAGATCGCATGTTTTGTCGACCTCTGTGTTTCCAGCAAGCCTCCACGTTTGACACTTCATGCCAAAGGAGTCTGAGTCATTGACCTGAGTCCAAAAATCGTCAAATGTGTTTTTAATTTTCCAAAACAGAGAACAAAAGGTACACCTTAATATGAACGTTTTACCAACACTACACCTTTTGCTGTTTATTACCAGAAAACATACTATCATTAACGCCAACCACAAACTCATTAACGCAAAAATACATTCATTTTATTCAATTTATATTCACTAGCGTAGATACGCAACCATTTGCATCAATGGGCATTCTATAGTGCCAACAGACGACCATTAACACTATTCTACTATACATTAGGGATTATAAAAATTTAAGTTAGACAAGATATTTCTCTTGCGTAATTTATA
The DNA here is from genome assembly GCA_030142905.1 of Heliopora coerulea. NCBI lineage: Eukaryota > Metazoa > Cnidaria > Anthozoa > Scleralcyonacea > Helioporidae > Heliopora > Heliopora coerulea. Next base: position 2,028,272 of record JASJOG010000033.1, read on the forward strand.
TTTTATTATCCCTAATGTACAGTAGAATGATGTTAATGGTCATCTATTGGCGCTATGGAATGCCCTTCGATGCGAATGGTTGCGTATCTACGCTAGTGAATGTCGATTAAATACAATGAATGTATTTTTGCGTTAATGAGTTTGAGGTTGGCATTAATGACTGTATATTTTCTGGTAATGAACAGCAAAAGGCGTAGTTATCAGGAAGGTGATGGTGGCCAGAAATGTGTGGATTGAAACAGAGGTATTCACAGAGTGTCGGGATTCTGGATCCTTATTATGTTCTTAAACCGTCGTGGTGAAAATTCCGCCATTTTTAAGTTACCGTGAAAAAAAATTGCCCTCCACGGTACTAATTTCCATTGTTTTCCATCTAAAGATTATTAAGTTTGAGAAGTAAACTTAAACTAGGATTGTATAAGCTGATCATTCCTCTCAAGTTTCTGGTCAAGTTTAATGACTTACCCAAGAGAGTAACATTCGACAATGCACTACTTAATGAATGAGACCTTGACCAATAAGTGGCAGTGGTATCTCAGTCTTTGCAAAAGACATATCCGATCACCGTTTTGGTTCGGTCCCTCACAAGTGGCCCTGGGTAGCCTGTATGCAGTCGGTACTAGTCCAACACCATTGAGCGTCTGTTGCTGATAATAGTGCTCTAGGTCACGTGGACTTTCCCAAGTTTTGTGGATAGGTGTCTTGTTTGACCCTTAAATCGCTGTTTTTGAAATGTTCACTGTTAAAGCATGTTCTCGCGCTTGACACAATAGATGCAGGCGGCACCAAATTCCTTTCAGAAAGCTGGTTCATATGACGATTAGGATGGATGTTTAAAGTTTAAAACATATCTGAAAATTGCTTATCAGTGTTAATTTGCATTACGGCGTACACAAGTTGTAATTGGACTAACGTGGGATTCTCATATTCTGGTTTAAAGGCCGCTATTGCCAACGCCAAATCTCTTGAAGAAGTACAGAGGCTAGAAATGCTACTAAAAACTGGTCACGTACCCGACGAAGCCATGGCGGTCGATGGAAAATAGATTGATCGTTAGCAACAATGATCCTGTGGAACTAAAGCAGGCGAAAGCGATACCTGGGTATAGGGAAGACTGGTGATCTATTTTCGCGCTTTTACGGGGGCGTCAGTGTTCATGGTGAACCGTCGACCCTCTCGCGACACAGTATTTCTCAAGCCATTTTATTACTTCGGGTCTGATAAAGCAAATCAAATTTAGTACTTAGTGTTGCACTCCTGATGACGCTCTCTAAATTTCATTTTGAAAAGGGTGCTCAGATAAGTCTGTTGATCAGAGCCAAATGATTACTTAATAAAAAGGAATTTTGGGCATTATGTTTCAATCATAGACTTAAAAATTTCAAGTGTGCTGAGCGGCAGCACTAACTGTACCCTGACATCTTTCTCGTAAGCAATGGTGTTTGTAATTATTCTTTTGAAACTTTGCATCAGAAACGAGCAGCTACACACAAAAACGCGGGTTTTGTGTTCGGCGTGGTATAAAGTCTGTTGAGAAAATAGCAGTAATCCCTGATCACGGAAGGATGCTGACAGAATGTATCAGGACTGATATGTAAGCAGTACATGACAGAGTCTCCAAGCTGCGACTCTTAGTTTATATTTCAGTAAATATGGACTGTCTGGTTCCTGTAGAATAGATTCTAACATGCCAATTCTTACAGACTGCAACAGTTTTGTAAAGAAATACATGTACCGGCTTGCCATATCAAACTGACGCAGCACTGGCAAACCAAAAGACTGTTGCAGTCTGTTAGTTTGTCACTGCTTTATCAGTTTCACCTGATAGGCTGAAACAGCATATTCTCAGAACTGTCACAATTTTCAAGAACAGCTGCGAAGAAGAAATAGCTCAAGCCATGCAATATTTCGACGTTATCTAACTTTAGTGCCACGGATAGCTATTATTTTACACTGGTTATATGTCAGTCCTGCTGCACTCTGTTACCATCGTGTCGTCATCTGGGGTCACTGCATTCGGAACAGATCTGATTCAGAGCGTCAGTGGAACTAACACTAAGAAATGGGCGTTGCAAGTCTTATTTCATTTTATTAACGGTTAGTGGTTGTCGAATCTCTATAACTTTGTGTCAGCAAATTAGTTTATAACCGTTAGTCGCAACAGTAGTGTTGACGCTGGACTTCGAAAGATAGGTTTGGCTCGTACTGCACAAGCGTTGTGGTAGGCCTTTAAGAACATATACTGTGAGGTAACTTACTATTTTGTTTTTATTTATTTTTCTTTTTAATTTTTTTTCTTAAAAACGACTTCTATTTAAAATGGTCTCTTCTTGCTTGTTGCTGATTTTGAACAATACTCTGTTTAATCCTGAAAACAGACGACATTCTTCTGGTCTTTACGGTCGATAAAATTAAAAATCTTTGACGATAAGAGTGAGTGGGAAAAGCGAAAGTGACGTAGAACTGAGGACTTGCAACCGTTTCCTAGTTTTCATGAGCTGTCAGACATCCAGGTGCTGATTACATGAGACCGATACGAATTCAGACCCCTACCAAATTAAAAATTTTTTGAAGTGTACGCATGAAACTGGAATGAAACTAAAACCATGTTCTTGCCAACATTTAATTCCGCATTCTGTATTTTTGTTCCCAGCAGCAATGCTTTTATTCTTTGCCACAGTGATTGATCTGGAAAGATTTCGCGTTTTCATGAAGGAAATTTCGTACCGATCCGAGTTCGAACCGGTCTGAGCTCATTCGTGTCGGTCCAGCGCCCGAAATCAGTGAGACCGGTCACATGTAAACAAAAACAATGATTTGTATGGGGATCAATCTCAAGTGGTGCCGGTTTGACTGCGTACTTTGATAAATGATCGAAGATTGTAATGTCATTGCATGCAAAGTGTTATGTTTCGAAAATCCTTATAGCTGTTGGCCAGGTACACACCAATTAGACACAAAAGAAGCATGGAAAGGTAAAAGCATTTATTTGTATATAAAGAGCGGGTTTTGCATTGCAGTTTTTGTAAAAATACTTCATGACCTTAGTTTGAAGGAAGCATCCTCCATCTTCTAAAATAATTGAAAAGTAACTATTGATTAGACTACCATTATGCACTGCAGTAATGTATGAGGTCCATTAACGCTACCAGAACGTACTTTCCATGATTAAATTCCGGGTTTTTGCCTTCCGGGTTTTAAAGATTCTGAGTTTTTGTATTCCGGGTTTTAAAGGTTTTGGGTTTTTGTGTTGCGGGTTTAAAAGAATCGAGGTTTTCGTCTTCCGGGTTTTAGCGTTCCCCATTTCTCGTTCACCGATTCCCCATTCCGGGTTTTTAAAGATAGCCATCCCAACATAAATTCCCATGAGAATCCTACACATGGCTGGACTTAGATTTCAGTCCGAGCGAACTTGATCTCGGGCAAAAATTTTCCTACATTGAATGATTTTGGAATTTAACTTTTAGATACAAGCTGGGTTTTTGTGGCATTTTGTACCAATTGAAATCTTCAGCAGGAAATTTAAATGTAGCCGTGACCACAATCGAGCGTGAAATGGCCTTAGTCTACGATATAATCCAATTCACTAAAATCTTTCCAACAATACTAACTCTATAACCAATACTAACCCTAACCGTAACACCATCCCTAACACTAATCTTAACCCTAATACTAATCCTAACCCTAACTAAATACATGTTATAATATTTGTAATAAATCCATTTTTCCTTGCGTCGTGTATCTTAAAATTTTCCTGCCAAATCGCACGTTGCTCTACCATTGAGCCAGCAATGCTGGTCAGCATCCAGGAGAGTCCGCCACTGAACTGTACTTTTACAGTTAGTACAGTTTAGTGACATCCGCTAAACTGCACTCTTAGATTTGCACTCTAGCCTTTTGAACTCTTGACCGTGGCGGCCACGTTTGTCGGGAATGAATTGTCATTACCAACCACGCATTTCCTGCATTAAGCTGAAACAACATGTTAATTTGTCGACGCATTTCCTGTACTTAAGGTAAATCGTGGCTAAAATTCAATGCGCATCTTCCAAGCGTAAGGCAAGAACAACAGCCACACACTTTCCGTATCTGGACTCCCAGGAACAAAGCTGCATACCTCAGTTTTCCCAACTATTGGTAAGTCGTAGTGACTATGATTAGCTCTTGGTCAGGATAAGCTTATTTATCGCAGAAAAAAGTCACGTCAATGTCCAGTTTGAATCTTGTCAAGATGTAAGATTTTTGTTATCGATTTGTTATTCAAGCCTTAACGTTTTAAAATTTTATGATTTGGGTTTAGGTTCATTTTCACACTTTCTTGAAAGCAATTTCTGCTTTCGAGTAAGGTTTATGGTTTCGTCTTTCAGGATAGACTGAAATCGAGCTCTTTGTTTGACGACTGAAACGAAGTATCTATTCGGGAAAATACTTAAGCTTCAACTTTCACGTCAACAAACATACTAGGTAGCGCGATTGTGGAATATTTATTCTACAATCTGGATTATTCTACTCACGATGGTTCATCCGGATGTATATGATTGAATTATAGTAGCGTTCATGATATATTACACCGACCATATTACAACGAACGAGTTGTAATTCATTCTATTAGCAGGAATTGCGCTTGCGAATTCCCATATGCCATACGAAGATTGGCATGAAGTCATCGTGACGTTTTAATGCCAGATCTTTTAACTTAAAAATGACGTGTGTGATAACATTGTGGGCGGTAAATGAAGTCGAATGCGTAACTCTAGCAGTGAACAGTCGTGCAATGAGACTAGGAGAGTCCTAATACCGGAGCTTCTATCACTTTGTCAATAAAGTCCTTGACAAAATTGTCTTAAACATTCTCATTGGATGTCAAGGATAATGAAGTAAATTTTGTGCTGGATATCGTTTGTCACTTGGATGTCACTTGTTCAGTCTTTTGAATTGAGTTACTCGTGGCTTCGAAATACATTTTTTCGAATATGCAAGATGTCACATTTTTAAATGATATTTATAAAAATGCTGATTGTTTAACGCTTGAGCAGACATACTGTTGGCAATCAATCCCATGAGATTCTAAAGACAAAGATACGGTGGCCATGTTGGGGTAAAAATAGCAGTTAATGGGATTGTTTTGTTATAATTCCACTAACATGGCCACTATTAAGTCACATGCCAACTCTGCATGGGAGGAAATGTAATGATTTATTGATGAGATTTTAATTATACATATGAAAAGGTAGCACGTAATTTTGCGATTTATTCATGATATTTATAATACATAATATAATAATTATATAATAATAAAATATTTAATTAAAATGTGTTGAATGAATTTAATTTTAACATGTTGCCCGTCCATATCTACTATCTTACTCGAGATGACCGCGCAACTTGTGAGGAAGTTGTTTATAACGTGTTATCATGTATCGACTTTCAAGCTCGCCCCAATTTTCCCGGTCAAATGCATCAAGACTGGCACATGAGAACTTAACTGTTTCAAACAGCGAACTTATCATGTGCATGTGCTTAATACCTTGAATTCAGTTCGGCAAATGATAAGTTTGACGTTTGAAACGGGGCTAAAAAAAATAAACAGTTTGCGTGAGGAGCTCTGGCCGCCAAAACAATACAATGACCATTAAGTCGGCCGTCCTCCCACTGGATCAACGCCCCCGTACAGCGCCACAAGAGAAGCGGAACAAGTGGCAGCGCTAAGGGGGAGGGGGTTTAGGGGGGGCTTAGCCCCTCCAAAATTTACCTAAGCCTCCCCTTTAGGCTTTTATCAATTGTGCTAGTAGAAGTAGCACATTATGCTACAGCTACTGCTCGTTCTTAACCAAATTGGGCATTTTTAAAATTTATGCTTCTTTTTCTGAAATTATGCTTTCGGAAATCAATTTTAAAAGCTCGAAATCAAATGCTTGTTTTTTATATAGTAACGAAAGCAAAACATGTCATTGTTTCTAACGTTGTCTAGCTTTTACTAGATTGCTACCTATCCCCTGAAATGTTTTAAATACAACACAAAACTGCACTGGTGCTTTGCTATCATAGTTAGTGTCCTCAAAAAGTTCCCTGCTGCATTACACTTGTTTGCAAATAATCAAGTTAAAGAATATTCGTTGAATCGACAGAAGGATTGGAAAAAAAGCGTTTAACAGCAGTTCAGTTAAATTTAACCATTTTGTTTTGACTTGGAGAGCGTGGACTGGATCGGAACTAAAGTTTCGGTGAACCCTAGGCGCCTAGACTAAGGCCCACTAAGAGACAGAATTTAACAAGACTAAACAAAGCTTTAAAATTAACTCAATATAAGCAAAACTTGACTTACTGGAGACTTATGGCCCTATATATAGTAATGTGCTTTGTGACTGATAAAAATGTGCCGGTTATGCTAGCAGTGCCACTAAGACAAAAGACGGCAAAAATGTGCTCGTTTTCCCAAATTATGCCAAAAAATGTGCTAGCACAATCAATAAAAGCCTACTCCCCATAACCCCCCCTGCTATGCTAAATCTGGAAAAAATGGAAAAGTCACTTTTTTGTCGCAATGATAACTAATAAAGAAAGCGCTTCGGAATGGCTTAGAAATTGTTTCTGGGAGAGTATGCCTTCGGACGTCCTTCGAATGGTTTCGCCCTTTTCGTGCTTGACAAACTTTAGCTTCCCCAAAAGATGTTATAGCTACCTATTAGGTCCCCCCTCCCTCCAATGAAAATATCCTGGCACCGCCGCTGAGCGGAACCTTTTCAGTTACCTAATGATCGTGTGACGAGAAACTTCGAGAGGCAATAACAGACTTCTTTACCTAACCTATACCATATTTATACTCACAGATGCGTACCGAATGGGGGTCAGGGGGGTACTGCTCTCCTGACGGTTGTGAATCATGTTTAGAACGCTGATGCACATTGTGTAAGTGAATGGCCACAAACGATCAAATATTAAAGTCCTGTGGAAGTACGATCATAAACTTTTTAGTTTTCTTACTTGCTTTCAATGAAACTTTAAACTAGTTTTTTCCGCAGTTTAGATTTATGTTATGCCAACACCTAAGAGTAAGTCATAACCTGGCTAGATAACAGTGAAAGTAGGATTCCGTTTACGTCATTGCCCATAGATTGCCCGTGATTGTTGATTTTTCTTTCTCCGTCATCAGAGCGAGTCATACATTTAACTATACTAATTGTAAGGTATAACACGAATGATTACTTTTTGCAGTTGTTGTACTTGAGTCTTCACATTCCTCCCATTTTTTTTGGCTTTATGCAGTGGCGTAACGCTTATAAGCTCTTGCCTGGTGGAGCGGTCGGTGAAATCCGAGGACTCCCATTATATAAGTGTTATAAAGAGGAATAATTTGGTATTTGATTTAAACTTTTTAAACACCAATTCATTGTAATGTTGGCGCACCGTGAGGAAAGGCATGTAACTTTCACTGAAAGGAACTTATTAATTTATAGAGAAATGGAAGGTCTGAAAAATGTGGAAGCTACTCATGTGAAAGAACAGTGTCCTGCATTTAAAGAAGGCTGTCCGTTTGCTAAAGTTGAGGAAAAACAGCTGGCTGAATCGATTGAGAAATGTCCTGAGTTTAAAGAAGGTTGTCCATTCAAAGACGCCAAAAACCTCGCTGATGTTTACGACAAGCTGTCTCAAGTTCCCCATGCTGCTGGACGTGAAAATGAATTTTCTGGCCCAAAGTTGACAGAAATGTATAAAAAAATGCACGATACATCCGAATGTCTTGAAGAGAAGCTTGGAGATTGCCCTGTGTTTCATAAAGACCAAGGGTGTCCATTTAAAGGCGTTCAAAATGGAGAAGGCAAGCGTTCAGCTGAGCCAGTGGAATCAGTTGATGATGAGGTGATTAACAGTGAGTCTTAACAGCAGGTTGAATTTCCAAGAATATGGGTGTTTCTGAACATTAAGATAAAACGTTTCAAAAAAGTCTGATGTTCTCTATCCAGAAGAAAACAATGTCCTGATGTTTCGAGCGGATGTCCTTGATCATGGTAACATGTGATGTGAAATCAAAAACACTGGCTATTCTATGTCTGTTAACGGTGCGGGAAAAATTAAACCAGTCAGACGAGCAGAAGGTAAACAAAATGATAATGAAGATAGGAACTCATTTGCTATTCTTACCTTCAATTATTAAGCTGGCACTGGGAGGAGCTGACACCATGCTTTTAAATATTCATCACACCTTTGTTTAACGTCCCCTTCCAACCTCAGCTTACTGATCGATGATAAGAATACCAAATTACTTTCTATGTTCATCATTATTTTGTTTACTTTCTGTGCTTCTGATTGGCTTCATTAATGCCCCACTGTTTTCGAACATACAGTATATATTCAGTGTTTTTGATTTCACCTCACATTTTACTACGATGAAGGACATTCTCTTGAAGCTTCAGTACCTCGTCTCTCGCATTATGGCAGAGCACCACCTTATAACGTTTTCAACTTCAATCAGAACTACCTATGCAGCACAATATTTTTAATTTTTCTATTAGAGAATTATGGACTTGTGATATTTTATCTCATCAGAATGTTGAAAGACAATTTAAATTTAAAATTTTCTCGGAGAAGTGCCACTGGCTATCTCCTGCACTTCGTTTAAAATTTTAAGTTGGCTCCTTATGGTAATTCAAATTTTAATAAGGGATTGGTTACTAAGTATTGTTCACCATGCATACGTAGGTAGGGGTGTTCTGAACATGTTGGTCGGATCGGGTAAAAAATGAAAAAGTTCAGAACCTTGTCATTGACATCTTTACCATGTGAACAATTACCACAACACATCGGGACGACAATGCAATTTTGAGCGTAGGGGACATAAGTCAATAAAATTTTCATGTCCTCTCAGATATAAATATTTATTGATCAGATGGTAATTTGCTGGCTTTTTTTTAATTGCGGAAATAAATTGCGCAATAGTCAGAGACGTCTGTACGAGACGTCTCCCCTTGAAGAGTAAAATCGTCTGTTGCAAGCCAGAGTTAAATTAAAAAATCAGATATGGACCGGAATCATTGAGCTGTACAGACTCTTTTGGCAGACCGGCAAAGTGACCGTTTATACAAGTTCCTGATGGGTGTGACACATGCACGGTCAATCTTCAAGACTTGATATGTTATTATTGTCGATATGTCAGACTGGCAGAATGATATGTTGGCTTTCAAAAGGTCGTTTCCATACCCCTCTTATAACTCATTCTCCAGATGCAGTTTGGTGGAGATTACACCCAGCTGTAGAAAAGAATTTTGTCTCCTGAGTTTGCAAAACTTTAGCGATGAGTTTATCGATCCGTAATCTACCAAACTATAGCCAAAGAAATTAATTCTGACGTTCAGTGATGCCATTGATCCACAAAAATAGACATTGCCCAGTAGTCAGCAATCTGCAAGTTTTTATCCCTTGCTGTATCGCTCCTTGACAACCTAGAACTCATCAGCGGCCTATTATAGCAGGACAGAAGTATTTCAAATTAGCTCTTACGAACGGGCGAATAATAATTTGAAAATGACTTGAAAATATCCACATGAAATAATCCTGGGTACACTCTTTCAACAAAGCTTTGTTGGGAATATGCATTCAGTTTTGTTTTGAATGTACGTTGGTATTTGATGCACGACTGGCGTTTTAAGTGCTCATCCGTTGCAGTCCCAAAATACCAGATTTCTGAGACAATTTGTAACAATGGCTCTTCATCTCATTTGGGTTGCCAACGCCTAACATAGTTTTTCAACCTCCCACATCCCCAATCAGTTTTCTAGTCAGTTTTCCCAATCAGTTTTCTTGAATTTAAATTTCTGGTGCTGTTGCATAGATAGTTCAACAACGCCTTAACAACATACTTGCTGAACAACGTTGACAACATTGTTCACTTAGTAGAGCGTGATGTTGTTCACTCTATGCAGGGAAATATTGCTTACGGAGGGGGCCGAGTTAGACATTGACAAGTTGTGCTAAAACATGTATAGTTGGAAAGGTAATCTTTGCTCTGCCACCTGAGTCCACGTCCATCGGTGGTGCGGGAAAGGCATTTCATCAGCTATCAGAATGTTGCACGTTTGATCCCGCTCATAGTGATGATCTCAGAAAACTTAATGAGTTTTTTTGCGCTTTCATAGAACTAGTTCATCTGATATCTGTTCAATCTTTCAGTCAGTCATCAAGAAATTAAAGACCATCGATTCTTCTCATCTACAAGAGACGTGCCCTGCATTTAAGGAAGGTTGTCCATTTGTTAAAGTAGAAGAGAAACAGTTGATAACGGCAATTACAAAGTGTCCAGAGTTTAAAGATGGTTGTCCTTTTAAAGGAACGAAAAGCCTTGCTGAAGTTTACGAGAAACTGTCTCACGTTCCTCATGCCGCCGGACATGAAAGTGAATTATCAGGTCAAAAGTTGGTTGAAATGCTGAAGAAAATGCACGATACTTCTGAATGTCTCGAAGAAAAGTTTGGAGATTGTCCCGTTTTTCATAGTGACCAAGGATGTCCCTTCAAGAGTGTCCGAAGTGAGGAAGGTAAACATTTGGTTGAACCAGTGAAGTCAGTTGGTCATGACCAGGTAATCTACTTATATGAATTATATACGTCACTTGTATGAGTATACGTTGGTACATATTACATATATACGTGTGCGGAGGGTATGCGTGTACGTAATGTATACGTTCATGCACATATCTGTGTCTATATCTATGTCTTTGTACATGTACATGTGAATAATACATATATATATATAACTACAGACGGAACCGTTTCGGCCTATTGGGCCTCATCAGTGTAGTGCTGATGAGCAGGATGGAGTAGCCTACATTATATAGGCAACTCAAATGTCCCACGCTTGTGGTACATCTAAGCCATGCCAGAGCGCTCTAACTAGAGACTAGTGAGCGTGCGCAAATGCACTAATATATAATATTTTATAGAATTTTAACACTTTATTATACTAAATGTTGTTGAAGCTTTCTCGATTCCTCTTTCAATAATTTTAGCTACTGACCTGTTTCTAACTGCTGAACAAAAACTTAAAAGTGGAGTTTTTATGATCAATTAGAACAACAAAACAAAAAGAATTTCGTTTTCCGTTGTTTTAGCACGTTGTTGAGACTTTAGAAACTGTCGATGCCACTCATCTTCAAGAGCATTGTCCTGCTTTTAAAAAGGGTTGTCCATTTGCTAATGCAGATGGAAAAAGTCTGGCCGAAGCAATAGAGAAATGTCCAGAATTTAAAACGGGTTGTCCTTTTAAAGATGCCAAGAGCCTTGCTGACGTTTATGGGAAGCTATCTCATGTTCCACATGCTGGTCATGCTGAAGAATTGCCTGGACAGAAGTTAGTTGAAATGCTTAAAAAGATGCACAATACTTCAGAATGTCTCGAAAAGGATCTGGGAAATTGTCCTGTATTTCACAAAGACGATGGGTGTCCCTTCAAAAGTGTTCGTAGTTCTTCTGAAGGCAAACATTTGGTTGACCCTGTGCAGTCAGTTGCTCATAGCCAGGTAATAATTCAACAATTCAAAGTCCAACAAAATACTTGAAGTAAATTACTGGTTTATTTTGCAGGAAATAGAAGAAAAATTTACCTAGTTTCAGTGGCGTACTGGTAACGCTTAATTGCTGCCACCTGGTGGAGCAGGGGCCCGGCGACACATCTTAGGTGGTGTTTATATGGAAGCGAGCCAGCCCCCCTTGTAGGGCCGGCCCGTTTTGCCGAGATCTCGCCTCCCTGTGAAATCCTTTGTAAAATTTCTTTTCGTTTGCATGAGAGGAGGGCCAGCCCTATTAAGCGAGATCTCGCTATTGACGACCAAAGATGTCATCTAGGAGGGCTGGAAATTTCCATATTAACACACTGAGAAAGGCTGGCCCTCCTATTACGCGTGCGTGTTTGATCCAACCCTGCTAGAAGGGTCAGAAAATTCCCATGTAAGGGCGAGGTGAAATTCAGCTCTCTTACAAGAGGGCCGGCTCGCTTCCATATAAACACCCCCTTAGTCAAAATCCATTTGTGGCGGGGCTGGATTAGAGAAACCCGAAGAGTCCCATTTTAAGCCATTAATATTGATCGAAAATGAAGATTAACGTGTAAATGGGAATCCCAAAGGGTCATTTCTTTTAACTTTGCATTCGTAAGACATTTCTTTCACAGGTGACACGACTATTATAACTTATACTTATCCCTGACTAGATGATTACCGTAATGACGTAGACAGTAGGTTGACTGTCATCAACAAAGTTTTCCTACAAGTTTGTTTTTGTTTTTTGGGAGGTTTTTTTGGATTTTTTTATTTTGTTTTCTTCGAGGAAGGAGCATTCTGTCTTGCTTGCATCCTCTCTGCCTTTATCAAACTTTCGGCGTCAATTGTTTAAAAGTGAAATTTAAAGATTTCCCGGCGATCGTTTTCGCGAAATTTATAACCATCCATGATAACTTGACGTTAAATCGGGCTAAAAGTTTGATTGTAACAATAGGTTTACTCGGCGAATCACCTCAACAGTGACGGTAAACAAATAGAAAGAGCGTCTGTGTTGTGATAATGGTATATGTTTTACTGAAGTATTTGTTTCACTAAACGTTGTAATGCTAGATAGAAAGTATTAAACTCTCACAAAAATTGACATTGAAGGTTTGTTTTATTGTTGTAATTTTTGATGAGATGGTGATGTCAATGTGTCTTTGAAATCGATTCTTAGAGCTTCTAAAATGTTAAAATTCCTCTGGTGCCGGAGACTTCGCCCCCTGGACCCCCCACGAGGAACCTTTCGCTGCCCCCAGCCTAATTGCCTCATTATGTTAATGGTCGAGATTCCTTCGTACCCAGCGTTACGCCACTGCCTAAAAGCTTCGTGCCACGAAAAAACTTTTGGGTCTAAGACTGATATCTAATTTTCTAGGAAAGCAAATTTGCGCAAACTGACCCAAACACAACAAAAAGATAATACAAAAGTATATATATATCATAGTAAATGAAAACGTAAAAATTATAAGATGATAATAAAAAAAAACATAAGATGAAAATACCATGATTATCTCGGTTCTATGGTCCATACCTTACTTCTTTTACAATTAGATGTACCTCGCAATGATAGAAATTCCCACTAATGGAATTAAAAACTGTACTAATTATATTATGTTGTGTGAAAATAGAAACTTAAGGAAGCTATATTAGATATCATCTTGAATGCGTTTTGTTAAGTTATAATTCCATTCCTGCTTTTTTTTTTTAAGAGGATTGAGTTTACATAACTAAATGCATTTGATCACAGACGCTTTCTTGTCTTATCTCTTTTCTTTTGTTTGACCGTTTTAGGCTTGCAAGTGATGCCATTTTTCATGGAAGTTTACAGTCGTATGAGTTACTAAACCGTTCCCTCTACACTGCCTTCTAGATAACTTTACGTTTACTTATTACTCGTACTTAATACTGTGCTTTCACCCACATATATATTTTTAACATTTTCTAGCTTCCTGTCTTACATACTCTGTGCACGATAATACATTATACAAATTTTTAATTAGAATATTGTTTTGTAAACCTTGTTTTTCGCAATTAGAATTGCATCTTGCAGCATTACTGTTTTCTTTGCTTAACTGGTAACCTCTTTTTGATAAAAACAGATAATGAAATTGACATTTAGCAACTGTAACTGTTACAATTCTTTGGAAGAATTAATATTGTCTCAATTTGAGTTCTAACTAGGAAATTAGCACAGATGAATGTCGGCAAAAATAGATATAGAGAGTAATAATGTGTTTATTGGGAGTACTTTTGCCTAAAGCTAGCCAACATTTGACAATCATTAAACTTGGATTTTGAAAAAACACTTGTAATACAAACGTTGTGCTCAAGTTTCCGACTAAGAATCCATACCCATTACCAAGTTTTCTTAGACCAGATCTAGGCCTATCGATAGCTTTATTTGCTCGAAATTAAAGCAAACAAGTTTTTTTTAAGTATGGATGGTCCACATATTCTTTCCTTTTGAAAGAGGTTCAAATAGATTCGGAATTTATATTATCACGTATTCTTCGGTCTCAAATGTCGTGTACGTTCACACTTGAGACTTTCTATTTCAAAATTTGAAGTTGTACTGTATCAAGGCCATGTTTCTTTATGCTAATTTGTTTGATTTTCCATCTTCTCCCATTTTCAAATGTACTTAAAACCGTAAAAACAGCTTAAAATTTCTACATTATCACAAATTTCAAAAATTAAAAAGAAGCATGAAACTTGAACTTTATCGCAAAATGCAAATTACCAGATTAATGATATACATTGACAAAAGTTTTTCAATTCTAAATGGTCTGAGAGCAATGCATTTTCAAGGTAACACAGCAGAAAAAAAGGGTAATTCGGTGCCGAAATTAAACGGTTCATTGCCCAAAATTTCCCAACTGGCTGGCGAGTGTCCATTTGTGCTAATTTCCCACATAACATGAAATATGGCAATAGAAATACATTACTAGGGAAGAGAAGAGAATCAAATCCTCTCCTATCCTTCCTACTGATAATTTGAGTTCCTCTAATTTTATTGAAAAGAGTTATTTTGAAAGCCTCAATCTAACGATACTTCAAAGTCGCTTTGTAAACTTGGGTTAAAACTGATCTAGGGTTACGGTTGTGGTTAGGGTTTGAGCTTGGGCTAACATTAATGTTAACTGGAAGGAAGTCGAGGTTGGATCAACCGTGATGGTTTGTGCAATTCCTTGAATCTTCGCGCTTGGTTGTGGAAGGTTCTGGGGAAATAGAATTTGAAATATCTTATGTTGAATATCCAGTTACTTTTCAGGATGCTCATGAATACTTCCACGTACCTAAACTGGAAAATGCAGAAGAATCGAGCCTTGTTTTTCCAGTGATCATTGCTTGAAATGAGCAGATGATGATTATGAAGTCAAAACCAGTCATTTGATTTTCATAAACAAATGAATCAGCAATATACAGGAATTTCATAAAATCAAATATAACTGAAGCAAGAGAATTCTTGCCATTATGTTCATTATGTGTCTTTCTTCAGAGAATTTCTGGAAATAGTGAGTTTTGATTATCCATATGTTGCGAACAATCTTTGGAACGTAAAGCTGCACAGACTTTTACCAACTCAGGGCCAAAGAAAAATAGTTCTTTAAGTCAAAACAACCAAAATTGCCGTGACAGTAATTTAAACTTCAGGCAATATACATTCCTTTATAATCTGGAAGCAAACTCATTGAAAAAAACCTTGAAAATACTGCTGATAGTTTTCATCTCGGTTGTTCAAATTTGAATTTGGTTGTGAATCTAATTACTTCCGGTAATTAATTATTGTCTGTAGGCAACCAATTAAAAGTCGAAAAAAAGTTTGATGTCTCTGGCCTGCGGCTTTGCTTGACTTGACACACGGTAAAAAGACTTAGAATATTCACTCTGACAAAAGTGGATCTTTTCTCCGATTGAAAATCAGTGGTCCTTTCTCCGGATGAAAATCTCGTTGAAACGTCTGGCTGCTTGATTTTAACAAGGAGTAAAGTGGGTTTTTAAAAACTTTCCTTGTAATTGCTTGAAAAATGGGCATGGTCAATTTAACCCCTGCTCCCCCCTCTCAATGTTGTTTCCACATGGATGAACATGATGAACGACTCACAAGAGGCTGCAATACAAGATTGAATAACGGGATGGGGGGGTGGGGGTGGGGATAGCGACATGTATATATCTGTTTTGTTTCAACAAATTTCTCAATGATTGTCGATTTCCCATTCGCTGAACACTTTGTATTTCCCGACCGAAGAGGAAGACTGGGTACGAGATTGAGTTGTCTTTCACTCTCTCAGAGTCATCCCTGGGTAATAGGAAGAAAAATTTGGAAAAACTGAGTTGACCTGAGCCGGGATTCAAACTCGCATTTTCGAGGTTTCGGACGGCTGCTCTACCAGCTGAGCCTATCAAGTCACCTGGAAACAGTATGTTCCAATAAAAGCACGAGAGATCTACGCGACAGTTTAACTCTTATCCGTGGGTGTGTCCAGTGTTTCGATTTAATTTCAGAATCATCCTCTGGGTAAAATCCTCACACATAAGTGTTAAAATATTGCTAACGTCCCTCAGTTATTATGGATTAAACGGGCATTTTGTTTACAGTTGACAGTGATTTGATTGCACAACTGGTTGAGTAGTAGTTCGGAAACTCGAAGATTCGAAACCGAGTTCGAATTTCGCTCAAGTCACCTCAATTTTTCCGTATTTTCAATTGACTTTTTACAATTTTGCAGTGTAGGTTGAGATTGAATAATTGGTTCTCACTACGCTATATTCTCTCTTATCGTTACTCGCTCCAGTTGTCTCAATTATTAGTTACTGTTTTAGAGAATGTAAATGTAACGGTTAACCCTTTAATGACTGATTTTCTTCTTTTATTCTCCCTTTGTTTTTCTTTTGTTTTCCCGGTCGTCCTTTTGTTCTTATGTGTCCGATATACATCGGACACTTGGCGTTAAAAGGTTAAGGTATTTATTTTTTGTTTTACTCTTAATAACTGAAAGATGTGTAAGTCAAAGCTTTGGTGTCATTTACCCATTGATATAAAAATATTTCATTTTGCGCTTGCCATGTTTGTGCCTAAATGTACCTTGCCATCAAGTTTCGGTCGACACCTCTGGCTGCGACACAAAGAATCGATTGGTTTCCAGAGTTGGGGGAAGTAAGGGAAAAATCGCATGCGCATTAGAGCAATGTAATGAGATCAAGTGGCAACACTGACCCTCCACCTCCAAATCGCTTACGAAATGATGACTCATGGTACCATATCCATTTATGCTTACACCCTGTGGCTTTGGTTGGGCAAAGGTTAAGAGGTGTCGTTGACAGTTGACTGGACACGTCTGAGTTCTGACTGGAATATCATCAGCAAGCGTTCCGATTTTGTGTGCTAGCTTGTTCTAAGAATTAATCAACGTCCGCAAGTAAGTATACGTGAATTACATAAACGTTTGTGTGCAACATTGTATCTGATCCCGTTTTCGTATCTTCACGTTCTTCGCAAAGCAAAGTTTCGTGCATCTGATATCTAGTTTCGAATTTCGCGACCGACTGTTAAGTGTACTTGGTAGTTCGTTCACCAGCCTCCTGTACCGTCTGGGAAGGTTGGCCAATGCTTTATTTGGCAGTATTCTTGTTTTGTTCTTCGTGACTTGAAAGACTTTTTTGTCAGACATGAAGCATTGACTGTTTGGCTTTCTTCACGCATGAAGAATCACGTTTTGGAAAAAAAAAGACATTGCCCGTAAGATTCGTTCGTTCAGCTGTTTCCTGTGCATGTCATATCTCACATGGAAACATGAAGTGTTTTGCTCGACCCAAGAAAAGCGAAGTTACTGAATGGCAGATTCAGTGGTTTTCTCTTATTCATTTTCGTCCACATATCATCAGCTCTTAATCTTGTTGCGTTGCGTTGCGTTGCGTTGCGCTGCGTTGCGCTGCATTGCGTTGCGTTGCGCTGCGTTGCGCTGCGTTGCGCTGCATTGCATGACGTTTCATCACTTTTCTTTAAATTGTACTCTTTGTCATAAAGTGCTGCGTTTATGGACTATAGCCTTTCTTTTCTGACTGAATTTTCGAGTAAAATGACACGATTTTGTTACATGACTAAGGTTCTTGGGAAAGAAGGGAGGTGTTTCCGTATTCATGATGCAATCTTGGGTATGTCCGGCTTTATTTTGAAACAAAACTTACTGTTTACATGAGCCTTATTTTTGTTGGGGCTCATGTAACACTCTGTCTCACACTGCCTTGCTGGGTTGCCCTGGCTTAGCTCCAATAAACAATTAGCATTATGTAAACATTTCACAACTGGATATGTTAGTGTCTTAGCTCAGGTTTGGCAGCAACTTGCTAGTCTTACAATTACGAGACATAATGTGGAAATAGTCAAAACAATCCATGAAAAGAAAATCCCCAAACGTTGCAAAATGTAACTAATTATTAAAGCCATATTTACACTACAAAAAATGTGCCCAAGTCTGCTGGAAGTGCAGATACCTGACCTGAGTTAGATGCAGTGGCATGTAAAGCAGGGTGTAGCCATGGATTCCATGGTCCCCCAACATTTTATTTATGGAGGCTGCTGAGTAGTATTGTTCAGCCTGCTTTAAAAACAGATATGGTAACACTATGCAAAGTGTTCTATTTTTTCCATTGTACACACACTTGAATTTCAAAATTAAAACAGAAAATATTTAAAAATCTATTGTACTGTGCACAGTATTAACAATGGTTGGTACGTCTTTTATACTTTAGAGTTGCATGCAGATGCTACTAGATTGAATAAATGTATGGTCACTTTAATTTTTGTTCAAATTTGAGGTTAAAAGGCTGTAAAATTTTATTATTGTATTTAGTTTTAATGAATAAATTAGTGATTCACTGAAACATTCCTCCTTCTTAAACATGGAATTGGCTTCAGCATAGATAAACTGCAAGTATTGTCCCAGATTTTCAAGAATAAAGTTGGTGTACATTTACTGAATAATGTCTATCCCAAGCTTAAACTTTGCTACTACACTCTCCTAAGTCAACTAGCTTCCTTAATGCTGCTGGTTAGATATGTTTGCGCTTAGACATATAACCCAGGTTTGTCCTAACCTAGGATTTTTTCTGTTCTTTTTTCTTAACTTATGGGTCAAGGTATGAATTACAGCAAATCACAATTAAAATTTCTTAATATACTGTTTAAAAAATTTTAAAAATTTCTATTTGAAAATGTTCTAGTTTTTTGTAGGCAGCATAAGTTCAGAAATGCAATTATTGCTTTCCTATGTTATTAGTATTCACATAATCATTTTTTGCCAACATACCTGCATGGTCCCCAAGTAAAGCTTCCTCTACCTATTTCTGGTCATGCAGGTATCTCAGTCACTCATCAAACAGTGTTCACTTACTCACAAACATTCTAACTCTTACATGTTCATCTTAAGCATGAGTATGCTTACACATTTATCATCCTCAACACCTTCCTTAGAAGGATTTCATCATTTGAGAAAGCTTGTGGTATATTCTCTGTTGAAATGTATTTTCCCCTGTTATCCAGTTTACAAAGCAAATTTGCACACTAACCTTTATGCTGTAATCATAATGTAAATTTATTGCTAATATTAACAAACACCACTAATATTGCAGGCAGACAATTGAAAATTTAACTATTCAGAATGCATAGCATCTGCATTGAATGTAAAAATTTTGCAGGGAATTTACCAGCTACTTTAACTCATTAAGGGGGAAAGGTGCACTTTTTAGTAATGTACTCTGGCTAATGCTAGGCTATTGTACTCATCAAGAGGATGAGCACTGACCCTTAATAAGTTAAAGTTCTTGATTTGATCCCTGAGCTGCATGATGCTTGTTTGTTTTGGTCTTTCATTTCATCCAGGACTTGCACAATGCCATATTTTGGTACAACTTACAGATTCACTTATGGTAGTTCACATGCACTTTAAAAGATACAAAGGTTATTCCAGCTGTCATCAAGAGATAACTTACATGCTCATTTTAGTGGCTCTTTAGCCATTCAGTGATAAAATTAATGAAAAGGAGTACAAATAAGTTACAACACAAATCGTGTTTTACCCACCCCCATTACACAATTGTTAGATCATTTTTGAGGAGATAGTTACATAATGTGTATTATTTTTTTAGTTCTCTATAAGTTAAACTAATGGAGGAACTTAACAGTATAGAAGCAGCTGGTGTCAAAGAGAAGTGCCCAGCATTCAAAGAAGGTTGTCCATTTGTTAAAGTTGAAGACAAGAAACTGATGGAAGCAATTGAGAAATGTCCTGATTTTAAAGAAGGCTGTCCATTTAAATATGCCAAAAAACTTTCTGATGTTTACAAGAAGCTGTCTCAAGTTCCTCATGCTGCTGGGCATGAATACGAATTGTCTGGTCAAAAACTGGTTGAAATGCTTAAGAAAATTCATTATACTTCAGAATGTCTGGAGGAACAACTGGGAGATTGTCCTGTGTTTCACACTGACCAAGGATGTCCATTCAAGAGTGTCCAAAGTGGGGAAGAAAAACATTTAGTGGAACCAGTGGAGTCAGTTTGGCATAGCCAGGTTTTAATACAACATGTTTTTCTAAACTTCATCGTTTTGGGTAAAAATTATTTAAATGTCAGTTTTAGAAACCCTCACATGATCAATTTGGCTGTCAGTGCACGGCGGATCTAAATGAAGAAAATAATTGCAGTTCACCAGCCTGCCAGAGAAGTGTGCAAGATTTGATAAGTACACGGACATTATTACTACAATTTCGTCTTTGTTGAAATTGCGTCGATTTCCATGTGATGACCACTTTTTTTGACATGATAATGGATTCGACGATGAGATTACGACGATTCAAAAACGCTGACAAAAGTGGATTGTTTGTGAACTGATCCGATCTCCAACGAGAACGCATCTTTATAAATATCATATTGTCGGACAGTCTTAACGATGTCGAGACAAATAACACAAAATATCCAGTAGCACAAAACAAAATGTTTCTGAGGTAGATTGGTCATGTTTCCAGCAAAACATCGAGTGTAAATGATGGTGTAGAGAGAAACTAGGCTTACCATACTACACCTTTTGCTGTTCATTACCAGAAAATATACTATCATTAACGCCAACCTCAAACTAATTAACGCAAAAATACATTCATTTTATTCAGTCGACATCCATTAAAGTAGATACGCAACCATTTCCATCGAAGGGCTTTCTATAGCGCTAACAGACGACCATTAACACCATTCTACTGTACATTAGGGATAGTATAATTTCAATTAGGCAAGATATTTCTCTTGCGCAATCGAAATTTTATTATTCCTAATGTATAGTAGAATGGTGTCAATGGTTGTCTGTTGGCGCTATGTAATGCCTTTTGGTGCAAATGGTTGCGTATCTACGCTAATGAATGGCGATTGAATATAATGGATGTATTTTCGAGTTAATGAGTTTGAGGTTGGCGTTAATGATAGTACATTTTCTGGTAATAAACAGCAAAAGGTGTATCATTCAGAAGACTTAGATCGGTTTGGAAGGGTTCCATTTATGTTTAAAATTTGGCTTGGGCAGGAGGATGGCCTGCGATAGCCAAGTTACAAGACAATCTCTTAGGAAATTTATCCTTGAAGAGGAAATTTTAAATTTAACTCTTGCCGGGGTGATGCTGCAATCCGTCCTGAAGAATTTGTACAATGTACGGTTAATGCCTTATAGCTTTTGCTGGATGCTGAAGGGGAGGTTTCTTCCTAAGGTATTTTAATTCATTTTATTGGTGGAAATAGTGTCGATTCACTTCTCTTTCAGCGTGTTGTAGAAGAATTAAAGCAAGTTGATGCTACCCATCTTAAGGAGCAGTATCCTGCATTCAAAGATGGCTGTCCACTTACTCAAGTAGAGAATAAACAGCTGATAGAAGCAATTGAAAAGTGCCCTGAGTTCAAAGAAGGATGTCCATTTAAAGACGCCAAACGTCTCTCCGAAGTTTACGAGAAGCTGTCTCATGTTCCACCTGCTGCTGGACTTGAAGGTGAATCTTCTGGTGAAAAATTGGTTGAAATACCGAAGAAAATGCACGATAGTTCGGAATGTCTTGAAGTGAAACCAGGAGATTGTCCTGTGTTTCACAAAGACCAAGGATGTCCGTTCAAAAATGTCCGTAATGAGGAAGGCAAACATTTAGTGGAACCAGTAGAGGCAGTTGGTCATGACCAGGTACGAAGCGTTATTTCCGGAATTGTTTTTCCGGCTTTTGTCTGTATTGTAGTTGAATATTTGTGTGCTCGATTTTCTCCTTCTGAGCTAAGTTATGACAGAATTCTTTTATTTCTTATTTGGGACCCAATATGGGTCGATAGTGATGAGAGAGCGTAAATGTGTATACACTTATTAAAAGGTTACATAGCTGCAAATCTCATGAATGTGCCCCAAGTTTACAAGCCGTTTCTCCGACAAACAATCTTCGCATGTTAGGATGTTTGTCTTTGCAAAAGGTATTTACGTGTAGAGTTTGCAATAAGAATCGCAATTGGGATGTTGTTTTGGAATTTAAGGCGGGAATAAATTGACCTAGTGTCAACACTGTAAGTGTAACTAAATTGCTTGTTATTGTTATTCGATCTTTATTGGTAAACCGTATCGACTTCTCAGACATCGCTATACCGACGTTTAAAGAACTATGTCGATGTTGGCGTTTTTCACATTGAGGTCTAGTTGCAGACGCAATGCAATTTGTTTCGTAAAAAAAATTTTAAAAAAATTTAAAAATTAAAAAAAAAAAGAGGAAAACATGTTGCTCTTGCAAGAAGGGGTGTTACGCTACAATGGACGTCGAACTAATTCTGGTCATATCGGACCAGAATTAATTAATATGGGGACGTTGAGTGATTGAACAATGGTTCATTAAGTTAATTATAGATTTAAATAATAGGTGGGGCTCTTTTATGACAACGAGACAGTTGTGACTTGTTGAAATAGTTAACGTGTGTGAGTGTGACTCCAAATAAAGATTAGAAAATTATCTGTGGTCGCATCTGTAGTTGAATCTCTCTTAATAAAGGGCAATTTACTAAATTTTTGAATGCCAAGTTCCTGAACTTTTTTCCAACTTAGGGCAACCTGCTAAAAGTTAGTCTCGCGGCCTAATTGTGGGCCCTGGTACCGACCACTAGTTTGAAGCAAAGTTTAATTCAGTGATTTGTTGTAAAAGTTTTTGGACTTGAGTATGTCTTTCTTTCAGCATATTATTGAAGAATTGAAATCAGTTGATGCTTCCAACGTTAAAGGGAAGTGTCCTGCATTTAAAGAAGGCTGTCCATTCGCTAAAGTAGAAGAGAAACCGCTGATTGAAGCAATTGAAAAGTGTCCTGAATTCAAAGAAGGGTGTCCATTTAAAGACGCCGCAAGCCTTGCCGAAGTTTACGAGAAGCTATCTCGTGTACCACATGCTGCTGGACATGAAAATGAATTTCCTGGAAAAAAGTTGGTTGAAATGTTTCAGAAAATGCACGATACGTCTGAATGTCTCGAGGAGAAACTTGGCGACTGTCCCGTGTTCCATAAAGACCGAGGATGTCCATTTAAAAGTGTACGCGATGAGGAAGGCAAACATTTGGTGGAACCAGTTGAATCGGTTACCTCTGGCATCCGCGACTGTGGTCCTCCCAGCCCTTCCAAGAAAAAGATCATGATAGCTGAAGTGACCACCATCAAGGAAACCTGTCCTGCATTTCAGCCATCGTGTCCTTTTTCAAAGGTTGACCAAACAGCGGGAGCGTTCATTGATGTAATGAAATGTCCAGCATTCAAGGACGGTTGTGCATTCAAAGGATGCAGGAACATCCGTGATATTTATGTAAAGCTTCAAGAAATTCCGAATCTCGACCAAGAAAAAGGCAGCCATGTGGAGGTCTTGGGTAGCCTGAAGATGGTCCATGAGATTTGCATTGATCTGGAAAATGAATTAGGAGAGTGTCCTTTATTTAAAACTGCAATGGGCTGCCCATTCAAAACGGTTTGCAGTGATGGAAAGCTCATGTTGGAGAAGCTTGAATCTTATTTGACAAGCCGAGCTATTAGTGAAGCTACCGAAAGTGCCAAAGAATCTATTGAGCAAGAGCTGATTTCTACGTCTGGTCTTATTTTATCTACCGAATTGAAAGGAGGCACAAAGAAAATTCATCGCATGGCAGAGAACACATTCTTTGTGAAACAACTTTTGAAAGGCAAAGTTACCCCTGCGGCTTACAAATTGCTGTTGTCGAACCTTTTCTTTGTATACAGGTAATGCTCTTGATCAGTAAGTTTTATACTAGCCGATTTCTGTTCTACAGGGAAATAAGAATTAGCCATTTTGGTACTTCAAAACGCATTTCAGCTTCAGTCAAATCTCTATTAAAACAGCACGTACGATCGGAGGATTCTTTCACGCCCGTTTGATTGAGATATTTGTTTAATGAAGGTTCTCAGCCCCACATCTCTTGAATTTAGACAAGGTATTAAACTAAATCTACCGCAACATTATTATATAAAGAACTTCACGGTAATAGAAAAGCAATATATAGTACTCACAACACAAGAAGACGTTGAAAAACACAAGAAAGACATCGGCTATTTGTCTTTTTAGACAGTTGAGAATATGACTTACGAAAATTTGTTAAATGTTGCAGTGGTCTGGAGAACGTTCGCTTAATGATGAGATTTACTGTCTTTTCGCATGAATGTCGGTGTCCGCGTCTGCTGGCTAATACAGGTTTTATTCATAACTTTTATCTGGGATTCAGTTTCGAACTTTCGCTCAATAAAGGGTGTCAATGAACGTCACTAAAACTTGTTTCGATTGTATCGTTGTTTCATAGTTTTCTTCCTCAATAAACAGACAATAGACATCTGCTGCTTCATATCGTTGGGCGTTGCAAAATTATGAAATTACGTATGAAAAGCGACTCAAATAGGCTTCAACAGCATGTGCGCGTAAAAGCTAGATAAATTTACACCATTTTACTGAAAGCGATTTTGTAGTTTTGCTAGGAACATATATGAGACACCATCAATATTAAAGTATAAAGGATACAGTATTTTACAAATTAGGATCGTTAATACAAGAGAAAATTAACCTAATATAATTAGGAATTAAAGTTAGGTTAATATAAGCCACTGCTACAAATGCTACGAAAACTCGCTTAAATGTTGAATACGGTGTTCGCGACCGAACCAAACCCCGGAAGGGTTAAGTCAGGACAACAGAGACCTTAAATAACCAACGTTCTTAAGCCACGGAAGACAACCGGAATTTCTGATGAATAGGTGTTTTTGAATTTTTGGGCGTGATTTCTTTCGGTAGAATTTTTTTATGAGGGCAAAGATGATGAATAATTTACAAATCCTTGGAGAGATCATAGCATGTCTTGTCAGCGAGTCAGCGGTGAACTTAAAGGTAAGATGCTGACATTGTAGGAGTAGACGTTTTCAGAACGTGAAAACTAAACGCTGTTAGTGACCATTGTGTAGAATGAAAACGGCGTTTTCCCTTTTTGACCTCTTCCCTTAAGATTTGAAATTATTCATTTCTCTTGCATGAAAAATTCAGAGGAAAGGAAAAGCTGCCTGTGAATTGTGAATCAAGAAGGCTTTTTCCTTAAGTACTCTATTACTCGTGCGAATGCACCAATCGTGATTTGTTTTAGCTTTGGTTAAAAACAGCCGCAGCTAACTTTCTGTAATACAGATGACCCGTATGTTTATCTTGTAGAACTATCGAAGAAGAAAGTGAGAAGAACAAATCTCATCCAAAACTTGGGGCCACCTACTTTCCAAGAGAATTGAATCGAACAGCTGAAATCATTAAGGACTTGGAATTCTTCTATGGAAACGACTGGAAAGACGAAATTGAACCAGTAAATACAACTAAACGTTACACTGCCCGACTTCGGAAACTTAGCGCAGAGGATCCCTTGATGTTGCTTGCACATCAGTACACGCGATACATGGGTGATTTGTCTGGTGGCCAAGTTATAAAGCGAATCTTGATGAAAGCACTAAACCTTTCGGACGATGGAGGTTTGAAGTTCTACGAATTTGAACATGTCCAGAATAAGAAGGCTTTCAAGGACAAGTATCGAAGCAGTCTAGATGCTTTACAGCTGGATAAGGACACCGCAGATCGACTTGTTGAAGAGTCCATAAAGTCCTTCGAGTTGAACATTGAGTTGTTCGACGAGTTGGGAGTCTTATGTGGTTATATTCCTGAAGACTTTGACACCGTTAACGAAATGTCGAGCAAGCCGTCCAAGAAAGAAGCCCCTGAGGTGAAACCGTCTACGGAGAAGTGCCCATTTGCCATTGGCCAAATCACGACAACCCAACGTAAATCAGCCGTAGCAACGACAGGAACATCGACGCCGGAAGTAGGAACAAGAGCGGGTGTTCACCGTGGTAAAAGTTCAGGTGGGAACCTTGTGATCATTCTGGGAGTTTCTGTGGCGATGTTTGCCATGTTGTATGCTTATTTGTTGGCATAGCCAGGACTTCACTCTTGGTGTATTCTTACTTCCCAATTTCATTTCTTGAAGTTTATCAGTATGAGTGGTAACTATCCACCAGATTTAGTCGTAATTAAAATATGTTAAACCGTATGGAATACCTAGTTAAAATAAATCCCGGAATTTGTTTAAATCAAAGTTGTATGTCATGTATAAAATTTGATTTTAGAAGCCGCCATTGAACTGGCCGAGTTTGCAAGGGAAAAATCGAGAGCTTTTGATTCGTTGTCGTGGAAACTATGATGTCAAAGTTTGCCTCCTTAATGGTGGCGGCCAAAATTCAAACTTTGCGCGTATAATGTAACCCTTATTTCAACCAAATTTGAGATGAAATTTTGCATGTGTGTTTATTACGGTGATACTTTTCAAATTATTTTAAAAATTAGCAGACAGTTTTTTCGTCGGAGAACCACTTTAAACTAGCTAAATGAAGATTAAAGTCTTCCCGTTACAACCTTTTTTAAATTGCTGGAATCTTTATCATGGCGTAATTTTGTAAAATGTTATAAGGAAATTTTGAGACGATGACTAAAGTGCTTGCGCTTTTAGTTCATCGCTTTCGTTGTCTTTGATGTAGTTCGCCACGCACGGCCTTACGATGAAAGCGTCGAACGACTTTTTAAATCTTTTAATCAGTGTTTGTGTACATTAGCCTTTAAAAAGTAAGTGCAGGCGACGTGTTCGGTCGCAAATGGTCGAAGATGTATGTAGTGGTGGTAGGCTAGCCTACTACCACTGCGATTTCGCTCGAACGATTGGCTTAATTTTTACGTTTGAGCACAGCGCCCTCTCGATCAAGAATCGGTAAGTGGAGACCAGTCTTAACGTAGGAAGAACGTCTTAGTCGCTCGCGAGGGTGATGTTTTATCAATTTTTTTTACCAAACATAAGCATTATATCGCTTGTTTTATTATCTCAAGGCGTTGTCGTTAGACTGATCAACATTTCTGTCCGAGGTTGCTTTATTGTAGATATCACAGATCGGAATACCAACGGAACCATTGTGTTTACCCTGATCATTCTTGGATAAAGCATTATGTTGCGTGAAAGGCCACTTCGATCAGGCGTTGTTTTACATGAAAGCCCCGTAAAATCAAACCCATACTGATGAGTATGTCCATTTGTAAGAGGCGACTCCCGGCAGGTGCAAATGGTGCATTTGCGCTAGTCAGATTTTCCTGTTTAATTTATAGTGGTGCTAGTGGCACAATGGTAGTGCACATGTCCCTCACTACTGTGACTAGGGTTCGATTCTGGATCCGTTTCGTCTGATTAAAGGCCGTTTTCCGCTAGACGAATTCTTCGCGTGAAGCGACTTTTTCTTGTCTCATGAGCTTTCGGCCGGAATTAATGATGGATCTACTCAATTTGTTGAAAGAAAAGTCATACGCGCGACAAAACTCGCCTAGTGGAAAACAGGCTTAAAAGTTACCTTGGTCACATGTGAGATGAGTGAACATTGTCCAGTTTGACTCTTCCAACCACTGCAGGTTTCCTCCGGGTACTCCCGTTTCCTCCTGTAGTAACACAGAACCCACGAGGGGTGGCCCTGACTGGACCTCGAGGGAGAACAGCTTAGCTGGCTGATTGGGTTATACAGCATAAATATACTTTAACGCTAATTTATCCAAATCCCCAAATATGTTATAATTACAAATACAAAAAAAAGTGACTTCGGTTATTCTCGAAATGGTCAAGTTTATTTCGAGTGAGTTTTGTGTATGGTCAATAAATCGAAATCGTGTGCTTTCCTAGAGTAAAATGGGATGCGCGTTGTTTCACAATTCTGGATTAAGAAAGTGTTTTTTTCCGTGCGTGTGAACGCTCCAGTATAACTGCTCTTACCAAATGCACATAATCACTTCTTGTCCGTTTGCGTAAATCCTAACCCTACAAAGTCAGCGGTTCGTCTGGGCCCGCTAAGCGGCAGACAGACAGACATCTCTTATTTATACACGCTAGCCTCTCGCAACTTTTTTGAACTAAGCTGATTTACAGGAGGGGCGTGATACCTTATAAATACAAATAAAATTATACTAACCACTACTACTACTACTACATACTTTTAATTACATTACATAAAATTAGATACTACTACATTACATAAAATTAGATAAAAATTAGATTAAAAATAATTACAAATTGTATATTCACTATATTCAAGTCAACATGGTTCATTTAAAAGACAGGTCAGCAATGCTGCTTTTGAATTGACGAAGCGAAGTCGCTTTTTTAGCCTCTAGTGGAAGATTAATCCATAACATTGAGCCACTATATCTAAAGCTTCGCTTAAGAAAATTAGTTTTCGGCTTTGGAAGTGCTAGATCAGTTTCAAGATTACGTAAGTCATACCCTCTATTCAGATCTCTAAGTCTAACAAGGCTTTCTGTTAAGCACTGTGCCGTGTTTTGGTTGAGAACCTTATACAGCAGGACACTCTTCAATTTAGCACGCCTTACATGAAGAGAGTCCCACTGTAAACTTTCCAGAAGCTCATTCGATCTAATTTCATGTCCTGCTCCTGTAATGACTCTGGCAGCACGGTTTTGAAGCGTTTGCAATTTGTCTTTTAATTTCTTATTACATGTATCCCACAAGGGAGAACAATAATCGAAATATGGCTGAATTAAAGATTTGTACAGTTTGACAAGAAAGCATGAGGGAACAAATGGTTTAATTCTCCTCAAAGCACCTATGCCAGAACAAATCTTTAAGCATAGTTTTTCAATATAAATATCAAAGGTCAATGTCTCATCAAGATCGACTCCCAAACATTTGTGGGAGGTAACAGGCGATATTGAATTATTATTCATGGTTATTGTGGAATGTAAATCTGCAACTTTGGATGTCAAATTAGGTTTAGATCCTATAACCATGAACTTGGTTTTTGAGGAATGAGATTGGAGTTTATTTAAAGTTAACCAATCCATTATATTCTCTAAATCTGAGTTCAAGTTATAGGCTAATTCAACAGGATCACACGAGGAAGCAAATATTTGTGTATCATCAGCATATAAACAGGGTGTTGTTAAATTAAGACAATTAGGTAAGTCGTTGATATAGATTAAGAACAACAAAGGACCAAGTATTGACCCTTGCGGAATACCACATATTATTTTACCTTTTCCAGAAAGAAAGTCATTTATGAGGCATTGTTGATATCGATTTGTTAAGGCACACTAGCCTTCAACGGGCAAAGAGTACTGAATCAGGTGATAAAATGGCAAATCCGCGCTGTTCATTTTCCCGTCAAGAAATCTCTTTACACGCTACCTCCACTTTGTGATGATGAAAAGAACGCAAGTTCTGAAATCTCGTGCAGGATCGAGTTTATCGGTTTTTCGCGTGTATCAACACTTTAGGGCCCATAACAAAATTGTCGCCTACGACTGTTCGTTCTGACGTATCCGATTAACTCACTGAAGTCTTCAGGACGTATTGCTACATTCGTGAACCAATCGAAAGCAGTAATTGTACCCTTGATAGAACAGGGCCCAGTTACGCGATATGATTGTCGTATACAATTGCTCGTCTATGGGTATGTGATGTCTCACGGGCACAATTCCAGTAGCAACACCCCCGGAAGACCTTGGTGGGTTAATCGGATATATCAGCATGAGCAATCGTAACGACTGGAATGACACTTTGAAAACGTACAGTCCGATTGAACTTACTACAGATGGTATCGCATACAGAGTCGTACAAAGGTAGTAATTCGCCCGGGGCAAATTTTGTTAAAGGCGCCCCCTGGGCCCTCTAACGGACCCCAAGTTCCTTATATCACTACTTAACGAGGTGCTCCTGTAGAAAAAAATATTTATAGTGCTTTTTGTTTTTTATTACTTAAAATGTTACTGAAAATTTTTAAGCAGGCGTTTCTGAGCCTTGACAGCTATAAAGTCGTCAATTGACGATGAGAAGTCGAGACAATGACTTAACATTTTGTTGAGCTCTGCAAAATGTTTTGAATCTGGATAAAAAGACGAAAAAAGTCGATTTCGTGTTTCTGAAAATGTCACCTCGTAAAATTTTGCTCCTAGGGAAAGCGCGCCAGTGGCCCCCACATCAGTACGGCACTGATCGCATATTTGGCATTGGTATCACCTATCACAAACTAGTCGTCCTCTAAAATACTGTGAACGTAATTACATATGTAGGAGACTGAAACTGATGTTAAAAAATCCTCAAGAACCTTGAGAAGTTGATATTTTGTAGTTTTTCAGTCACTTGAGAGAAAAAAAGAACTCATGAAATACGTATTTGTGGAAGCTCTGGAATTTAGAACTGCAAGATCGAATCAAAACCAGCTTTGTGCTGGCTCAGTATAAGGTCCATCATCCTACACGAAGGAGACAAAAATTGGTGTGCAAAATTGCCTTCCATGGCGGCTTCTAAGATATCTTAACCTAATTTCTAACCCTCATCCTAACCCTTTTCCTTACCCTAATCCTAATTCTAATCCTAATCCTAACCCTAACCTGAATCTCAGGTGAGAGGAATATGTTGAATTTTAATATAACATGAGCGCGAATGGTTCTGAGGCTTTCATGGCAAGTATCCGCCATCTTGAAGTAGGCGTAAAATAGAAGAAACGCCGGCGGTCCTTCGTTAGATTAAATTGTCATCCATCGCTCTTTTGCTCGAAATGTCACAAATTAAATTGGGTACGTTTTCATATACGACATACCTAATTTACATATAAAATGAACCGGATCAAAATTTCACATGTGACGTCTTGGTGTACGAAACATGTATTTCACACATGAAATGGAAGATTGGCATAAGAAAATCAATTTCACATATGAAATTTTCATTTCACATACGGAATTGAAACAATTCACGTATGAAATATTATCTTCATACGTGTTGCCTACGCAGCACTCTATCTGTATTCCACAGGACTATATTGACGAACAGGTTTGTTTGGATCATTGAACTCTAAAATGACTGGAACGATACCTTCAAACTGTATTTTGAAGCCATCATGGAGGCTGACATGCAGGTCAATTTGCAGGTCATCCCAGTCCCCTACGCGATAAAACACGCAACCTGTTGTGAAAAACTTAAAGTGGTTCTATACATTGAAAATATTTTTTTTTAATTTGAGTTTTTCGCAACATATTTCTGGTGCAACAGATGGGAAATAAGTTGCTGATGCAAAATCAGCCACTTACAAAACATGTTGCCATGGTAACCGAGCTATTACCCCCTAGGGTGAAATTTAGAGCACTTACGCCAAAAATTATAGGGACTAAAGTAAAGACTAGACAAATGCAAAACGAAGTTTAATAGAGCCTCAATACATGTACCCATGACATGAACCTAAAAAAAGAAGGGATTAGAAATTTTAAATCGTGAAATTTTAATTTATTTCTAACTGCTTCAAAATACAGTTCGATTCAACAGATATAGAGATAGGTTTTTTCAAAAAATATTTCTTATATGGGTGATTGTTGAAGTTCACATCATAGATCTATTTGTTGTTGGTAAATGCTGAAAATGTGACTCCAATTGGACAAATATTAAATGCAGGAGAGTTTTTGGCACCAAGCAAGAAAGCAAAGTGAGAAAATTGAGTTTAAAGTTTTCAAACAAATTTTTAAGAGGATCAATGATACATTACAGACCAAAATAAAGTCAAAAAGCTGTTAAAATGATCATGTTGAACAGGTTTCCCCTTCTATCTCCTGGTTCTTGTCTCCGTGCGTCTTCTGTATGCTATGGGCTACTGTACTGACATGAGCAGAGCAGAGGACGGCAGAGTGCCGGGAGTGTGGTTGATATTCTCGTTGAAAAAGTATATTCCTTTAACTTGTAATAGCTTTAATAAAGTTGTAACACTTTGTCGAATTGTTATTACACTGGTTGCAGCGGTGGGATCAACCAAGACAGTACTCCCAGAAAAGTATGTAAAGGCCGCTCGTCAGTGGAAGCACAATGAAAGAGAGAAGCAAAGATATTGCTTTTCATTTCAGCGAGGTTTCCAGTGCTGCTTCTTATGGCAATGCCATAATAATTTTGAAAATGTTTCCGTGCTCGTCTCATGCATGAATGGAGCTGCTTTTCATTTTTCAAAATTACTCATCCAACTATACTTTCAATTCGCTCCGACATCTCAGTCAATTTCGGAACAGACCGATTTCTCCGCCTTCGTCCCCCCCTTTACAATAATGTAAACAAACGCACTGATTCGCTTATTGTGGAGGTGTGCACGATAGCATGCAGTGATCACACATAACACGCCCTTGTGTACATGGATGGTATAGCCTTATCACGCTATAGCCATGTTATGCCTCTATTGCATTATGGGTAATTCTGTATATCTTCAACAGTACCCACCTTCCCCCTTTCATGTAATATATCTTATACTAAGTCTAATTCGGGGTCGAAACCACAAAGCCAAACATATCCTAGACGAGAGACTCTAGTACATATCTAAAAGATATGCCACTCTAAATTTTTCAAAAAATTTTTTCACACACCTACTGCCCTAAACCTATTACGACTCTCAGTCGTGCCTCTGCCGAGAACGCCCACGTCGAGAGCAAATTCTCGACAAATAAAGGCACCTCTCGATTCTTTGAAAGGCTTCTGGCAGATCGACCATCCTCGGATTTTACATGATGTCCCTTAGGCTAGCTGCGACTGTTAAGGAGGAGCCGAATTTCATGCTTGATGAACCAGCCACAAATCCAGTGACTTACCTTCATTACCATCGTCTCTCGCAAAGAAAACAATCCAATGCGCGCCAAAATCATAGCCTACCGCTGGTCACCTCACGTTAATACATAGTAAAGTGGATTTAAATCTTTCAATAAGGAGGGAGAGGTGGTTTAGAATCATTGCAGAAACAGTCCAATGATAGCAATTTGACAATAACAATTCGTTGCTATCGCTGTTGCTAAACGACAATTAAAAGGATTGGCAATTTTTTTTCAATATCTAATCCTTTTGCGTGGTCGAAATCAAGAAAATAGCAACGAGGAATGAAAAAGTAATGTTTAATGATGCTAAATTTCAGAATTCCAAAAAATTGACTTTTTGAAATATTAAATGTATAGAACCACCTTAACCCAAATTTCGACAATTTTTGACAGTTTTCTTTTTTATCCTTAATAAGTAGAGGACAATATCGGTAGGAATGTATATTTGTCAGAATTGACAGTTGTCAATGAAAAATAAAAGTTCAATACCAAGGACGTAAATCCTGGGGGGATGGGGGTACATATCCCCCCATCTTTTTGTACAGGAGGATACATACATAATTATCCCCCCACTTTTGGCAAAGTTCGTGACGATTGAAGCCTAATTTTTGTTCCCTCGGCGCTTATGGTTCTATCTTTACCTTTACGATTTTTCGATATACCCTTTTTCAGCCCCAATTTTTACCTAGGTATTGTTGGTTTGAATACATGACAAATTATGAAAATTTGCCAAGTTATTTTACAGTCCGATCGTTCTTCTTTGGACGCCATTATGTAAACAATCAGAAATATTTTGTTTAGTCATATTCTAACGTCTTTGTTGCTGTTTGGCAGAAATGTAAATAGCAAACAAAGCATGGCTTCGTTTCCATTGAAAAACCAGGTATAAATGTTGTTCCAAAGAAATAATCTCAAAATGGCAGAAAAGACATTTCATAAAGATTAGATTTAAAAAAAAAAAAAAAAACTTTCGGAGGGAATGCTTCCACATCAATTGGTCGGCTCCGTCCCCTCCGCTTTTAGGAAGCGATTGTCGCCCTTGTTTAATACAACTTTTTCCCACGCGTGTTTTGACCTACATGGCTGCCCCCACGTCGGCTTCATTCAATCGTGAGGCCTGTTACGAGAAATCGTTCCAGTCTTCTTAGAGTTCAGTGGTTTGGATGTCTCCACCGTATATGGGGGAGTGAGATTTTCTTCTGACGTGTTTTTTTTTACCGTATGCTGAGTGAACTTTTCTATGAAGTAAACTAAACGGGTTTGTCTTAATGTCCTCAACAGTAAGTGTTGTTGAATCAGTCTAATAGACGTGTCAGCTTATTGGAGGTTCTCGTACCCAGACCTCCTGGATACTACAACTACGGTTAGACATGCTCCACACCTCTACGTGTCTGTACAATCACATCCGCTGAACCTTACCCCACAGTTTTTTGGTTTTAAAGCACACACAAGCGCATTACGTATGAATGATGAAGTTGTGGCTATGGAATTTGGGTAAAAATTGTTCATAGCATGACAATGAGGTTAGACTTCCCAGTTTTTGAGACGAAATTAGACACCATAGAAACCCTCTTAAAAAGGCTTGCAGTTACGTCTTGACACCTTACGTAGTAAACTGTCACAAAAACTTCGTGCGGCAAAATTTTTTTCTGAACATCTGCTAGTAAGTGGATATGCACGAAGCTATCATGAGTACATGGATGTCTGGTAGACTAAAATCAACGAGGGGCATTTTCTGAAACTGGAGCGCAGTAGTAAAACTGATATAAATACGGTTACTGTTGTCAAAGCAAGTTACAGCAATGCATTAACTATATAGTGTTGTGTTCATTCCCACCTAAATGGGGGTTAACATGAAAGTTGGTGGTCGTATCTCCAAACTCAGGGCAGTACGTGTTAAACGTCCAACAAACATTGGCAAAGTTATCATCTATCATCAAGGGACAAAGGATGAACAGTTGTGTGGGATATGGCTTGGAAAATCTTTGTCTGTGTGAATTACGAGGGGACCGCTTCTCCTGCAACCGGATGAGAACTTTGATGTCGGACTCCAGAAGAATAGCATTAACACGAAGCAAATGTAGTTTATGAAAATATGCTAGAAACTTTGCACTGACTATTGCTGAACATTTACTGATTTCCATCGTGAAACATCAAAAACAGGAAAGACTTTTTACCAATTTCATTAACCCGGAAATTGCACTATCATTTAAAGAAGGAAAGCTGTTAGATATTAATGAATATAGAAAACTTTATCCTCTGGATAGAGGAACAGGGCATCTTTTTGTATCGTTATGTGTCCGCATCCGCTTAATAGAGGTGTCCGCTTAATAAAGGTGGTGTTGGTATGGTTAATGTGGGATTCAGTTCGGGACTTTGAGAACCGTCCGCTTAACACGGGGAGTTTGCTTAATGGAGGGCTGCTTAATACAGGTTTCACTGTATCACAGACGAGGATTTCTTAAGACAATGGGCCATATTTGGATTAGAGTTAAAGTGAGCATTACAGAGAAAATAAGGTCGGGATACGTTTAGATTTAGGCTCTCGGAACTGTTTCTCAAATTTCCCCCTTTTAAAAAAAAATTTAATTAGTGTATACCATTCAGCATTTCATGTATTGTGAAAGGCAGTTCCTCAAACTCATAACATTTTGCTTGTCGTTGAACTCTGCCCACACAACATTCCACTTTTACATCTTAAAGACCGACCATAGCTAGATCGTGGTTATGTCCACTTGTGAGTTTACGTAAAGGTTATATACAGTGACCGGGATGTTTAAGCGATATATTAAGCTGAAGGTGAAGTCTGAAGTTTGATATACTGCTTAAACACAGAGGTTAAGGCTTATAACCGACTTGTGTGATTGTTGGTTAAGTTTCGAAAGGAGCCTTTAACTTACCCAATTCACCTATAGAAATGGCGAAATTTTGCCATAAGTTGTTATCATCAGTCAAGGGATTTTAAAGTTGAAAAAAAAATTAAGGAAATAATGATGTAGACTCTCAATATTTTGTCCAAAGTTCCGTCCAAAGTCCAACCCAGTGTTTACAAGTAATATGGCCCATTAATTGTATTGCAGTGATAGTGTTGTTGCAGAATTTTAAGAAACCAATGAGTCAATGCAGCTGAAAAAAATTTGATTATAGTAGAATTTTGAGAAAAGATTGGTATTTTTGCAACAAAGCACAATATGGAAACTCTATTTGTTTTATAATATCTGTTTAGGACCGCTTAGTGTTAGCTATGACCAAGTAGGTCCAAACTCTAATTGACCACTTTAAATCTACAATTGGTCTCTGTAGAGTACCGGTTACATTTTTTTATTAATGGATATGAAAATCTTTGCTGTTACGATGAAACCAGATCTCGCCAATAAATAAAAAATGAAATTAAAGTCTTTCTTTTCGATGGCAATGGCTGACCATAATTACAAGACAACACACATAGGCATAACCTTTGTGTTGTCTTATTGTCCCTTAGTTACCTCGTTCATTTGTATGCTTGCATGTGTATATATATCTCATGGTGTATTTCACTTAAGCGTTAAAGTATTCGTTTGAACGTGTTTTCGGGATTTAGATGCACAAGTTAACAAGCAAGGAGCAAGAAATTGAATACTGCGTAGGTTGAAGCCAGGTCTAGTATTTAATTTCGAGCTCTCTGTTAACGAGCAAAGGGAAGTTAATCGCGATTAGACACTATCGAAGAGTGCTCCAGTTTCAAAATAAAAATTTTTACCGTTTATGACAAAAGGCGAAGCTTTCCAGTTTATAACTTTTCAGATATTCAAGATTTCATTTTATGTATACACATCTTTACAATAACATTATCCCAGCCACAACCAGTTAAGATAGCTAGCCATGTTGTAATACTTGTGATTTAATGATATTAACTCATTAAGAGGCAGAGGTCGTCCACTTGATGAGTAAAATCGTCCGGCGTATGCCAGAGTAAAATACCAAAGTGTGCCCTTTCCCCTATAATGAGTTAACTACAGATATTCAAGCACGGTCCAGCGTCGCCATGACATATTATGGGTCACGAAGTACACCACAACTTATAAGAACTCAGAAAATACGTCAGTTGAACAAAATTGAATATTAAATTATGTTTACCAAACGGCTTCTAGTGAAAATCAGCCTAGTTTTAGATAATAGAATTACCGTGTATAAATTTAAAGATTAGAAATGAAACATAGGGTCCGTCCGAGGTCCGTCCGTGTACCCATTTCCAGTTGTGTTGATCCTTCTTATTGAGCAAAAACATCTTTAAGGGCAATATTATTAACCAAAACATTTAAAAATATTCGTATCCAAGCTGAAGAACCCACTTGCATGTCAATGATCTGATATAAAAAATGTTTATCACTTTGGAGGGTAAGATAAGTGTAACTGCCTTTACAGGTAGTGTTCACGTGAAAAAACATGTTCAATGGTCATGCTTCTTTATCATGCAAGCCTTTCCTGACATAAATCAGAGTAGACACTCGAGAAGTCAGAGGTATGATCAGTAAAGGATCGTTAAGAACCACCAGTCCACTTTTCGAGGGCATGAAAGCTAAAATAACAGAAAGACACGAGGGGAAATCAGACGAGGGTAAAAGTTATTCCAAAGGCATGACTGTATACTCGAGTACTGTAAATCAGTCATTACGTCTTGTTAAAGAAAGATATTAAAAGTTCTAACCTCTATGCTTGACGGCTTGTTTACTGATGTTTTGTACAGTATAACATAAGATCAGAGGCTACAAGTAAGTTAAGGATTGACGACCAGGCAAGGGCCAAGTTACAAATAGAGTTTTTACTGTGGGTAGACACCTATGGATTTGTGGGAGTGATGCAGTTTTGCTGTACGAAAATCCGACAAATTTCTGGAGAGACTGGCCTTTTGCCACCGACATTTTGGTCATTTGGGTGACTTGTGATAGACGTTTTGACACGCGTGAAGTCATTGGCGTTAGTATTACAATGTTATACTAAATTAAACCTGTGCTTTGCATCTATCGAATAGTCCATTTCTGGTCATTGTCAATTTGTTTTTGTTGGTTTAGCAGAACCTTGAGTCAATATGACGTTGGTAGGGTAAACTAAACTATAAGGTTTACAGTAAAGTTTTTCTTCAATTGCTTCTCATTGCAGTGACTATATTTTTTTTTTTAAACGGAGCTCTTGTTTTTAGACTCACTATTAGTTCGGTCAGACATTTCGTACTTGAGCGGTTAATGGCCTGGCAAACGAGGAGACATTGTTGTGACAGCATTTGAAAATTTTTGAGGTTTCTTCAAATACTTCTCCGTTTGTCCACCATTAGAAACATTGTTGCGGAAGCAAAATTTGCTTCCAGGGACTCAAACAATTTTCCCCATCGCTTTTTACAAAATGTTTCCTTCTTTAAGGCCTGTTTACACGTGCGATTTTGCACGCTGCGATTGTCATCCTGGCGTATGTAATAAGCTCACGACAGTCTATGCAGCAATATATCCGCTTATGATTGGCTTTAGTTTGACTACGATACCCGCGGCAGTCAATCACATACTCCAAGATGCCAATCGCAAGGCACAAGATCACTCGTTTAAACAGCCCTTTATCCATGTTCGAAAACATTGCAGGGAAGCAATGTTTCCACAGCAATTTTTCCTTTTCCGCCTAGGGCCTAGTGTAACACATTATTGAGGAAACCGTGTGGATTTGATCTGATCAAATAATTCAACCATTAGCTGCATTCTTTTCGGATAACTCTATTAAATTCTCCTATCAAACTTGATGGTTAAATCCTTTAGCGTTGGTCTTTGTCATGTTTAAAATGGAAGGCAAATTAAAATAAGAACTCGAATCAAGCAATAGTTGGTTAATTCAGACAGTTTACTTACTTTATTTTAGCTGTGCAAGTATAATCGGCTTTTCTACCCTAAATGTCATTCCGTAATTTTGTCTTTTCGTCCTTATTGGTTTACCTACCAATTAATTATTCACATGTAAATTACTGTTATCACTTCTGTAATTTTATCCACTCTGAAGATGTTGCATGTGGCCACGAAAGGTCAGTAAAATTTTATTCAAACTTACCGTTTGTCAGAACGCCAGTTTGCGAACGTAAACCGAATTATTGATTCCCTGGCTGCAAGAGGGTTAGAATAAATGTTCAATTTGGCCATTAACTACATTCAATCGAGAATTTAAACATGAATCCGAAACCAAAAATAAACCCTTTGAAAGTTCAAAATATTACTCAAAATAAGACAACTAGTTTAGAAGTAATATTTTGACTTTGAGATAAAGTCGAAAAAGTAGTCTTGTAAAAGGAATATTTATTCGAGAGAAATTAGAAGCGCCAAAGATAAGACGTGAAATGGCCTATATACAGCGGTGTAGACGAACAATCTTAGGTAAGCTAAAACTGTGCACGACAATCTTTCCCAGCTTTTCAACCGAACAAATGCAGCGTTTCAACCTTAAAAAATCATGTCTGTAATCAACACACATGTCAATACATTAATTGAGGTTAAATACCGGTTTTAGCTCTGTCCGTGTGTCCCTCTTTAGTTTATTCGACTATTTATGATGCAGCATGACATCCCTTAACATCTTAGGAAGTCTAATATTTGTGATTCAAAAATTTGGGGAAATATAACGCTTGTGATTTTAAATTTTAGGAAGGTTACGCCCATCATCCCGTGTTACAATACAACTACACCCCTGCCTGTACATGCGAGTACGAAGTCAAATCTTTCATTACATTAGCGGCTTACTTACCG
This sequence comes from Heliopora coerulea, assembly GCA_030142905.1. Taxonomy (NCBI): domain Eukaryota; kingdom Metazoa; phylum Cnidaria; class Anthozoa; order Scleralcyonacea; family Helioporidae; genus Heliopora; species Heliopora coerulea. Next base: position 2,067,799 of record JASJOG010000033.1, read on the forward strand.
AGTAAACTCGCGCCTTATGTAAAACCAGTCTTACTTCTCATATAAACAGCCCTAATATTTCTCTAGCAACTACAATACCAGACGAAGAACGTAAGTGGTCTTAGTATTGTGATGTCATTTTCAGTGAATTACATAATTAACTGCGCAATATGGGAATATTTTAGTGTATATTAGAGAGCAAAGACCTCTCAGAGACTCCAACGACAATTGTTGCGATATATACAACATCAAGGTCATTTGACAGATGTCGAACTGTGAAAACGTAAATGTTCGTAGTACCTCAATTTCTGTACTAAAATGATTGAGTTATTGATTCCCATGACAGCCAGAGCGCTTGAGTGTATGTTTAGTACTCTATGACTCAGGCAGCCATGGCTCGTCCAACGTACAAGGTCTTGGCTTCCTATCCATTCTTAGGTTCTTGAGATGGGAGAGATATAGGTTCACTAAAGGGTAGCTTGCTCTTGCTTCAAGGAAATTAATCATCTCTTCACTAACTCCAGTGCACTGATTGGCAGGGAAATATTGAACTCCAACGGGGAATCTCTAATTCACTTTACTTTGATGAACTAGCACTTTGGCACCAAGGAAACTTACTTCCTAATCTAGTCTAGTGACGTCAAAAGCGATATTGAACACTAGCTGTCTGGTTACAAGAGAATCAATAATCTACTTTACTCTGGCGAGTACCCTTAGCGCCCACTAGGGACACTTGACATCTTCTGGGGTTGCTGTGCTCGAAAAGACAATTGACACTCACTCTTGTGATCTAGTTGCCAAGTGATAAATATTCTGCCAAAATCTGACAAACTAACCATATATATATAAAAAATATATATATAAAAAAAGACATATATAGACATATAAAAAAAAAGTTTTTTCTTTAAAGTTTGAACTGCCGAACAGATCACAAACATCAACTTTGGAAGTTTAGCCGCCACGGAATTCCTTATTCACTAGCTTCAGTCTTGTAAAATGGCGCTCTTGTACTGAGTACAATCCCACTGATAAAACCTATGCTGAGAACTGATACGTAATCAAATTGGTCTCGAGGAGCATGTAATGCATGGCGGTTCATTGTGATAACGAACAGTAGGTCATCCACAACTCCTTCTAGGCTTTCGTATATAAAGTCTTTGAAACTTTTTCCAACGAGAAGCCTAAACAGACCTAACCTAACAGCAATCATACCAATTAGGCTCGTTTTTCTGAGGGTATGAGCTTGGGGAACTTCCACATGCATATTACCTGTAACACAGCTCCTGCATGCACATTACGGGTAACTTTCATGTCATGTCATCAAATATTACATAATCCCAGACCCAATCTGCACAATTCGAATATCATTAGGATTCTTCACCCTGGTGTATGCAATTAACCCTTAAGAGCACAATTTCTGTTTACTATTGGCTCACTAATGTTGCAATACGTCCTGGAGACTCTGCTGACGAAATCGTACACACCAGAACGAGTAATCGCATGCGACAATTATACCAAGTGGACCAGAAGTCAATGGTAGTCTATACAAAAGTAAGCTTTGGGGATATCCCACTGTGGCTGTCTACAATAAACGATACTAAAGCAAACATAAAGCTCATTCCTAATGAACATCACTTTCCTGAAACTATCAATTTCCTAATGTGCACCTTGATGTTTAACATTGTTAAATGATGAGGATTGAATAATTAAAAAGAAAAGAAGACGTCTTCCGTCGTGAAGACAAGATTTAAACTGGATAACAATTATTTTTAAAACGAGCAAGTGGCCTTTATATGTTTCGTAGATTGATAATTTTTATTGCTGTAATATATCAACTTTTAGTGTTGAATAAGTATCGAACCATTCTTATACAATCATCTGACGTAATCTGACGTAACCCACGATTTATGGAAAGGAAAACGACGTGATATCGCAGATAGAGCTATGACTGGCTGACAGAAATCAGATTACAGTTTGCTAACCTTCAATCACGTGTTCTACGCATCTGTCCTTTAATAAAATATAGGTATATTTGTAATATTGAATCAAAAGCTGCTAAAGTAGTTGAAAGACAAAAGGTAAAAGCAATTGGAAAGTACCCTGAGTTCAAAGGAAGATTTCCATCGGAAAGCATTGAAAAACTCTTGGCCCAGTTAGCTGGTTAGTTGGTTGAAATATTTCAGATGATGAACGATACTTCAGAGTGTCTTGAAAAGAAGCATGGAGATTCTCCAGGGCTCTATAAAGACCAAGGACATGAATTAAAAAGTGTCCGCAGTGAGGAAGGTAAAAATTTTGAGGTATCAGGAGAAGCAGTTATGCTTGACCAGGTAGGAAGTTGTGTTTTTAGGTGTAATCCTGTGTTTTCGGCCCTTTCTTTATTGTAGTTGAACATTCACCCGACGAAACGCTTCCAGCAAATTCTGCATCCAGTTAACTTACGACAGATTTCTTTTATTTTATGCATTAACAAATTAGAAATTTGTATAAATCTTATAAACTTTAATGTTTTCTCAAGACTTACATGATTTCATCTTCGTTTGGGGTTCAGTATGGATAGATGCTATCTTGCTGTAGTTCTTTTACTGTACAGTCAGTGCCAGATAAAAACAGGGACAGATACCGCTCCAGGCCATAGAATAAAAATAAAACCATCATTTAGCAGGCTACTAAAAAATGTTTCCTTCAAAAAAATCCTTAATCTCAAAGTTCAAAATTATTTCATTCGGAAAGGTCATCATGACAGAAATATGTCATTTCAACGATGGAATGTATGGTTCGACTTGGCTTGTTTCCAGTTTGTTGCCTTGATTACCATCGGCAGCACTAACTGGGAAAGAAAACTGCCGCGAGTAATAAATTCACCACCAAAAACGGTAAACCGAAAACATCGAATGTTGCATTTCGTATTTTGATGGCGTCACTAAAGAATGATCTGTAGGTCTTGATGTTTTCCCACCACTCCAGACCTCAAAAAGCTCTTAATCCAGCGGTTTGAGTGACTGTTGTAACTGAGGTCACTTATATAATGTAATGTAGAACAGTATATTACTTCACCACAGTAGTTGTGCTGTAAATGTTTCATAAATACGTCTCAACATTCACATACCATAAGTCTCGTAAATTAACTTCATGTCTACAAGTCTTTTACGGAAAATACATCCTTGACTTATTTGGATGTTTGTTGTGAACACTGATTTGCAATTTGGCGGCTGATCTTTGATTTTTTACTTCGTGTTTAATTCGCGCCACAAGACAACAATACTGCGGGTATAAATAAACTATTTCATGGGTTACCATGAACAACTCTGGTTAGAAAATTACGACGAAACTCGTGTTTTATTTTATCGTAGATATGTTGACGACACCTTTTGCGTATTTCACAATGAGCACGACGCAATGCTCATTCTCGATTATTTAAACCGTCAAAATGTCAACGTCAAATTTACTTTTGAAAAGGAGAAAAATGGTAAACTTCCATTCTTAGATGTTTTGGTAACCAAATCAACAAACACCTGCACTACAACTACTTTTCACCAAAAAACATACACCGGTCTGCTCATGAATTTTTTGAGTTTCTCACCCATGAATTACAAGATAGGATTGATAAAAACACTAATTGATTGGACCCGTAAAATAAATAACACGGAAACCGGCTTCAAAGAAGATCTCAACAAACTTATTTTTACTCTTAAACGTAACTCATTTCCTTTCCACATAATACACAAAGTCATCAGTCAATACAATGAAGAACCAAGCCAGTCTGACCAAACAAAACACACAGAAGACGACAAACGAAATACACGCTACTTCAAACTACCATACACCGGCTTTTACTCAAAAATAACACAACGCAAACTCAAGTCACTTATACAACGGTTATGCACCGACCTAGAGATCACTCTTGCTTTTTCACCATACAAAATTAAGAATCTTTTTAGTTTTAAAGACCCGATTCCTGGAGAGCTTAAATCTTATGTGGTATATCAGTTTACTTGTGCGGGATGTAATTCCCGTTACATTGGCGAAACCACTCGTCACCTCACCACTCGGATTAATGAGCACACACAAACTGACAAACATTCCCACATATTCAAACACCTTCAAAAATCCTCTGCTTGCAAACTTCAATATAACTCCTCATGCTTTAAAATCATAGACTCCGATAAATCTGTCCTTTCTCTTAAACTCAAAGAAGCGCTACATATTAAGAAACTCAAACCCGAACTTAATATTCAAGTCCATCATCTTAACACCATGTTTAGCTTATAATTCCAATATACACATATATTTTTTTTTTAATTTTTTTTTCTTCTTCTTAACTGATTTTGTCTACCACACTTCATTAACTATTCTACATCTCGCCTTCAACGCCCACCACCTCCATTAACCAGTCGCACCCTTGTAATTAATCATTCTGACACACATGTGTGAGAATCAAGGATTACCAGTTATCTATATCGTTTAGTTTCATGAATTTTCACTGACCAGTTAAGTTCAAATTTCAAGGCATAATTAAAACTTTTCTGAATCCTCTTAAAGTCTGCAACTGATAATATCTAGTTTCTTGGTCAGCATAATCAAAATTTGTCGACAAATTTTTAACTAAGCAAGGATTAAGTAAATCACCTTTCGAACAACTGGACCTAAGTACATAATTGCACGTGTAAACTTTCCTTTACTCGGCCGTTATGTTTCACTCAGTAATGTTCTAAAGACTAATGCTTTGTCGGTTCCCAACTTGGGAGTTGGAGAACGCACAAAGGAAAGGTCAACGACGACGTTGCCTTTACAATGGAATTATTCGTCCATTAGAAAACAAGTTATTTTTTGTTCTCGTTGTATTCGTCGCACCATACTTGCTCCTTATGCATTCTTGCATAAGGAACATTTCAGAGATTTCAATTGAACATAGGCACTTGGAACCCAAAGAGGTCTGAAAACAAAGCATACTCCGAATGGCAGCATCTTGTGCACTCAAGATTTGAGTAATAAACAAGACAGTAGGATCTCAAATCTTGAGTGCGCAAGATGCTGCTGTTCGGAGTATGCTTTGTTTTATATTTCTTAAAACTGTTGGCTGGAAATGGACCCAAAGAGGTTTCGGTTGTATTTCACGAGGGGCAAAAGTCCTCAAAAATCTCAGACATCTCTTAAGAAAATCAGTTGAGATATCAAAAATCCTTAAAAGTTCCCCAAGATTAAAAAAACCAACAACAAAAAAAACCAAAAACAACAACCTAATTTGTTCAAATAACCAACAATGTAGAACTTTCTGCAATGCTAAAAACCCAAAAGTGTCAGGGAACTGCCAAAACTTACGAGAGGAAATACTGACAGAATGAAACTTCGACAAAGGGTCTTCGCTCGAAATGTCAATATTTCCTCAAGTACATACGTTTTCAATGGCAGTTCTAAGGCCCTTTTTGTTTTTTTACATGTCGTTCAACACTGCCTACGCAACACTCAACATTCCTAGAATGGATTCAACGATGGTCCATATAATCAGGCAGAATTTTGAGTTAATTCTAAGACATGATGTCGCACAGTAACTAGGTTTGGTAAGAGGTTCGTGGAAAACAAATGGATAATCATTAGTGGAAAGGATTCCACCTGAAACCTTTGTAAACTTTCTGTACATTTCGAAGATTTCTATCATAAATATATTAAGAGGAAAAAAAACAGGTTAGCGACGTAGTGGGAATGGTCTTATAAGAGGTTGAAGCATGCAATTGAACTGACGAACTCCCCTTTAGCTCGTGATGGATGTGCTCTATGGCTATAATTAAGCTTTCGTATTTATTTAGCTCTTGAGAATTAAAAAATTCGTGAAAAAAGGAAAAAGCAACTAAAAAACAAACTTCTGCCGACCAAATGTGCCAACAAAATTTACTAGGGGAGACAGCTGACCCCCCTGCCAGAAAGCTTCTGATATCACCATACATGCAACTACCTACTTCACCACATGTGAAACAATATAATTTCCTCGACATATTCTGATGGTTATTGTTGTTATAGTACACCTTTTGCTGTTCATTACCAGAAAATATACTATCATTAACGCCAACCTCAAACTCATAAACGCGAAAATGCATTCATTTTAATGAATCAGCTTTCATCAATGCCTTTGTCACTCTCAATTAAAATTTTTGCATAGAAGGTGACATTCATTAGCGTAGATACGCAACCATGTGCAATAAAGGTCATTCTATAGCGCAAAAAAACGACCATTAACACCATTCTAGTGCATTAAGGAAAACAAAATTTCAATTACGTAAGATATTTCTCCGGTCTGTTGGAGGGTCGAGTTATGATTTTACCGAATTCGGACATGTATAAAAGATAAGTGAATAGAACTGTCATAATTCGTGTGTAAACTGAATTCAGTTAGACTGTTCGAAATTATTTCGCCAATATATCGATGACCGTTTTGCCATTTTTCGCACAACCGACCACGTTCTATGTGTTCGGCTGAGCCCTTTCATGACTATCTTAATTCACAATATTGAAATATGTTTTGTAGTAGGATAGAGAATAACTCTAGTCTATCTTTCCAGAACGTCTTAATTGATCGCACACGCGGCTTTCAACCTCTGTTTATCGGAAGCCCATGTTAACCGGTTTGTTTATAAATTTTGATAGTTTTATTCCCTTATCTTTTAGACGTAGTTTCGTCTGCCCCTTCATTTAACTGATATTATAAAATTTGCTCATCATATCACATTTTTCCTGACAAGTATAATTTCAAGCTGTTGACCAACTTTAGTTCACAGCACGTTGCTAACACACATCAACTTTTACATCTTAGACAAAAACATATTTTGCAATCAAAGCTTACAATACATGGCAATACCAGACTGCATGAAAGCATTGATTGCGAAGCTTTATTTAGCCACAAAACAGCTTGGTTTTTTTTTTCCAGGACGCGAAAGTTGATGTGTGTTGACAAAGTGCTGTGAACTAAAATACATGTTAAGATTCCATTTTTTCGCTGCAATAGGCTGGACAACTGTCTTCAGTTGCATAATTCAATGTTGTGAGTTAGGACAGCTCTGAAAGGGCTCAGCAGAGCAGAACGTGGTGAGTAGAGCATTTTACATAGTCAAACAGTAATCGAAATATTGGCGAAATAAAAGAGGTTCGAACTGTCTAACCGAATTCAGTTTATGTACGAATTATGATAGTTTTATCCCATTATTTTTTATACATTTCGGGATTCCATATGACCTTAATATCGACCCTACAACAGACCGGAGAAATATCCTGTGTAATTGAAATTTTGTTCTCCCTAATGTACATAAGAACGGTGTTAATGGTCGCCTGTTGCAGAAACCTGAATAACGTCATTTCAACTAGGAAAATGCCTAGTGATTTCTTCTTTCCATACCAAAATTTTCACATTCTATTAGACTCAGTTAGCGCGCCACATGCACTCCCTAACACAGATCAAGAGAAAACCAAAAACAAAATGCCGAACTGCAATTCACTTGCCTCATCAATATCGTACTCAGGCTCTCTCTGTCTTATAGTAAATTCCTTATTAACCATATACTTAGCTTCCATTGCGGCCAGTCCTTGGCAGGCTTTCCAAGCGTTCTAACTCTTGACTAGCTAACTCGGTAAACTTCTCAGAAATTATATGAGATATAAAGACTTGTTTTTTTCGTGAAACGTCAAGCCTCTTGAGTTCTCTTATTCATATCACTCGAATGCCAAACAGAAGCAAGTAAAAGTAAGGATAATTTTCAAATTGATTTCTTTAACATAAATAAAGTTATGGAAATTCCGAATATATTAAGCATATTCTGACTAGAATTCAAAAAAGTTGTTTGAATTTTTTACTATATCTTAGTCACCTGGGTAAACAATGTAAATAACGGTGTAATAGCGTAGCCCAGGAGAATATGCCAAGAAAATGCTGATGTAAGCGATGATAGTGCATCTTTGGACAGATCCAAAGAAATAAATTTGAATGACAGTGATACAGAAATGCGATTAAAAAGCTGTCAAAGACAACATCTGAATAAACCGAAAAGATTCACAGAAGCTAGTTAATACCAGAAGCTTGCTCAAGAATATAGACCACTTTAGATTGTATCTACTACAGCTAATGTCACGTAATTTATGTAAATGAAGCTATGTTTAATAGCTCTGTGCAAAATTATGCGTTAGGAATAACTGGATAAGAGATCATACGAAAGCACAGAAACCGCAATGGTGAGGACGCAGCAATATGCATTAATGGAGAGAACATTACCAATCTATATGACATAACTAATACTGTCAATACATACCTTCAATACATACTTAAGCTCGCAACTGGCGAAAAATCTTCCAGATTGAAATACTTCACCAGAAAGTGATATTATCCATTTATTCCAAATAATTCCATATTTGAGCTTCAACCTGTTTCGACAACGGATATTTTCAAATTACTTTCAACAACTAAAACCTCAAAGTCTACAGGGCGTGATAAAATTCCTCCCTGAGATGTTAAAAGATTCGGCTGACGTCATAGTGCGCTCTCTAACTACAATCTTAATATCTCTCGATATTAACATACGGTTTTCTTTGTGATCTGACTGTTGCAATACTTTAACGTATATACGAGACGGAAAATATACTAGAATGTACGAATAACAGACGTATTTCAGTACTTTCTGCAGTTGCTAAAATCTTCAAAAATACTTCAAATCAACTGTATAAGTATCTGGAAACCAATGACATACTTAATCATTAGCAGGAAGGCTTTAGAAAGAATCAGTCAACACAAACAAGCCTCCTTAATGCAACAAACAAGTGGCATATAAATATAGAGAAAGGATGTATAAACAGAATTGTTTTTTTATACCCCAGGAAAACATTTTATTGTGCGAACAGCAATATCCTACATAAGAAAATGTCGTTATATGATTGTACTGAACGTACAATTGAATGGTTCAAGCCTTACCTTTCAGTTTGTAACAGAATTCAAATGGCTAAAATTAATCAACCCTTATGCAGTAAACATATTATTTACTGCAGGAATATCACCACAAAGGTCTAATTTGGGCCTATGACTCTTTCTTATAACTTCCAAACTGCAGTGCAAACTCGATTGCAAGCCTGTTTACTGACGTTACCAATTTATCCACGGAGGGTAGATCGTTTGACGATGTTGAAAATGAGCTGCAGAATGCCGATCTGACTTTAAATAAGGAGAAAACTGAATTTATGATGAGTGGACGAGTGAAGAAAATACGAAAAAAAATCAATGTTCGTAAATAAATTTAGAAATAACGAATTTCCAAAATGCATAACCAACATGTTAAAAGTTAGAAATAGCAGTTATTATAGCCTTCAAAGAAATAGAATAGATTACTCTCGTAAAAACTTACACTAATGTGATGAAGAAAAGCATAAAATTAGTTACACAGTTGCGAGGCGGTGAAAATAATTACCTAGAGCAATCCAGCACAATACTTCAAATTGGAAAGTCTACAGCTTTAAACTTTAAAAAAATTGACGCTTTTTATCAATTTATTGATAAATATATTTATTTTACTATTTATTTCATTTTTTGACTTTTTTATTTTAATTATTTATTAATTAATTACTTCTTATTTCTATTAATAAGTTGGTAATGAGTTAGTTTGCATATTTGCTAGCATGTTAACGTGTATATACATACATTTAAATATACATTTAAAAGTTGCATGTAGTTAGATAAGTATCGTTGAACAAACGGCCTCTTGGCTACAGAAGCGCTAATGAGCTATGAAGAGTTGCCGTTTCAAATATCCTTAAATACTACTACTACTCCTACTCATACTCCTACTACTACTCCTACTCCTAGGCCTCCTACTCCTCCTCCTAGTACTACTCCTGCTCCTCCTGCTACTACTGCTACTACTGCTACTACTATTCCTACTGCTGCTCCTACTGCTGCTCCTACTCCTGCTCCTACTCCCGCTCCTACTCCTGCTCCTACTCCTGCTCCTACTACTGCTCCTACTCCTGCTCCTACTCCTGCTCCTACTCCTGCTCCTACTACTGCTCCTACTACTGCTCCTACTACTTATGCTACAACTAATGCTAATAATAATCTACGGACGTGTACTTTATACCCTGTCAACACCTAGAAATGACTGTGATGTAGTCGAAAACTCATGACAAATTTTTGTCATTTCTTACCAGAGTATGTGAAGTATATTTGGAATTGCTATAATTTAAGTAAGAATACACTTTTTACCAAAAAAGGAGATCTGAGAGACGTTGAATGTAATTCAGGGTATAAATATTTATAATAATTAATTTGAAATAATAAAAAAGCAATGATAGAACTGATACACTGTCTTTTAAGAGGCTATTGCTTACGAATTACGTAAAATAAAGGTATATTGTTTTAAATTAGACACGGGGCGCGGTTAGCAGTAGTGTTGAGAAAGTTTTTCATATTTTCAAATCGAGATTGTCATTCAAAGTGTGAACATGGAAACAGCAGAATTTATCAAGTCAGAGTTTGACACCTTTTCACCTAACTTTCCAACATGTAAACTAAATGTGAAAATTTACTTTCCATAGAAAAATTTTTACATTCTATTAGACTCACTTAGCGTGGCACATGCAGTCACTAACATAGATCAAGAGAAAATCAAAAACGAAATGCCGAACTGCAATTCACTTGCATCATCAATATCGTACCCAGGCTTCCTCTGCCAAACAACCAAGATGACTGCTAGGAGTTTCCAGCTACGTAATAAAAGGGCATTTGCTGCTTTCAAAAATCAAAATATGAAATACCTCTTATGTAGCATATTGTTGGACTTCCGTTTTTTGTTTTATTTGGCTGTTTCAACACCAAAAACTATTTTTCACATTTCCTTGGAGTTACTTGCCAGATCGGGTAAGTATTTTCGGTTTGTTTGCGTTTTTTACATTCCACTGAAAAATTGTACTCTCCTGTCGGGGACGGGTTTAGGCGGGGGTGCACAAGACGCACACCCCCTTTTTTTGATTAGTAGTCATATGACTTTAATGCCTAGTTACAAAACCCTTGACTACCCAAGAAGATTGATGATACGACAAGACCGGATACAACAGTAGCATAAAAATTCTTCCACTAAAACGCCACATTGTGGCATGAATATGTAAAAAAATTTGCGCCCCCTCTTTCTCAAAGTTCTGGATCCGCCCCTGTCTGTGGTGAGCGGGTGAGTGTTACTTACAAATGAATATATTTTAGAAGAAAGATGCAATCCCACTGAAAGTGATTGATCTTCACTAAGTTAGAACCAGGGCGGAAAGTTGTCACAATATTTGCTCCTTCGAGCCTAACAGAAGAGCGAAATTCATTACATGGCAGACACGTTAACGTAAAAAATTAGAACACGTGCTGGACACAGATATTTTGTTGCTAAAACGCTTGGTGACATTGAAAAGAACAGAGAAAATCTTGTCAAAGAAAATCGATCAATAACGATTAACCTGAAGTCAGGGGTAGACGTCAGCGGGAAATTAGATCTCCTGTCCGAAAAAGATCATGTTGAAGATGAAGAAATTAGAAGCAAATTGTTCAAAACAATGCGTGTTCTTTCCGTCTCCAGGAGTGTGAAGTCGTTTATTACTGTAAGGAAGGTGGCAGCTTTACTTTAAAAGTTATAATCCTTTAAAGACGAACCAAAGAGTTCACAAGCTTTCTTAAATAAAATTTAATCCAGGCGTTTCAGAATCTAAGTCCATCTTCAAACAACGTTTCTTTACAAAGAAATAAACAAATTAATATTTGCTTCCGATTCTATTTTACTTGCAAGTGATTATTCATGATACCGAGAAACGAAGGCCAAATGTTCTATACATTGGACTGGTTGTGAACACGATGAAGCTAATTAAATGGTAAATATTCATTAAATCATTAAGTTCATCCTTGGGCTAAAAATCTCGATTAATTTGCTAAAAAAACATCGCTACTGTAAGAGATTTGTATTTAGAAGATCAAGAATAGTTGGACCGATCATGAACCGAAGACAGCAAACTTAGAATCGCTTGGATTTTTGGTATTGATATTGATAATAATAATCTGAAGCTACAAAGGATTAATAAATACGGATTAATTGTTAATTTTGCATCATTAAATATCAATGGTCCAAACATTAAACTTACATCTATGCCAAGCAATAATCTATAATCCTCAAATAGATAAAATATTTAACATAAGACTTGCCCTTTTTTAATCTCTTTCCTCGTGATCTCTTGTTTAACAGTCAGTCTTTGCGATCATTGGTGCTTTATAGTTAGCTTATAAAAAGTACAATACTCAGAAATCAACAACGCAACAATAATTACCCCTACCTTTGTGTAGGGGTCGAATCAGAAAGGGTTTGGGGAGCAAACCCTTATAAAAATTTAACGAGCCACTTCATTTATGAAAATAATATTTCGTACAAGAAAATATTTCAATTTCACAAGTGACATGGAAATTTCACATATGGAATTTTCATATGTGAATCGTCCGTTTCATGTGTGAAATACATGTTTCGCATGCCAACGTTACCCGAGGAAAATTTCTAAGCAAGTCACTTTGCATGTGACTTAAGTATTTCATATGTGAAAACGTTCCCATTTCATTTGTGAAATAAATATTTCATTCGTGAAAATATTCTAAGTCGATGTTTATCACCTGTGAAATGGCATATGAAGTCTTCGTAAAGGTTGTAAGTGCGGAAATTGAGCCAGTGCAAGGATATCATTGTGTAAAGGTCAACATGTACGGCATAATGGAGAAATTTCCCCTACAGCAGGTGTGAAAATACAGCACTAGGAGATACAAAAAATTTTGAATGTTTTAACACCAGCTAAGCTCATCATAGAATGAAAGCAACCACCAGAAAAATACCAGATACATTGAGGGAATTCCGCCATGAATGATCCATGGAAAAGAGTAGCTAAGAAAGAAAGAAAGATAGAATAGTATACCGGTAACCTTTTAATATTTTGGAGTACTCTTGAAATTAAAGGAGGGAGAAAAAAAGAGTGCGTGTCCTTTGTTTCAGGGAATCAGAAGTCTTTGTCAAGAAGGTAGGCTTAGCGAGTTTAATGATACAAAAATAGGATGCTACGTAGACAGTTTTTAATACACCTTTTACTGTTCATTACCAGAAAATATACTATCATTAACTCATTAACGCAAAAGTACATTCATTTTATTCAGCCGACATTCATTAGCGTAGATATGCAACCATTTGCATCAAAGAGTATTCCATAGCGCCAACAGACAACCATTAATACCATTCTACCATACATTAGGGTCAATAAAATTTCAATTAGTCAGGATATTTCTCTTGGAATTCTGACATGTTTTTCAAACTGCTAACGAACTTTACTTCACAGCACTTAGTTGACACATGCCAATTTTCATGCCCTTAAACAGGAAATGTTTTGCGATCAAAGCTTCTAGATCAAAATTTTCATGGAGTGCAACCGCGTACACTTTGATTGCAAAATGTCTTTTGTCTAAGACGTGAAAGTTGGTAAGTGTTAGCAAAATGCTGTGAACCAAAGATGTTTAAAAGCTTGAAATGTACATGTCAGAAAAATCTAGCATGAAAAGCAAATTTTAAAATAACCGTTCACCGTTGTAGGGTGTGGACGAGACCATGTTTAGTTTAAAGATAAGTGAATAAAACTATCAAAATTCGTAAATAAACCGGTGAACGTGGTTTTCATTAAACAGAGGTTAAAAAGTCGTTTGCACGATCAATTAAAACGTCCAAAACAGGAAGAAGGGGAGTTATTCTTTAACTCGCAAGAAAACATGATACTTCGATGTTGGGAGTTAAGATGATCTTGAAAAGGGCTCAGCAGAGCAGAACGTAGTTGGCAGAGCGAACATGGCAAAGCAGGCATCGACATATCGGTGAAATAAAACAGGTTTGAACTGTCCAACAGAACTCAGTTGATTTATGAATTTTGATAGCTTTTCCCTTATCTTTGATACGTGCCGGGATTCCGTATGACCTTAAAGTTAACCGTGCAACAGACTAGACAACTATCCGCCGGAATTGAAATTTTATTCTCCCTAATGTATGGTAGAATGGTGTTAATGGTCGTCAGTTGGCGCTATTGAATGCCCTTTGGTGCAAATGGTTGCGTATCTACGCTAGTAAATGTTACTTTCTATGCAGACATTTTAAATGAACGTGACTAAAGTGTAAACGATTGTCGACTAAATAAAATAAATGTATTTTGGCGTTGAGTTTGAGGTTGGCGACAATGAGAGTATATTTTCTAGTAATGAACAACAAAAGGTTGTAACTGTCCTTGCGAATATCGTTACAGGGGTGGCACCAGGAATTCCCCGACACTGGGGCTAACGTCCCCGACAGGGGGGCTAAACCTTAGGGGCCATGACCACGCCCCTCTTATAATTTTGTTATTTAAAGGTCGAAAACATCATGTTATTTTTCGCCAGAATAATCGCAACAACTGACTAGAAACAGTTCATTTTTAGACTTTACAAGAAGATAAGAGTCTATTATCTTTCTTGGCTAAATCAATAACAACTACTCATCGTTTGTATAACATATAAATGTGTTCATCAATAAAAACTCCCCGACAGATTGTTAATTTTTCCCCGAAAGAGGAGCTAAGGTTCCCCGACGGGGGGCTGTAGCCCCCTCTACCCCTTCTGGAGCCACACCAGTGTCGTTATGCTTTTTGTTTATGTTGCTAGTGAAAATCAGGCCTCAACCCTACTTCACATGCACGAGCGAAGCAGGCGCATGCACAAGAACGGAACAAAAGACGAGACAAAAAAAATATTCCTAAGGGACAACGCAAGCATAAGCACAAACACACAAAATTAAGGCAAGCACAAGGGCAAGTAAGAAGAGCTGGACAAAAGAGAAAACAAAGGTTCTTTTGTCTCGTGCTTCCTCCTGCGTTTGCTTTGCCCCACTTCTCGCGTAAATTTTGTTTGTGTTTGCACTTGTACTTGCATCACTCGGGTTAAAGTCTGGGTCACACTTGAAAATAAGCATAAACATAAGGCTAAAACAAAGGGCAAAACAAAGGAATGAAGTCAAGCCTGCGACATAAGGATCGTCGTAAGCATAAGCATAAGATCATCGTCCAAGCATAAGCCAAGAACCGAACAAAAGACGAAATAAAGAAAAATTCTTGTGGTTTTATCTTCGCAAGTCCCTGAGAAGATCTCATGCTTTTCTTTCGTATTGATCTTGTCCTTTTACTTATGTCACTAGTACCAACCAGCCTTAGGAGCTAGACAACAGAGAAAACATAAATTCTTTTGTCTTGTGCTTGTGCTTGAATTTGTTTTACCCCAGTTCTCTCGTGATTTTTATATGTGCTTGCGGTTTCATTTGCATCCCTCGTGTGAACCAGCTTGGCGAGTTTTTGAATTTGCATTTGTTTCTTTACAGCATAATATTGAAGCACAAAAGCCAGTTGATGCGACCAGTCACTCGACAGAAGCAATTGAAAAGCGCCCGGTGGCCAACAAGCAAGGCTGTCCATTTAAACACCACAAAAGTTTTGCTGAAGTTTCTCTGTCCTATATTCCACCTCATGCAGCTAATGATAGCAAATTTTCCAATCAAAAGTTGACGGAGGTATTTAAGAAGATGCCCGGTACTTCAGAAAGTCTTGAAGAAAAAGTTGCAGATCGTCTTGCGTTTGATAAAGAGCAACATAGCCCATTTAAAAGCGTCCGCAGTGAGGAACAAGTTGAATCTGTTGCGTCTGATGTTGGTAACTTTGGTCCTCCCGGTGCATCGACAAAAAAGATCATGGCAACTGACATTACCAACATCAAGGAAGCTTGTCCAGCATTCCAGCCATTGTGTCCGTTCTCCAAACTAAACGAGAAAGCAGGAGCATTTGCACATGTTAAGAAATGTCCAGCGTTCAAGGACGGCTGTCCATTCAAAGGATGCAAGAATATCAGTGAGATTTGTGTAAAACTTCAAGAAATTCCAAACCTCGACCAAGAAAATAGCAACCACGGAGAGGTCTTGAGTGGTCTGAAAATGGTCCATGACCTATGCATTGATCTGGAGAACGAATTAGGAGAGTGTCCTATATTCAAAACCGAAATGGGTTGTCCTTTCAAAACGGTTTTCAGTAATGGAAAGCTCATATTGGAGAAGCTTGTATCTTACTTGGCAAACCGTGCTCTTAGTGAAGCTACCGAAGGTGCCAAAGAAACCATTGAGCAAGAGCTGATACCCTCATCTGGCATTATTTTGTCCAACGAATTGAAAGGTGGAACCAAGAAGGTTCATCGCATGGCAGAGAACACTTTCTTTGTGAAGCAACTTTTGAAGGGACACGTTACCCCTGCAGCTTACAAATTGCTGTTGTCTAACCTTTTCTTTGTTTACAGGTAATTATGATGAGTTAATATCAGCCAATTCCTTAGCAACAAAAGTTATAAGGATAAATTATTCTCGAAAGTGGTCCAAGTTGTATAAGGTCTAAAGACATATTTCCACTGAAAAATTTCCTTTGAAATATCCCGCACGTAAAGCTTTCAAGAGAAATACGAAGTGAAACTATTTATACTTTCCAGGGAAGGGAAAGTATGTTCTATTCCCACCGTTGAGAAATTTGGGTCTGGTTCCTTTTGAAAAATTATTTGTACGAAATGTGTGAACAGGCGCTCTTTCTCGTCGCTTTTGGTGCTTCACAGTTGTCATCCTGATGTATATGCTTTAAACTCAAGAGAGGTTCGTGGACGAACTGGAGCGAATCATACGTTTCATAGTCTTTTCTACGAAGACTGTCTTGAGGTGATAGCATACACCAGGATGACAGTCAAGAGACAAAAAGTCGCACTTACAGAACCCGACCTACTCGGTACGATTTGCGACATTTGCGAGCGAATAGTTAGCTTGAATTGTTCATTAATGACATAATTCCATACGCCAGGGTGAAGAATCGTACAGTCGTATGGTGTAGAAGGGGCCTTACAGCACCTTCAGAAAAGTGTTCCATTGAATAGAACTAGAGGAACACATGCATAGGTGAAACAAGCAATCTAAGTTTCTCCCGGTTTGACTTAAAATGGAAGTTTCCCTGCTTAGCTCTTTTCTGTTCAAGGATCTCCCTTTGACAAGTGAAATCATCTTGCATTAGCCAGAGTGAAATACTAGAAAACCTGCACGAATCTAAAGGATTTTTAAAAGTTTCAAAATTTACCGGGGTACAAATTATTCAAAAAAATGTAAAATACAAGTGATATTGTAATATTTTAGGGAAAGTTTTTGACGCAATAGAGCATCTTCACGTTTCCACAAGCTAATGATCATATATTAGTACTGTCCAAGTCAATAAACAAGGGGGTTGGTCAACACATGCGTGCTGGTTAGAAACGCTTTGCCTGTTTCTTGTAGAACTATCGAAGAAGAAGGTGAGAAGAACAAATCTCATCCGAAACTTTCGACCACGTACTTTCCACAAGAGTTGAACAGAACATCAGAAATCATAAAGGACATGGAATTCTTCTATGGAAACGACTGGAAAGACGAAATTGAGCCAGTAAATACGACTAAACGTTACGTTGCCCGACTTCAGAAACTAAGCGCAGAGGATCCCTTGATGTTGCTTGCACATCAGTACACGCGATACATGGGTGATTTGTCTGGTGGCCAAGTCATAAAGCGAATCTTGATGAAAGCACTAAACCTCTCGGACGACGGAGGTCTGAAATTCTACGAATTTGATCAGGTCCAAAATAAAAAGGCTTTCAAAAACAAGTACCGTAACAGTCTTGACGCGTTGCAGTTAGATAAGGACACCGCAGGTCGACTTGTTGAAGAGTCCATCAAAGCGTTCGAGTTGAACATTGAGTTGTTCAACGAATTAGGTGCCATATGTGGTTATATTTCTGAAAACGTGGACACGGTGAGCGAGATGCAAAGCCAGCCGTCAAATGAAGAAACCATGAAGAAACCGCCTATGGGTAAGTGCCCCTTCGCCATTGGCCAACTTACTGCAAACCAACCTAAGTCTGCAGCTGCAGCAGCAGGAATACCAAAGACAGACGCAGAATTACTAGGAGTGGATGTTCACCATGGGAGAAGTTCAAGCGCCAACCTCGTCCTCGTTTTAGGAGTTTTGGCAGCGTTGTTGGCCATCGTGTGTGCTTGTTTGCTGGCATAAACAGGACTTCACTTTTGGTATATCCTTATTTACTAACTTCATTACTTTATATCAACTAATTTTAGATTTAAACTAGACATAGCATTATTACGGTGCTGAACTTCTTTTGCTAGGTGATCATCGTTTTATGTTCGTTAACTTTGTCTTTTGAACTGTTTTTAGGTTTAGGTTTACGATCGTTTCCTAAGCTAATGAGTGCTGCGTTTACTCGTAATTTAAACGTTAAGATGTTTTTCAGCCAACAAGGTCGGTTTTGTTTGCTTTTGATATGCATAATAGTGATATTATGCATATCATACATACATATATATATATATATATATATATATATATATATATACCAAAACACGTGTGTAACAAGAATTTTACAAAGCTGGCGTATGGTCCAAGAGTGCTTGATACCATAAGTGGTAGAGCAGAATGTAATATAATATAAAAGATTTTGACTGTTTTTTCCGCTACTCCGAGTTGTGGCTAATGAAATGTAACGTGCCAGTGTAAGCAACCACTTTGAAGAAGGGCGTTAGAATTATTGACAATTTATTTGGGGTTTTCCCATCCTTTAAATGATTTTTCCTTTTGTCCACAGTTCTGCACCGTAATAGCGTAAACGTGTAACCAGTAATAACATGTAACAATTTAAATTTTTTTTAAACATTGATTGAATCTTGATCAATTATTGTTTTTGTAAATTCAGTGCCAAAATCTTGAGCAATGTTATTTGTACTTCACCTTTTAATGAACAAATACGTCTAGTCACTCTAGTGTTTGCTAGGGCACAGAATACAAGTCATTTTGCGGTTAACCTTAATAGGGAAAAATGCCTTACTTCAATGAACTTGTATCTAGCTTATTAAAATGTATATCCATTGGGATCAATCTGAGTTTGATTTATTTTTGTGTTACCTTTCTTGTTGATATTGGACTAAATTGAAAAGCAAACTAAAGTAAACTAATTAGTTCATCATTTGAGTAGACATTGGTAGGAAATTTGAAAGTTGAAAATTCATTTTTATTAAAATTTGTAAGAAATGCTAGTTAAAACCAACCAAAGCCTCTGAAACTAACATTTTACACAAAAGAGTGCAAAGAAAGCTCGCTTTTCGTTACAGATAATTAGTAATACGCCATTTCCAGGAATACTTCCAGGAGTCTTGTCGATTGCTGTCGCTAGTCCCTCCATTAAAAACACTCTGCACACCTGTCAACCTCCTGAGATGTCAGAGACTCAGAGCGGGAGATCACGTGAACAGAATTTTTTCAGAGTCACTTTCCCAAAACAAGTGCAAACCGGCTGTTATGCAGATCTTCAATGAATCATATATATAATAGCAAAACAAAACTTACGAAATGACTACTATGCCCCTGTGGTAACAAGAACTTGACGAGGTATCGTTGTCCCACAGTGCGACAAGGTAGTGACCTACAATGCAATACCCGGTAGTTCCGCGACGACTCGAAGGATTTTTCATGTTATTCCGTATTCGTACCAATTAATTTCCGTTATGTTTCCGTTTTCTATTACGAGCTTTGGAGGTAAATTAAAAATTCATTGAAAATTGGAAAATACCGAGAGTTTGATGGTGCAGATGGAAAATGTGGAGAAATCATGGAACATCAGGAGTCTCTCGCTCAAATTAGAAGAGTTGGCATGCATGACACCGTAAATAAATTTTAAATGACGGCAAGACGTGATACGCTTCAGATTCGACGTCGAGTAAACGGCCACGTGTCTTTTTTTTGGCTAGTCTCGTCTTCGATTAACGGTCTTGGGCCATTATGTCATTTCCGATAGTTCCCTTTCTCTTAGACGTGGAAATTAGTCCAGGTAAAAGGTTTATTCTTCTTGTGTTCTGCAAGAAAAACATATAAAATCAGAAAAGACAAATGCTGATATTTTGGCGTTGATTTGATATTGAAAAACAAAATGCACGCTCCCGCAAAGCATTTGGAAAAACGTGAAGGGTTTCTAATTCATAAAACATTAAAAAAACCACAAAATCATCATGAGATTCAAAGCGTTAACTGGAAAATTAAATTACCTTAGGTAAATTCGTTCAGTAAATGCGGAAATCATTAGAAGGAAGCACAAAGCATCAAACGTAAGGGAGACCTGGAATAAGTTTCATTCCGCAGTGAAAATCTCTTTTCGTTTAAGCGATGGATTAATCATGGGTTAACCAACAAACAATTTACCTCCGTATGAAAGTACGAAATCGATCATACCTGGTTTGTACCTATTTTAAGTGTCACATGAGGGCCAATTTTACGTAGCCTGTGAGAAGCCTCTCCGTTTGGGCGAGAGGAAAAGAGCCAGCACAGATTTCTCGAAGACTTGAATGCCGCCTTAATGAGCGATTTATCAATAGTCGACTTATCAACGAAAGAGAGGAAGTACAATTCAATCAAACAAACAAACCGATTTCTCGACCAGCCGAATACGCCACAGTTTTCAGTCACACAATTTTACACGTCTCAAACAACAATCTATGTGGTTGGACTAAAATAAAATAAAGGGCCGGCTCAGTCTCTTGAAATATCTACCAAATCGCTTTTAAAGCAGTTTCTTGACTTGGGCAAAACAAAAATTCAAATTTGACCGCCTTGAGTTGAGTGCAATCTGATAATAAAAAAGTTGGCACATCGTAATTTTCCTGTATCTCCTATGAGTAAATAGACCTGTAAAATAAGATCAATGGAGACTAAGGCGCAGTTCAAACGTCGAACTTTTCATGCGCCGAATCTAATGTTAACGAGCAAAATCCTTTATTCAAACTGATTTGCATTCGATTCGGCACATGAAAAGTTCGACGTTTGAACTGAGCCTAATGCAACATTCTTGTTGACCTTTATAGTCATTATGGCCTTCGACTTTCTTCATATACGTTTAACTTTTTCCTGTTTAGGAGGTCTCCTCTTTGACAAGCTAAATCGTCTGGCGTTAGCCAGAGTAAAATACTAAAGTCTTGTATGGACATGAAAGGGTTAAGCTAAAATGAGCATTCGTGTTAGCCTGTTTTGAAAAATGTTAAGCCATTCAAGACCGTCCCAAAGCCAATCACAAAACACATGTGCGGGACATGTTAATTCAGCGGCCATTAAACATCACTGAGCATTTTGCGTCTAAATTTTGTACGGAGACCCCAAAACTCTGAAAGATCTCTGCAAGTTCAATCCTGTTCCCAAAGTCTTCCTGCTCGTTCGGAGACGACTGTAGGAGAATCGAATTTTTGATGTCCGATTTTCGTCGGCCGGTTATTTGTATCACAACCGCTAACCTACATCGAAGAATGCCAAAGAATCGATCGTTTGACGTTTTTTCTCCCTCCTCATATCATCTTCAGTTGCATTTACTTTGACTCTGCTCGAATTTTGGTGATGATGGCTTGGTTGTAATACTATGAAGATCTCGCGCGAAATGAACAGACCGCAATGGTGGGGTAGAGTAGTTAATTCCAGTCATCTCTTGAAGAAATGGCTCTTTCCATCTCGACGAATAATTCAAGAATTTTGTATTTAAAAGCATCGTCAGTGAGCCATAACTGACCAAAAAGGCTGTCGAGCGATGAATTATATTTTGTTTTTTGGGTCTGTTCTTGACATCTTCCTGTCTGTGGTGTGTTTAACTAATATACAGTATATTCTGGCAACGATCTGTGAGTGAAAAATGAAAAACAGAAAGGCACGGACAGTTTGCTAGATTTTGTTCGCTCTCCAGACATTACTTAAGGCATGAGTGGTTATGGGATAGACAAAATAAGTTAGAATAAAGTAAAAGGAAAAGATCCTATAGAAGATTTTTATATGAACTTTTTCTCTTTCTTTATTCTAATGTATTTTATTCATCCCATAACCTCTCAAGATTTTTGTTATGCAAAGTGTTTTTGGCCCAGCTGTTAAAAGCCCATTGTAAACTGACATTGATATTCGGTCTCGGGTTACACTTTAAGGCTGTTTTCCACTAGGCGAATTTTATCGCGCGAAGTGACTTTTTCTTTTGTCCCATATGCTCTCGATTGGAACTAATGAGAAACCTAGTCAATTTACACAAAGAAATGTCGATTCGCGTGATAAAATTCGCCAAGTGGAAAACACCCTTTAGAGGCTGTTTACATGAGGCTGGATCAAAATTTGAATTCGACGAAATCTGACTTGACTTTGAAATATTCATGAGTTTTCGATCCATTCCAGTTAAATATCTCTTTAGTGTTTACATGAAGCGAATTGACTTGAGTGAAGCGGACTGAGAAGTCAATTGGATCGAGATGCAGGATTGGCTTCTGAAGACAATTGAAATCGACATGATTACTCGAGTGGATCGGGTTTTTCGATCAGCTTGAGATTTCAATCCAACTTCATGCAAACAGCCTCTTATATGGCAAGCCATACCTGACAAAAGTGTATCGAGTTTTAATTCACTACTTCAGAAAAGTAATCGTATGTCGAGAAAGTATAAATCGTATGTCGAGAAAATAATTGTATGTCGAGAAAATAATCGTAAGGCGAGAAAGTAATCGTAAGGCGAGATATCCGACTGTATGTCTGGTCAGCGTCGTTTGTAGTTAAACAAACATGGCGTCATCTTTACTTGGTCATGAGGAGCTGAGAGCCTTTCTCAAATCTGTTAACACAATGTTTAACCAGATTCAACGTTTGTTGACGATAAGTGACCCTATTTCTATGGATCACTGTACAAACAAGCTTGAGAACTACATCTCAATTTTGGCAGCTATTTCTGCGACTGTAAATTACAACACGTCCCAGAGCCAACAAGAGCAGACAGAAGGCTCCGCGCTTCATTAGGTGCACTGCTCAAGAGTCTAATTTCTGTTTGGGAAAAAGAGCTGGAAAGGTTTCAGAAGTCGTGGAAATGTCCTCTGTCCAGGAAAGAAGGGAAGTCACTTTTGTCCTGCCTAGTACTGGAGGAAGACCAGCTTTTATTAGAACTAAAGCTCCGATCGAATTATTGAGAGAGACAGAAATGAACTGGAAAACAATTGCCGAATTCCTTGGTGTATCTGAACGAACCCTTCACTGAAGAAGAATCGAGTATGGCATCGAGTCCAACTTCACAGAGATATCTGACAGTGATTTGGATGACCAAATTAAAGAGATACTCTACCTGACCCCATACAGCAGTGAATGCTGCGTAAGAGGAAGTTTAAAAGGAAGGAATATTAATGTTCAGAGGTCAAGAGTGAGAGAAAGTCTCAGCAGGGTTGATGCAATTGATAGAAGAATGCAAAAAAAGGTATGCAATCTGTCACCAAGTATATAATGTCCCTTGTCCTAATTACTTGTGGCACTTTGACTCCAACCACAAGCTGATATGGAGGTTTGTCATACATGGCTGTATAGATGGCTTTAGTTGAACAGTTATTTATCTTACATGCTGTACCAACAACGGAGCTGCAACTGTTCTGGATTTGTTTGAAAGTGGAGTTCAGGAATTTGGTTTACCTTCCAGAGTACTAGGTGATCATGGGGTGGAAAACATGGACGTAGCAAGATTTATTATGATTGCCAGCAGAGGTGCAAATAGAGGAAGTTTTATTGCTGGAAGGAGCATTCACAACCAGCCTATAGAGCAATTGTGGGCAGAAGTCAACAGAGTATTGTCTGCCCTCTATAAAGATGTCTTTGAGTTTCTCCAAGAGAGAATGTTGCTTGATTCCCAAAATGAAGTGCATTTATTTGCTCTTCATTTTGTTTATCTTCCACATATAAATGCCTCTTTGCAAGAATTCAAATGTCAGTGGAATCACCATTGTTTGAGGACAGCCAACCATTAACATTATGGCAAACAAATATGATAAATATTCCAGATGATTCACCTCTGATTAGCTTTGATGAATATGGAATTGACTATAATGGCCCAGTACCCAATGTTGTCATTGATAATAATGTCATTGTACCTGATTCAGAGGTGAAGATTACAGAAGGCCAAGTGAGGCATTTAGAAAGCCATGTTAACTCCCTTGCTGATGATGGAAATCATGGCATTGACCATTTTATGAGGACACTTGACATTGTTGACATTTTTGTCAACCATGAGTAAATTTAAGAACTGTAGCATGTCAAGTACATGCTTTTGACCACATGAGTGTTATATGGAGCTGGCAGAGGAGTTCACCAATGTGATGAGAGAAGAGCAGGCATGGTCATTTGATCTTGTTTGATTCCAAGTGTGAAATACACTTTATTCGCATGTGACCTACTGAAACTGAGTTTACATTTACTAATTAAGTGTTGTGTTCCAGTACATTGTTATTTATTATCTTACTATCAGAAAGCTGAGGCCAAAATTAAATATATGACTACCATACTTTTATTTTTATAAGAATACGTTTCCTATACACAGCATAGTTTAAAAATGTACAACTACATACTTCTGAAAGCATGTCCCTGTTCTCATATTTGTTCAAAAAATGTTTGGGTGGATGTAATTTAACTTGATAGTAGTTTTGCATGACAAAATTGGTATATTTCCTAATTAAAATTGTATGTATATAATGTAGTTCGTAGCTGTATGGGCTTATTTTTGGGTGGGGTTTTATAATTGAAAGGATTTTAAAAGACATGGGTATTATTCTTGGAGGCTTCTGGTATCACATTACTGTATTACTGATAGGTTGGAGTGTCCATCACAAGTTAAATGGACATATAGAAGAATTCAGACAACTAATAAACTTGCTGCCCTCAAAACAAGTATTCTGAAGGTGGGAATATAAAATTCATATGTCCAAGAGGCCATGTTATCTTAAATATATTATGAGTTTATTGAAATTCTGTGTTATTATTAAAGTCATGATGATATTGTCACACTAACACAAAGATAAAAGTAATACCTTGACCACTTATATTAAATTGTCATCAAAGAAATGTGAATATACAATCAATTAATCAACCCTGCTGAGACTTTCTCTCACTCTTGACCTCTGAACATTAATATTCCTTCCTTTTAAACTTCCTCTTACATAGCATTCACTACTTTATGGGGTCAGGTAAAGTATCTCTTTAATTTGGTCATCCAAATCACTGTCAGATATCTCTGTGAAGTTGGACTCGATGCCATACTCGATTCTTCTTCAGTGAAGGGTTCGTTCAGACACACCAAGGAACTCGGCAATTGTTTTCCAGTTCATTTCTGTCTCTCTCAATAATTCGATCGGAGCTTTAGCTATAATAAAAGCTGGTCTTCCTCCAGTACTAGGCAGGACAAAAGTGACTTCCCTTCTTTCCTGAACTGAGGATATTTCCACGACTTCTGAAAACCTTCCCAGCTCTTTTTCCCTACCAAAAATTAGACTCTTGAGCAGTGCACCTAATGAAGCGCGGAGCCTTCTGCTCTTGTTGGCTCTGGGACGTGTTGTAATTTACAGTCGCAGAAATAGCTGCCAAATAGTCCTCAAGCTTCTTTGTACAGTGATCTATACAAATAAGGTCACTGATCGTCAACGAACGCTGAATCTGGTTAAATATTGTGTTAACAGATTTGAGAAAGGCTCTCAGCTCCTCCTGACCAAGCAAAGACGACGCCATGTTTGTTTAACTACAAACGACCGCTGACCACACATACAGTCGGACATCTCGCCATATGATTATTTTTTCGCCTTACGATTATTTTCTCGCCATGCGATTTATACTTTCTCGACATACGATTACTTTTCTGGAGTAGTGAATTAAAACTCGATACACTTTTGTCAGGTATGGCTTGCCATACCCTTAGTAACCATGCTTTCGTTGAGTTCAAAGTCTTTAATATCCAAACTGGCAAAATTGTTCTGGCAGAAATACAAAGTTTAAGTTGTTATACTCCATTAGAATTTGGACGCAATTTTATTTAAAAAATCTCAGAAATAACGGTTATATTTCAATAGTTTACCGCTGAGTTTGGTCGAAGATCTAATTACTCCCAGTAATTAAGAATCGTTTAGAGACAACCAATAGAAATGCGATTCCTTCATTCCGATACGTTTATTTCATAATCAGGAATATGTCCCGTAAAATACTTGATGTTAACTCAAACGTAGAATTTTCCATGAAATGTCATCCTCGCTTAGAGTTACCGTTGTTTATACTCAGCAAAAACAAACAACTGTTTTATACGAACAACTATTTCCACAATATCCAGCGTTAAATTGTTAATATCATAAAGAAAAACCTAGTCTAGTGAAATTAATGGGGATCCATCGCCTAGTTTCCGCCCTCCTTTCACTACGCCCTGCGTAAAGCAACTTTTTCTTTTGTCTTATAGGCTGTCGGTTGCTACTAATGAGAAATCTATTCGGGCCCGGAGCTGAGGGGGGCCTGGGGGGCAGTGCCCCCCCAACCACAATATAATGGAAGTCGTGCCCTCCCTACAAACAAAAAAAAAGAAAAACGTATTTATGAAATTTCCCCAGAATGCGACCAGGACCTCCTCGGGAACAACCCCCCCCCAGAGACGACTACAGACCCCCAGCTCAATTTTTGGTCCACGTCGCGGCTATGTGTGCGGCAGTGCCCCCCCGAAATTGAGAGCCAGCTCCGGGCTTGAATCTATTCAATTTGTGCCGAGAAAAGTCGATTCGCGCCATAAAATCCGTATGATGGGCAACCGCTTTTTGAGTTTGATGTCCTCATGCATAAAAGGTTATAAATTAAAAATACATGTATAATGGAAAGTTCAATAATAGCTGCAGGAGATAACCAAGCGAAAGCATTAATCATGGAACTTTCTTTATTCAATTACACATATAAAAACAGAAACGTTAATAAACACTAGAATGTACAACCACAAGAGCGGCTCGATCGAGTTTTACTTTTGAGCATGCGCAGTTCTCAAGTGAACGTGCGTGGTTGGTAGCAACTTTGTATGGTTGACAAGCAGAATTTTATGTCATATTAGCGTAATAAAAGAAGATAATTAAAGTTAGCTTGCGCGTAAAAGCATTCAAGGTACCCTGTTTTGCAATCCCACATTCGGCATCTTCTGGTCGTCAGTATAAATAACACGATACTGCTCTATAAGTTTAAGACCGTACTTTTTAGGATCATTTCTATAGTACGTGTCCCGTCTTTGTTCTCTAACAAAGACAACATTCGCAACCACGATGATGAGTCGTAGTGCTTTCTTCTGAGCGGGAAGCAGGTTACTAATGTTACCTTCATGGTAACGGTTTAGTAATCATTGATGACCGTTCCTTGTTGTTCTTCGGAACAATAAGGAGGAAGAAAACACATTCAGAGTGGTTAGAATTACTCATAAAAATTTTGAATGTATGCGCAGTGCTTCCATTTCGAAGGACATTTGGTCAAACCTCCATATTTTTAAAAATCTTATTTGTAACGTTGCAGTAGCCAACGTAACACAAACAAGGTTAAACGTCAGTCAATTGTAGCACTATTACTCGCGGATGACAACAAAAATAATCCGAGCGACTTCTGAATAGCTTCCAGAGTTGCAACCGTGATACATTTCATGCGCTCTAATGCTGCGGTGCAACGATCGGCGACAAAAGCGCACTCTTTTGAATTAGACATCATTTTATTGTTTCTACCTTTTGTGTCAGGATCAGATGTAGATCACCAAATGTGAATCGTATTGAAATGTCCGACAGGCGAACTAAAGCAGAATTGTTTTAAATGTTTCTGTTTGTCTTGAAATAAAATGTGTTTGACGACTCTGACAATATTTTAAATGTACTATGAGCTGCGAATTTGGGATTTTCTTATGCTTATGTCAGATTTACCGTATATGTTCCCCGAATTCATGACTTCATATTCATGAGAAAAACCGTAATTTATACTTCACCACTGAAATTCTCCCCTTGACAAGTATAATTGTGTGGCGTTTGCCAGAGTAAAATTCTATAGTTCGTTGTACACAGGGGAAGTGTAAACTAAAAAACTCTGACAATAAACATTTCGTATAACTCAATGAGTTATGAGTGAATAAAAAAGAGGAAAACAAGGTTACTCAAATCCATTGCTGAAATAATATTGCGTCATTTCCTGACTCATCTTGGCTTAGTCATCCAGGATATTTATTCTCGGAGTTTTTTTATGTAAACGAGCTTAATTCACACATATATTTTGACTGGCAGTTGTGCACCAGTAGTGACAGGTTTGACAATTGGCAGTTTTGCGTTTCCAAACCAAATTTATATGAACATGGACAATGATATAAAAATGGGATGCTGCGTAGGCAGTATTAAACAGCACAAAAAGTTAAAAGGTTGGTAGACTGCCGAATCACAAGTTCGGCAGTCTACCAACCTTTTAACTTTTTATAGGAATATAGCTGTTTATGTTCGAACTGGCCACGTAAATTTAATTTTGAACTGTTTTCAATTTTGCCGTAACTTGTATTAGAAGAGAAGAAGTTAAATAGTAATATGACTGTAGATTAACTGACTTTTTGAACAGCTAATACCACGCATAAAAACGGTTTTCTACAGCAATGTTCGATATACAGTATAGCAGTGTACGACAACTGTCAATCAACGCAATCGTAATCACCCGTATGTAGGTCTCCCAAGAACTAAACTGAGACAATTTTCAACAAAATTTCAAGGAACAACCTTCCTTAAATCCCATGAAGATGAAATGGTAAATAGTACTTAGCTGTTCTCTCGTTCTAGAAAACTAAAAAATTAGCTGTTTCTATATAATATAAAATTACTTCAAAGTTTAGTCTTTAATAGAAAACTTGATAACTTCAATAAGCTTTATGGTTTCTCGTCAAGCTTCTTCGCCACTAACTATCGATCGTATTATTGGAATTATTATAATATACGAAAAACCTCTCAAATTAAATCCAAACTTCTCTGGGGGCTGAGCCCGGAATGGGTTTGAACTCTAGCTACGCCCCTGACAGGCTGCACCACTGGCCTACAATGAAGACAACAATGGCGTCCGACGCGTGTGCATTACAGAAAAAAAAACCCTTTCCAACACCCAAGTGCACAAAATATAATCATACGAGACATCATATTATACAGTAACAATGGTGTAACTGTTCAAGAATTTTCACAGTGTTCACTTTGTGAGTTATTCACCCCCTAGGCTTCCACAAACGACACAGTACGGTTGGAGCATTTCAATGGTCATTAGAAAACCCTCGATTCTAACTCCAACCGAGACCTACGCGTCCAAAGATTTTTCTGAGTTTCAGTTTGACAGCGTCTTTGGACATACATCATGCCTTGAACTTGTCAAAATAAAATATAACATGATAAGATCAGAAAACTCGAGACCTGGCATTAACACTTTGCTAAAATTACCTGGTACATTCCACATTGCGGAATAAAGACTTGCAGCACCATCTACCTTAATACTTGATCCATTGATGAATGAAGCTGCCGGAGACAACAGATAACAAACGGCAGAAGAAACCTGGAAATATGTGTTAGACTAAGTAATAGGATGTAACTTCAATGGTATAACTGGCAGGATATAACTGGTTAACCGAAACTCAAACTATTCAAACATTGTGCATGCTCACGAGGAAAGTGGAGTTGTATATAACAGAGAATTTACGGTTCAAACAATGCTGTACGACTGCGGTTGAAACATTTAACGTGACAGCAGTCACGGATATAAACGGTCTCGCGTTGTCTTTGAAACTTCAAATGCTTTTTCCTGGGTTGTAATCAAAGTCACAACGACGCGATGAATTCTCATGGCATTAATTTTTGAAGCCGTTCTTTGTACTTGGGTTTAATTTCAATAGTTTGAAAACATTGCCTAACTAGTAGTTGTCACGCTACCTTAAGTCCTGAACAATTCACATGAAACAATCCAGCGAAACAACATATCGTGCAAGACCTTACCTCTTCTGGTCTTCCCCATCGTTTAGCGGGTATATGTGGAATAGCTTGATCAAAAATGTCTGGAATATCTTCATAATTCTTGGCAGCCGTTTGAGAATAAATCACCCCCTGTATTAAAGTCATGAAATGTACAATAATACAGTGAGCGAGGAAATAGAAAAGAACTAAACACAGGATTCGTCGCAAAGCTTTTTATTTAGGGTGAACTACGTATTTACAACAATAAAAGTGACACGTTTTCGAGATTCATCGGGTTTGAATTGTAACATTTGCGTTACGCGTATTTTTTGTTGTAACTAATGACAATTTTGGTTTTCACATTCAAACATGAGGTATAAGTGTGGGAAGACACAGGAAGACACCATTGCTGTGTCCCCAGATGCCTGTAGTTGAAATTACATGGAAGGAATTTGGAAAAGGAAAAATTAAAGTTGGAGGATAAACATACAACTTTTAGGGTTTGTAAAGCTGTTAAATACTGCTTAATCTCCTTCACGATAACTGAACTTCGTTTTAGCTTTCAGGTTCGCAATGAACATTCCGTACACTTGCTATCTTTCGTTATTAATCATTTCACTTTCTTGTGCACGTCAAAATGGAGCAGGTATTCAGGTATAGTAAATTGGTAATGTTGACAAACAATAAAAGTTCTAAATCCTGTGCCGTTACAATCAAGAATTAAATCCACGAGATTGAAACGCTATAAATATGAAATATCGAATTTTGACGTCTTGTGATGATTTAGGAGACTATTGGGCATAAAGGAAAACGTTTTATAGCGTGAGATCTAGTGCATTCCCCCTCTGTAGTACTCTGGATGCCCCTCGATTTTGAAACCTTTTACACCAGTGCTTTAAATGAGTATATTTTCGTGTGGTCTTTAAAGTCTGATTAGTTAAACCAAGACACTGTGAACAGGTTTTCCTTGAAAACGCATGAATTGACTGCAGAGCGCGCAGCGTTGATGCCAACGAAACACAGCAAATCCTTCTTAAATAGTTTCATTGTCTTTTTGAATGAACCTTGTTTTGTGCATATTGTTGATCTGATCACTGTTTTAATAAAACCATATTTCTACTTAATTTTAACTGAAATATTTTTGACCGTTCAATACGTACGTATTGAGAATGATTTCCGCAATAAAAGTAGTCTTCACTAGTTTTTACTAGCGACGTAAACATCAGCATAACGACTTACGCAAGCGCAGTTAGCACTTCGCGGTCGACTAAGCTCTTAGTACGTCCCAAGTACAAAGGAATTAACTAATCGTGAAGTATCTTCTGCACTTGCGTATGTCATTATGCTTATGCTTAAGGCGCTAGTGTAAACCAAGCCTTACAGCTACCTAAGTGTGACGTAATAACTGCCTAAGCGGGTTTACAGTACTTCAGGTTCCTCGGGAAAAAAATTTCCCGAAGCAAAATAAGTAAATCAGGAGGACTGTTCAGTTCACTTTCCTTCCTCTTAGTTCCCTTGTCTTCCCATCCCTTCACTTCCTTTCTTCTCTTTTTGACTCCTCTTCATTTTCTTTCCTTTCCCTTCCCTCTCTTCCCTCCACATCACTCACCTTTCCTTATTTCACTTCCCCCCTTCTTCTCCTTTTCGTTGTCATTTTTCTTTTCTTCTTTCGCCCTTCATCCCCTTCTCTTGTTTCATTTCCCTCTCCTTCTTTTCCTTTTCTCTTCCCTTCCCTTTTTCTTTCCTTCCCTTGATCTTTCCTTCCCTTGCTCTTTCCTTCCCTTCCCTTTCTCTTCTCTTCCATTTCTCATCCCTTCCCTTTCTCTTCTCTTCCATTTCTCATCCCTTCCCTTTCTCTTTCCTTCCTTTTCTCTTTCCTTTCCTTCCCTTTCTCTTTCCTTCCCTTTCTCTTTCCTTCCTTTTTTCTGTCCTTTCGTTTTCTTCCATCTGCACTCCTTTCCTTTTATCCAAGAAAAGAAACAGTATAATCCTCAGAAAACTGAACATAAGACGCCATTACTTCATACAAAACGTACCGGTGCCACGCAGTTTATCCTTATGCCACTGGATGCCCACTCTATCGCTAAACTCTTGCTTAAATTTTCCACTCCAGCTCTTGCTGCACCCGTGTGCCTAAAAACACAGTTACTATGTTTATTATTTAAAGAGATACTCATGTTACCATAATCACAATCAGCACCATGTGATCGCGACCGTAATCGTACCTTGCAAGTATACATTCTGAGATCAAAAGAACAATTTTCAAATCTGTATTTCCCTGTATTGCCGGCTTTCTGGGCGAAGGAAGATAGAGCCTGCCAGGAAGCCCAAGTGAGCTTTATTACAGCCCACTAATTCCATGTGGAAAATGAGTTGCGTCATGCAATGAAATTGCTTGTAAATGCAAAACATTAGTTGGACACATACAGTTTTTAGTCTGCTTTTATTGAGTTTCCGTTTATTCTTCTATATCATTATAATCTGACGATATTTAATTGGTTGTCACTCTTGTACAGCCATACCTTGGAAAGAACAGGAATAATTCCAGTTTACTACACCTTACCAACATCTGTACAGAATGAAGGGAACAGCTAGTCAGCCTATGGCAACCCTTGTGAATTATGTTATAGTCACAGTCAAGATAACTGAATGATAATAATTGAGTGTGATTGTCAAAGTATTCCTTGCATCTATATATATATCTACACCTAGATAGCCTCCAGTGCAGGCTAAAGCTGTACGTACCCTAAAATTAGCTCGGCCTAACTATCCTTTGGTAGTATTCAATGTTCTGATTAAGGAATTTCTTGAAAATACCGTGATTTGACAAGAAAATTCATCCAGTGGATGTCTTAAACCTTAATATAATCGAAGATTTCTCCGATGATAGTCTTATGAGCCCGTTAACGAAAACGGGGCACCATGGGTAATCAGGAGTGAAATAAAAACAAATTCTTGACCTGTACTGTCAAGGCACATGTGTTTTCTTTTGACTAGCTGAAGGGTTTAATTTAGTCGCGATTACCCATCATGTCCCGTTTTACAAAAGCTGGGCAATGCTCCACAGATTCTTTTTAACTTCCAAAACAGTGAATGTTTGTCCTTTTGAATTGATAGGAGGTAGATCGACCGCACTCAGGATTTCGATTTGCAAGG
Source organism: Heliopora coerulea (assembly GCA_030142905.1). Lineage (NCBI taxonomy): Eukaryota > Metazoa > Cnidaria > Anthozoa > Scleralcyonacea > Helioporidae > Heliopora > Heliopora coerulea. The sequence continues at coordinate 2,100,867 of JASJOG010000033.1, forward strand.
ACAATATTTCACGAGTGAGCACAGGAAAAGATTGAGATATTGTTCTTGTTATTTAAACATAATATCAAAAACTTCGATCTACCGTGTAATTTTTTTACATATGAAACGCAGTATATTGGGAGAAAAAAAGAGAATTGTGACGTCATTTGTTGATACGCCACACGCGAAAGTGATATGCAAGCAACACACCACTCGCACTTGAACTTGCGTGTTGATCGTCGATACTTTGATCAGTTACAATCTGGCTACAACAAGATGGCTGAGTCAGATAAGTAGCCATGGGGAGTACTGCGGGAGGAGAAGCTCCTTCCCTTTGCATATCGAAAATAAAAAAACATTTCATGTACCATTAAAAAACTCATTAATAATCCACTAAGAAAACACAAAAGATTTTGGCTCCTAATTAGTATTCTGTAAATCGGATAGAGAATACTAATTAGAATTATGAACTTTTCCCTTCGATTTTGTACGTTAAAATTTACCGAAACTTCAAAATAACCGATAAACATGGCCATTTAAATGTATTCATTCGGCTCGCCTTGTACATCGCATACAGATCGGCCGCTCGTATTATATGTATTAAATAAATGTCAATAGAAATGTCCAATAGACCAAAGAAATGAAACGTATCGTATAGCACTTGCATGCGACAGTCTTTAAGACAAGACTGTACTAACAGCGTAGAATGAACAATATTATGGCAGTGATTTTGCGAGTCACCAGTTGTGGCGAGAAGGGAGTCATGACTTGCTCTCCCAAGAAAACTTTTGTTCCCCATTTCCCCACCTCGAAGCATAACGAAAGTGTAACATACATACGTTACACTGTTATAGTGTTTCATAGGAGTCACGGAGCTGAATATTCCAATATCCTAATAGTTTTTATATTTCGCCCTAAATTTAGCATATTTCCTCAGAAATTTTAGCCCACTAGAGATTCTGTTGCCCCACGTTTGCCCACCAACGTCTGGCAACGTCACAGCACGTCATCCGGAGTATCCCTTTCGAATATTTTTAACAGGCGTCTTGTTAGGACGTATAACCACAACATATAAAGGAAAGGATCGTACTTTGTAAAGCGGGGGACGGAAACAATGAATTAGCTTGCTAATTATTTCATTAAGAGGGTAAATCGTGTAAGCGGAGACAGATTTGGCTTTACAGATGCCATGAATCAAAAACGTTTCTGAGAGCGTGACGTCCTTCTACGACGCTATTCTTAAGCCCGCTACACACGACCAAATTTTCCTTGACAAGGAGCCTTGCTCGAAAGCTGGTCACGCCGGCTTTTGAAAAAGGCGACTTGTCAAAGAAAACGTGTTAATTTTTTTGTACACGCGAGCAAATTAAACTTGTCAAGGAAAACTTGTGTACAGAGCTTTAGTTTTTCTTCCAACAAGGGTCTTCGCGAGTTGGTTCGGATCCGCGGACTGCCAATTCACGCTGCTTTTTATTACCACGCAAAACTTACCTACATAGCTCTTTTACATTTATTTTTATTTATCTCAGATCAAAATTTTCTCCGTAAAGAAATGCCATGAAGACTACATCCAAGGTAAGCAACCAACCAGTGTTCGAAATTTTACATACGTGCCAGGAAGTAAGCTTATACAGCATATAGATGATCCTCGCGGTCATTCTATCTCAAAAAACCTAGACAGTGAACAATTGATCTCCAAGTACATTATTTGAGTCTCTACTGATTGTATCGCAGTGGTAATCGTTCTTTTAGCAAAAACAAAGGCAGTAATTATGTAAAGTACAAATTTAAATGAGATTTCAACGAGTCTCAAGTCAATCACCTATTTTAAGGAGGAAATATTACGTTCGACCGTCACACTCCCAATCTTCTATCATTCAGTCACACCAGCAATCATTTCCTCGCTTAGCTCCCATAAACGTTTAGCCAAATCTACTTCCTTGGATTCTAACGAACTTTCAGTGTATTCACGGCCTACGAAGTAACGACCGCTCAGACCTCTAAGATTACTATCAGTGGCAACGAAGACGACACAACTTGCCCCTTCACATGTACTTGTCGCGACGCAAGGGCATATACATGGAAGAAGCCATCGGATGCAACATTTTCGAAAACAATTCTGGTTGCGGAAAACGTTCGTCGATGGAATAAACCCTGGGTAAAGTACATTACAAGTAACGCCCGTGCCATGCAGTCGACGATGTAATTCATTAGCAAACAAGACATTAGCCAGCTTAGAATTCTTGTAGGCAAGGTTTCCATTATACGTCCCAGGTTTCAACAACTGGATGTCATCTACTTCCAGATGTCCTTTCCCACCAAATCCACCACAGATACGACCTGGGTTGCGAGCAGACGAGGAAATAACCACAACTCGTGCTTCGACGTCAAACTTTGCAGTTGATTGAAGGATATCTAAGAGCAGAGTTGTCAACAGGAAATGACCAAGGTGATTCACTCCGAAAGTCTTCTCAAAGCCGTCTTCCGTAAAAGATGGTGAGCTAGAATGACTGTTATCCATCCAGGCGGCGTTATTGATAAGCACGTTTAATTTCTTGCCAGTAAGGTGGTAGTTACTGGAGAACTGCTCGATGGAACGAAAGCTACCCAAGTCTAAGTTCATGTAAATCAGCCGCGCGTCAGGCATTTCCCGTTTGATCTTGTTCATTGCTAGTTTAGCTTTGGATTTATTTTGACAAGCAAGCACCACTTCATAGCCGACAGCAGCCATTTTCTTACTCGTTTCGAAGCCAAGGCCAGAGCTAGCACCGGTAACCACACACACTTTCTGTATCTTCGACATCTTTTCCTCAGCTTTCACTCTCGCTTTCACTTTATTTCTGAGGCTGTTTGTTTGCCTTTCGATTATTCGTATTATTGGCAATGATAATCTCTTTTGATTGCGATATTGCCAACAAAGTGCCACCGGCGAAAAACGTTTATTTTACATGAAATAAATACGTCATTTGACTTCTTGAGTACCTCCAGACTGTGTTTTACATTGCATAAATAACAAAATTTGGGTTTAATCCCTACGTTATGGAAATTAAGCAAATTTTTATGAAATGGACCTCTTAGCAACAACTAGTTGAAGTAATCATAAACAAGTACACTTGTATATACTAAAGTACGTTTGATCATTAAAGCTTATGAAACGAAACTTCACAATGGGCAGTTTGCAACTATGACGTACCATGACGTCATCTATGCTTGTGATTGGCTAAGGCAATTTAGTGGGCAAAACAATCTGAAGACACTTTCAACAAAACTTTGCCTATCGTGTGTTGTTGAATTTTAGGAGAATTTTATCAGAATGCAAGCCGATAGAAAACTCGATGACTCGGGTTTTACAAATATCAAAGAATCTTTGTCAAATAAGTCAATCACTAATACACTTAAGTCTTTCACAATGGTACAAATTATCACTTATTTTGTGGAAATAATTGCAGCAGACAAGCAACTAGCAAAAGATTTTAAGTCACTTAGAGAGTCATCTTTCCAGCTATTCAAAGGAGGACATGTACAGAAACTCGAGCTCAAACATGGGTACGAAAATTTAATCGTAAAGTGCTCATGCCTGCCAGAGTGGTTTCTTTCATTCTTCTCAGAATGAAAGAAACCACTACTGAAATACAGTTCGCAAAGTGTGATTGCATAGCAGGCAAAGGACCCAATGCCTCCTGCAAACATATTGCTGCACTATGTTATGCTCTTGAAGAGTTTAGCAGAAAGTTTTTGCCTGGCGATGAGCCTTTATCCTGCACTGACGAATTAATAAGATGGAATCAGCCTCGAAAACGAAGATTAGATCCTCAACGCATAAACGAACTCGATTTCTCAGTTGAACATCAAGGCACTAGCAGGAAGAAATCATCTGCTAAATTGACTGAAAGAGACCCTTTAGATATCGTAGGTGAAGTAACACAGTCCGACAATGAAGCTGTTAATGAGTTTATATCCAGACTGAATTCTTTCAGCAAAAAGCATCCAAGACAAAAACCTGCCTTTCTCTCTGTTATAAGTGCTCACAAGACCAACAATGCGGCTACAGCATGTACTTCCTCAACCTCCTCAGCAACTGAACTTAGAACAGAAATACCCGTTACTTCATCTAGCTACACAGACACCAGAGCTCTTCCTGAACAAGAAACTAGTATAATCGAGAGAAGACTGTCATTTAAACAGAGTTTAAACTTGAGTGAGCAAGTAAGAAATAGCCTGTTTGAAAATACCAAAAATCAAAATGATAGTGAATTATGGTTTAAAGAAAGAGCACCAAGAATTACAGCTTCTGTTTGTGGTAGAATTATCAATCGCATAAAAGATATGTATCCAACATCTCTTCTGAAGTTACTTCAAAGTACTTCTTCAGTCACAACTACTTCAACTCTTTTTGGTAAACAACAAGAACCCTTGATCCTTACTAGGTACATTGGACACCAAAGAAACAATGGGTATCCTGGTATATCTGTTCAAAGGGCTGGGTTTCTTGTTAACCAAGAAAAAGGTCGGTTGGGTGCTTCTACAGATGCAAAAGCAGATCGCAAAAATGGGACTGGTTGTGTGGAGATTGAACCAGCTGCTGCTAACTGGGATTCAAACGTAGATGACATTATTATCAATAAGAAAGGTAACTTTTGTCTTCACAAAGATGAAAGCAGGAAGCAGAAATTACTAAAATCAACACATATGTATTACCGTCGATGCCAATTACAGCTTTATGTTGGAAGAGATAAATTCAAATGGTGTGACTTTGTCATTGCAACAAAGAAAGATATGATTATTCAAAGGATAACATTGAACATGGCCTGGGTAGAAAAGAAAATACCAGAACTAGAGGATTTCTATGACTCATTTTTAATCAACAGACTAGTAATGTAGTATAGGTATTTTGTTCAGTTGAAAATCTTTGCACATATCTCAAGAAATTTTTATCTTACATTAGTGGCTTTCTAAAGTTTGTAAATACAGCACAAATACAGAATATCTCATTAAGGTAGGGAATTAGTTGTGGAACTAAAATGTGACTTAGAATTTTATATTCCTTGATTTGACAAATGGCTCTCTCAACATGAATTCTAGTGTTGGCAATTCTTCTGCCCAAGGCTACTTCATGTGGTTCAAATTGAAGTTTGGAATCAGCAAATGGTGGGATATTCACCTTAACATTATATGGCTTAACAATGTCTTCAATAAGGAAGCCCCTGTCTGCCATAATAACATCTCCAGGATCCATTAATTCTAGCAGTCCTGACCTTTTGGTAATTTCTTTGTCTGAGATATTACCACCATAAAGGTCTAAAATAAATGAAATGGCCCCAGCTGGTGATACTCCAAGAAGTGCTTTAGCTGTGTTGCAGTTTTTGTAATTTGAAAAAGTGATTTGTTGATTGGCTGGTCCTTTGGGTTTGGGGATTTTTATCTCTGTGCAGTCAATTATTACTCTTAAAGATGGGTACTTTAGTGCAACAGATGTTCGCATTGTGTTAATTATTTGATCTTTAGTTGGCCATATATTGAGAAGTTTAAATCTTCTATACATTGCTCGTATCCAGCGAAGGAAAATCTTTGAAACAGTTGAAATATTTACATTGAACAGAAACGATAAAAGCTTTTCTGAAAGGCCCAGTTTCTGTCGAATTAACACCAGCAGAAATTGATCTTCAAGGCACAAGGCGGCTTGACTGTGCTGTGTAAACTGCACAAAATCAAAACAACAATCAAAAAGTTCAGTATTTGTGAAACCTGTATAAAACTTTAATTTTGACCGATTTCTCTTCACATTTGTAGTATTCAGTTCTCGTTCTGTAGACAATTCAACACATCTTTTGAGTTCCTGTATAACATCGTCTTTTTCTTTAAACTGTTTTTCACAAAAGTTAACTTGACATTCCTTGTCGCAAGATGACACGACTTGATGGCAAACCTCAGCTAAGACTTTAAGGGCAGAACAATCTTCGGGATTCGTTACGTTACTGTCTGACTCGGTCTCGGCTACTCGTGCTAAAAGATAAAGATTTTCAACACCAGAAGTAGGCAATGCATCAGTGGTTGAACTGCAAGTTGGTAGCTCTGACATGTACGTAGTAGATCGAGCTTGTGATTCTGATGCAGTCTCTGCTTGTAGTTGTATTTCGTTCTTTCTTATTCTTTCAGTCGATCTCGGTTTTGCCTTTTTTGTCCAAGCAAAAATGGAAGGTACGTCGTTTTTGTCTTTTTTTGCTCCCCCTTCAAAGTGCTCACTGCAAATTCGTGTGTGGGTATTTATTGGAATACTATCGCATCGTATACGAGCGAGCCAAGACTTTAACAACTTTTTGTTCTTCAGCGGGAGCCTGTAAAACTTTAGATTTGATTCCTTAGTTTTGCGATTCGTGCATAGAGGAACGGCACAACTGGAAACCATACTAATTAAATATTATGCATAAAATTATCACAATATTACAAAAGATCACAAAGAGAGAATATATTCGCTTCAGATTGTTTTGCCCACCAAAATGCCTTAGCCAATCACAAACATAGATGACGACATGTTACGTCATAGCTGCAAACTGCCCATTAAACTACACTACCGAAGTCAACTGAAAAAAGTTGACTCGAGTGGGATTTGAACTCGCACCTTCGGGATACCGGTCCGCCGCTCTACCTGTTGAGCTATCGAGTCCACAGGGATTGGAGGCGAGTTTTTATCCAATTTAAGAGCACGAGATATTCTCGCGATCCTCATGGATAGCGTTAAGTTGTGGCAAGAATATCTCGTGCTCTTAAATTGGATAAAAACTCGCCTCGAATCCTTGTGGACTCGATAGCTCAACAGGTAGAGCGGCGGACCGGTATCACGAAAGTGCGAGTTCAAATCCCGCTCGAGTCAACATTTTTCAGTTGACTTCGGCAGTGTAGGTTAATTGTGAAGTTTCGTTTCATAATACCCTGAGGATGATTCATTAAAGCTTGTTAATCAAGTTTCATTTAACTAAATGGTGGATGTTATAATAAAAATTATGCGACATACTTGCGTCAAAAAAATAATAAAGTTCTGGTAATCGGGTGTGGTTTGGGACCTTATGATCAATTATAAAATAAGTCCGAGCTTACGCACGCTCTAATGGGCAATAAGCTGCCGGGAATGCAGAACTTGGAAAAGGAGGTTTCCAAACCAGGGCGATGAGCAATGTTCCCGCCAGGAAAAAGTTTGAAATTAATATGCACACTCCGAGGTCAATTTTGTGCCATTCTGGAAACGACGTATGGTAACAATTGGAAGGAACTTCAATTTCATGGACAAAAAAGGCTTTTTGCAAACAACTATGCAGGCCCGAACGAAACAATTTTCTGTTGTTCCGGGGAGAAGACATGCCAATACATATAGCTGCAATGTAATAATGCACGTGAAACACGTCCGCAGGGGTTTAGACCCTTAGGAAAAGTTTGGATTTCAGACCTTCTGAGATAGTCACTGGTGCTATGTTAGGTTGAAATAGCAAGACGTGGACCGCGGAACTTACTGCCAAACCAAGTCACTCTAGGTCAGAGGTCCAGATGATTATTGACGCTAGCAGAATTAGTCCTTGTTGAAGCCTTCAACACTGTCAGGATAATTCTGCGAACGTTAGAGGAACGAGACGAATTCTGGTCTTAAAATTTTTTGTTGCGCTGAACATTGGTCCGGCGGTCGTAGCACCTGCCTGGACCTGCTCCTGTGTTCGTTCCTATGCTCCCATGACGTTCATGTCTTACATAGTTGAACGTCGAAGTAAGTCACTGTTCGCTCAAGATATCCTGCAGTCCAGGTGCACTACAGAGGACAAATATTTGATGTTTGTACCAGGAATAGTGGGGAAAATACAGGATTGTGAAATCAAAAACACCATTTATCATCTCTTATGGGGAGAAGTATTTTGCCACCCAAACCTATTTCTGGTATCGAACTGAACGGGCTCTCAAAGTAGTTTAACCCACAGACGTCCAGAAACCTGGTTGCACCACTGTGAATAATCTTGTAATGCTGGTTGATACGTACGCAAATCCTGGAAAACCATTCCACATGTCTGCAATGATATTAACAATCACTCCACCATGGTCCTTCATCCACGCATGATAAGCTGAAAAAAACGTTTTTATGAAATACAAATGTTGCAAACTACATATCTGGCTCTACAGGGAAACGATTTTTGCAGAAACATTCGGCTTCCACTAATGTTCCGAGCAAAATAACAATACAGTTTCGAAAAATCAGCTGGAATCAATAATAATAATTCGTTCCTGCACAACTAAAATATCACGACTCCTCAAAGACAGTGCCAAATTCATTACACTCTGGGACACCACCAACAACAATGCATTTTTAATTTTGAAAGATCGGACCCCCAAAGAACTACAAAGCTCAGTCATCTACAAATTTACTTGCCCCGGATGCCAGTCTTCCTACATTGGCAAAACTGACCGCTGCCTGATTACGCGAATAAAAGAACATGCCTACAAGAAAGACTAAGAAATATACAACCATATAAACTCTTAAGAACACTTCCATTATTTTCAAACTTTGTTAAATTTACCTTCTAACCTACTCAGTCTCAACGACGCTACTAATTTACAACAATTAATCCTCAATTAATCCCCACATCATAGACAAAGCCAAACAGTGGTCATTGCTACTTTTTAAAGAAGCTCTTTGTATCAACCGGCAAAAACCACTGCTAAACCACGGGACAAAGGCTTCCAGGGAACTTGTTTTTTTCGATTAATTCATGAAATCACTCACTTTGTATATATGGTAGATCATACTACAGCAGCATCATTTCCTGATGATGACTGCAAGTTAGTCGAAACGTTGAACAAAATGTTAACCTTTTTCGGAGCGTTCGTTGCTTTGTATTTTGCAGAAAAATATCGTGCAGAAAAATCTCCAAGAGTCAGTGTGTACAGTTTTAGTAGGAGTTTAATCTCTTTTTGCGTTTTGTTTTGTTTTTGCTTTGTTCTTTCATCTGGTCTACGGTTGTAACGTGTTGTTAAAGACAACTGTATTAAGGAATAGGTTTACCAGGAACTTGTACTATAGGGGTGAAGGTGGTATAGTGGTAGCGCACTTGTCTTTCCCCTTGACTGTGGGTCGATTTTGGCTCTGTGCAGTCGCCGGATTAAAATTTCCTTGGCCCTTTGTGGAAAGGGTGTCGTCCAGTTTGACTCTAAAAAGCACCGCAGGTTTTCTCCGGTTTCCTCCAGCTCTAACAGTGGACCCATGAGAGTTAAAATTGCTCGGGATGAACCAATTAACATCTAAAACCATACATTTTCCGGCACTAAAAGTTGTAGCACTTTCCTACATTGTACTGGCTTCCTACAACTCCTTTGCACAATATATTTCTAACCCAAATGATGGCATATAGCGATCGAAATCCACAATCACTAGCTAGCATACTAACCTTGATTACAACAATTAAAAGTGCCATTGAGATTGGTATCGATTACAGCTTGCCACCCTTTGGCTTTCATGTCAGCAGCAGGACTCGTAAATTGTCCCCCACCATTGTTCACGAGAAAGTGTAAGTTCCCAAACCATGACAACGTCTTTTCCATCAAATCCTTTACCTAACCACGAAAAGGAAAAACAGAACTTACATGCATAATTATTGTACTCCTGTATTCAATTTTCAAATGTAATGTTAAGACAATGTGGTACTACTGTCCATACTACTCCAGTTTAGTGGACCCACTTTGCCGCTGGTCTTTTGTCTTCGGCCCAACAAACAAGGAAAGGAACTTTTGGCGCGAAATTTAAAAAGCATAGCTCGGTGTTCTCACCACGTACTCTAAAATATCGCTAGTTAATGGTGACTTCTGCCAGGATTTTACTACTCGAAAAAGGCTTACCGTATAACTTACTGTCTCAAATCCCACCAGTATCACTGTTTCTTATCTCCAGACCAAACCCAAACTCTAATCCTAACTCCAACCCTAACCCTGAACCTTAACCCTAACCTTTACCCTAATCCTAATTAAAGGTAGATAATAAGAAAGTAAGTAGCTTTCGTCTCTTCACTATACTCTTTGTCTCTTTTGTTCTAAATAATCAAATGAATGCTTTGGCATGCATACTTTTCCCGCCAAACGCTGCTTCAGTTGCCCATTGAGCCGTCAACAAAGACCAGCGTTAAGGTGGGTCCGTTAAATTGCCGTCTAGCCGTCAATTTATCTTACGATATGTGCTCAGTCAGTTACAACAAGCATGCAGTTATTATACAATTCAACCTCTATGATGTGTCATGAGTGTATTTTAAAACTCTCAAGGAAAAAACATTTACAACAATCAAAACCGAATCTGATGCAATTGTAATGTAAGGGTTGAATTCCCGCTAGAAAATGCATCAAGGCAAGACAGTCATAAACTGGAGGTTCTTTATAAAGAATCGTTTACACTTGCCATTTTGTGCTTTGCGATTGACATCTTGGAGTATGTATTAAACTGACGAGAGTATCGAAGACAAACTCCAGTGAATCATAAGCAGTTATCTTGCTGCATGGACTGTCACGGGTTTATCACATACACCAGGATGACAATCGTAACGTGCAAAATTGCACGTGTAAACGGCCCTTTAGGAAATTGTAGGAAGACTCAGTGGCGTAACGGAACTACCGGGGGCCTTTACGAGATTTTCGTTCGGGGACCCTGTCACCCCCCTTAATATAGACATATTTCAAGACTTTAATCTCAATTGTCTCTATAGATTCATCGGAGGGCCCTAGAGGTCGGGGACCCTTAGGAGTTGCTCTAAACCTGACCATAGTCCGTTGCGCCACTGTGAGCATTACATCCAGAGATCTTAAAATCCAACAGAATTAAGAAAATGTGAAGTAAACCTTCTGTTGAATAGACTAATCGAACTACGTCTGTAAATAATGATTATTCTTATGAGATAATAACTGTTCTAAAAAACACTTTTCCAGTATCAAAGCTTTGCGAGAGTTCTCATCAAAAAAACGATGAGACAATTTCTGCTGTCAATTTATTTCCAATGGTCAGACATTGCCGTTCTCATCCCCAAATCCCGTCAACTTCCTTAGCACAGCTGCACGAACAGTTTTGGGGCTTTGGGGACACTGACACCGAATAATAAGGTTATTGGCTGATTATATACAATGAATTGAATGAGAGGTATATTGACACGGATTAGAAGGTCTTATTGTTTGCGAGAATTAGAGGCGAAAGTTAAAGCGCCAAAGAACCATGAGGCGTTTTACCCACCGTAACCCCATGGATGACCAACGAAAACTTCGTTAAACTTAACCATTAGTAAACAAAAAAAAAATAGCTTTCACTAAAATCTGTTACACAGGCAAAATCTGTATGATCTTCTATGTTTGGATGAAGATTTATCGAGATTTATTTACATTGAAGCTTGTACAGTGCCAGATTATCGCTTCACAATTCCGATCAACTATGTACATAAAATCTCTTTATTACAATACTGGTTACAGCATACTGTAACGTTTTACAGCGTAGTGTAACGTGTTACAACATACAGCGTAGCGTAATGTTTTACCGCACATATGTTAGCGTAGCGTCTTACAACGTAGTCCAACGTTTTACTAGAGCAACGTCTGACAATGTTGCGTAACCTTTGCAACATAGTGTAACAATTTATAGCACAATACAACGTCTTAAATCAAAGCATAACGCCTTACAACATAGAATAAAGTCATTTCATTCTTTGATCATTCTCAAACTACCTTATTTTACTAGGACAGAGTTTGGGGTTGCAACCCGCGCTATTACATGCGCACTCAAGACACACGCCTTTTTAAACTCTACCTGATGTACAGTATTCCCCATGCAATGGCCAAAGGTAGGCTACAGGGTACTGAGCTATCCCATGAAGTAAATTTAAGGTCCTTCATTTTTTTCACAAAATTTATTGCAAAAATTTGTCGTGACATCCTCCACTAATACCATGCTGTGTTATTCTTTAGTGAAATACTATCCTCATCAGTAGGGGGTGGTATACAAGAAAGTAGCAAGACAGATCAATATTTCATCAGTTACTGAAATATCTCTTTTCTAGGGGGTTCCAGAGGCATACACCCCAGGAAACTTTCAGATTCTTAGAGTTGTTAAATAGCACTTATAATATATCATAAAAAATAATTGTATGGAAATTCTTCATACTTCTCTAAGGGCTGTGCATTTTGCCAGGTAATAGGGGAACATTTGCTAAATATGGGGCACAATTCTCTGGGCAGGTGTGGTTGCCTCCACCTTCCCTACATCAGCCTCCCACCCTCAATCAAATTTTTAAAATTTGCTGAAAACTGAACATAATATGTCATGTGATGACTGTGAAAATATGACAAATTCCCATTATAGTCATTACTATTATATCAAGTGCTAATGGTAGAATTTGGTAAATACCATATGTTAATGATACTTCTTCAATCTGCAGTTAGGTGTACTCCATATTGAACCTACAATTATTTTTTTCCCCACAGAGAGGCCTGAGGGGAGGGTGCCCTTTGGAATTTTATTCTGGACAAAAGCAGTTGATTTCATTCAGTAGAGTACGAATTCTGCCCCTTAATGGGTTCTGACTGAATTGTACTGCATGTATCAGCATGAGTAATCAAATGTGAAAACCCTTATGCGTCGATGTTTAAGATACAAGCTATCCTCCAAGATATTTTTTGTCCTACCTAGCATATCAGGATTTATATATACTGTAGTCCTTCAGAAAGATCAACATGGTAGATTTAAGCAGTTAACTCTTTTTTAAACATATTTTGAGCTTGCTGCTAGTTGACATGAATTAAATACTTCACAGTGGTGTTGCATTGGGGGTCAGGTGGAGACAAGTGCCCAACGCATTGTTATTGGAGGGAGCAAATCTTTCAAGGGGATGAGAGAGTACTTCCCATTTTGTTCTGGATTCATAGGTCCAATACACACAGATCACTGAGATCAGAGTTTAGTGGTTCTTGGAGAAAACCATCTTTGCGCTTCTCGCCGCCAAGCTCCCTGAATGGCGTATAAAAAGTCGAGAAGAAAACGATGGAACAAATCTTTAGTGCAACCTACCTCTGTGAAACTAGCAACCAATCGGGCAGACAATTAAGAAATTGGTTCATTTTTAACCAAAATATGTCCGACCAAGACCATACAGGTCTGAAAATAAGCGCTGCGATTCGTAGGTCGAAATGTAATACAAAAAATTCACGCCATTACGGAATGTATACCTTTTTAAAATTGCATTTCCTCATATTGCTATACGTGCAAAGCATCACTTCATAATGTCGCAATAAGGATGTTCGATAACACTTTAGCTCGATATATACCTTTAATGAAAGTTCCAAGCACTCTACCCATCACACTTGAAGAAAGCGATGCTCCTATAACGTTAAAACCTTCGAAATACACCAACTCCATTCACAAATTTTACACCTGGGTCATCTTGGATACTTGAGACCTTAATGCTAAGCTATCATGTAATTCAACAGCCATATCAGCTTGCAAGTCGAGCAAGTTTCAAAACTGGTACAACACCACAGACGACGCTGTTAGCTGAACTGTCTCAAACGCAATCAGCCCTGAAATTTACAATACTACGATCATATATCACAAAAAGCTTCCTTTTTCGGTTATTATTCCATAGGATCTGGTAATTGACAGATGTTGCGCAGAACTTAACGCTCTTTCTAGTGGTATGAATTTCCAGAGCGGAACAAGGCCGCCGACGATTCAGGAGCACTTGAAACATGGCCAGTTAGATGGATCTTTTATCGTCTGTAACCTTGTGCCACCCTGGAAACATATCATTAGAAGGTGCGTTAAATTCTGTGTAACATATTTCAATTTGATAAAAAAAATCCTTGAGAATAGTGACCGAGATAGAGATATTTTCACAAAACATGGTTAGAAAGAGCAAATTTCACGACTAAATACCGTTGAGGTCGACTTAACTGACCATGTTTGAAGTGCTTCTGTATCTTCTGTGGTCTTGTACCACTCTGAAAGCTCATACCATTAGAAAGAGCGTTAAATTCTGGGCAAGTTATGTCAATTTAAAAAACCCTACAGCATAGCGCGATCTCTAAAGCTGGGTTTCTATAAAAGTAACAATATTATTGGCAACTGATATGAGGATGGAGTACTGCGTCTGCAGTGTTTGTATAACACTGTTGTTTGCATAACAATTCGCTATACATATCAGCATCTAGCAACCATTATCTGTTGCTTTCATCAAGTCCGCGCAAGTCCATGACACCATTTGGAGGCTTCAAAACAGGGCACTCGTTGATATGGTTTAAATCTTAAACGCCACCATGCGAGTTCAACGATGTGTGAAAAACCAAAAGGATCAGGGAGCTACGAAAATTTACTAGATAACAAAACTGACATTTCAAGCATGGAAGGCCTTCGATGTAGTGACACGTATATTTTACATTTAACTACGACGAAGGGGCTTCGTTCGAAACGTCAGATTCTTATTTTGTGTTTCGGCAGTGCCATGACAACCTTTTCCTGATCCCATTTGGCTCTTGTGTGACGAATGTGGCATAGTGTGACGAATTCGGCGATAACTTCACGACTGGTGGTATTTTGGATCGTCTGCCTAATCGGTTGCTAGTTTCACATATGTTCGGAAACCTTCAGTCACCGAGGTGATGCCGAACCTCATTCTCATCAAACGGAGGGAATTTTATCAACTAGTTGAAAACGTAAGATATCTTATTTTGCGTATCAATCATATCAATTCTGACCTGAGAATCGACCTTTATGTTGCAAACCAGGGCTTTTACTTCGCCTCGTTCCTCGTTTACCATCTCATCTGCGACACGATTTAGTCGCTCTTCATTTCTAGACGCTATAACAACCTTAGCACCCAAATGCAGCAGTTCGTGAACGATTGCTTTTCCGATTCCAGTACTACCTCCAGTAACAATGGCCACTTTCCCCTGAAACAGTCCTGGCCGAAATACCGAATTTACGACGGCCATATTTTTTTAACTATAGGAATTACGTCCCAGGCTCTATTAAACGTGTACGAAGGGTACGAAGGAACAGAATAAGGAAGTAACCAGAAGGACCACTCGAGTCGAGGGTGTAACGTGTCCTCACTTTTTTGGAGCCGTTCCCATACTCTTCGCTCGGCCAAAGTCGTCGCAGCCAGCTCAACAAGGATTTAATCTACGAAATGCGGTATTGGCTCAGTAAAATGGCTATATCTTGAAAAGTATTTGACCGATTTTCATTCTACGAAGACTGGTTGAAGAGGAAAGGTAAATGATAATATTTCTGGTAACTATAAGTTATAAAAAGATTCCCAACTGTTAAATTTAGACGTATAGTATTATTTATACGAATTTAGACGCATTAGTTTCCACAGCAAGGAACAATAACGAACGTTATAAACAAATCACCCCATAGTTTTAAGTCTAACGCAAATCGAAGTTATTTCATACATTACATAAGAAAAGCCTGTTGTTGCATAGCTGTGACTGTACCAGGGTAACGTGTGACTCTGTATGAGCTACCAAGACTCAGATGGTGAGCTAGGGTGCAAGTTCGATATATATGTGCGACCTAAGCTGAAGCCACTATATATTAATAATGATTGATGCAGTTTAATGTTTGAGAAACATGAGAGCTTGGATATATTGAGGTAGATGAACGATCTTCAAGCTCGATACTCAGAAAATGATTTCTGAGCCCCAGACGGTGATCAAACCCGCAACCTTCTGATGACCGGTAAGACGCTCTAACCATTGATCTACCAAGTGAGCTAGGGTGCAAGTTCGATATATATGTGCAACCTAAGCTGAAGCCACTATATATTAATAATGATTGATGCAGTTTATATATATATATATATATATATAAACTGCATACATATAAACTGTATGTATATATGTATATATATATATATATATATATATATATATATATACATATATATCTGACCAGATAAAACTTTTAAAAAAACTTTATTTCAACGTTTCGGGGCACTGCCCCTTTGTCAAGAATAAGAAATACATGATAGAAGATGCTCCTTATATACATAGCATAACTTAAAAATAAAAAAAATCCGTTAAAAAGTACTCAAAAGAAGTCCCTAAGGTTCAAACCTTTAGGTACAAAAGAATCCAATTTATATGCCCAAAAACCTTCCCTTTTAGTTGGGTCTGATACATCCATCCTATCAACTATTTTAACTAGCATATCTTTAATTCCCTCATGACCCCCCTCATAAAAATGGGCATACAAATGTTCTCCAGGTATACCCCTTTGGCCATTACCATACCTTTTAACACTGCTTTTATGGTTATTAAACCTCCTCCTGAAAGATGTTATTGTACTGCCCACATAAATCTTCGAACACTTTTTACATATTATAAGGTAAATCACTCCTGCCGAATCGCAATCGAACAAATAATTAATATAGAATATACAACCATTTCTACAAAATGTGGAACCTTCCTCCACAAAATTGCAAATTTGGCAGCGTGATTTACCACACTTTTGCATACCCTTATCCCCACTACATTCTCCCTTAAGTTTAGACCTCACTAAATTATCCTTTAAATTCTTAGGTCTCCGGTATACAATCATCGGCTTTTCTTCAAAATATTTTTCATGTCCTCCAAGGCATGCAATATATATATATATATAGTTTATTTCGAACTTGCACCCCAGATCACCATCAGAGCGTCTTACCGGTCATCAGAAGGTTGCGGATTCGATCCCCGTCTGGGGCTCAGAAATCATTTTCTGAGTATCGAGCTTGAAGATTGTTCATCTACGTTAATGTATCCAAGCTCTCATGTTTCTCAAACATTAAACTGCAGAAAAGAAACTATATCGATTGTGCGGGCCGCACGAATGGCCTACTCATATAGGGAGGTATACGTCTAAGTTTAACAGTTGGGAATCTTTTTATAACTTATAGTTACCAGAAATATTATCACTTACCTTTCCTCTTCAACCAGTCTTCGTAGAATGAAAATCGGTTGAATGGTTTTCAAGATATAGCCATTTTACTGAGCCAACACCGCATTTCGTAGATTAAATCCTTGTTGAGCTGGCTGCGGTTTACTGGCTGCAAGGATTTTTGCCGAGCAAAGGGTCTGGGGACGGTTTCGAAAAAGTGTGGACAAAAACTTCACAGGTTCCGACGCGAGTGATCCTTCTGGTTACTTCCTTATTCTGTGACGAAGGTGTATGAAGTAATCACATTAACAAGAGTAAACATGGTATTTTCATCAACACCACAATGTATATAATGTATCAAAATGGATTTTTTACCGATTTTCCAACCGTAAAAAAGCTGTTGTGGTTTCATCAGTCGGTCCTGAACAATACTGTTAACACGATGATAAAACGTATTGCTGGTTTATCGATATTGCTCATCCATGACAACGATGTCAACTCATTACGGCATTTTTCAATGAGAAAACAACGCAGTAACGGCTTGCAAGGATTCGGCGTGTGCAACTCTAAGTGCAAACACAAATGATGGGTGTAATTCACAGTTGAAAGGTTGGCTACGCTAATTATCATTTCCATATCAATTCTGCATTACCGGTTAGCCTCAATGAACTGTTGTTTACCTCTATATTTTATTTCGGCAGATCAGTCCAATTTAAATCCCATCAGCAGGAAAATGCGAGATTCTTTCCAGTGCCGTTGCAACTAGCATCACATTTTTCGCAAAAAGAGCCTTTCTCGATGCAGATCACATTTCCCGTCTCTTTTCCTCTCCTCTGAAATTTGTGTTACTTTTCTCTAGCACTTGAATGCTATTTCCTTCGTTACCAAACCCTCGGATAGAAATATCAGTTAACAATCAATAACTACGCGAATGCTGTGTTGTCGACTCACGCGAGCGCAACTAGACTAGGAAGGTCCTGTTAGTATTGTGACCCCCATTTCCCAAAACCACGTAGATCTACTTTACTCGAAATAATCAAAATCTCCCCGACGGTGCCTTGATACTACCATCCGACCCCTGTGCTATACCCAACCTCCAGAAAGTTCCCCGAATTATTGCAGAACATTCTCACGGTCTATCACGATTACACAGGCGTTTTAAAATCACTTTTTCAGTGATTGAGTCGTTTTTTCGGTAGCTCATACGAGTTTGCCGACATATTTTTAAGTATGGGTTATTTTCCAGGTACAGAGGCCAAGTAAACAGAATTGAATCCGAAGTATAAACGCAGGAACTTTTCATGGATGATCCAGGTATATATACTAATAAACAGTCCTTTTACAAAGCAGTACCAAATTCAACAATTAACTGAGCAAAATAGCTAGCTCAGCAATGACAAAATATTTTACATGCACGACACTCACGACTAAGCTTCAATACTAAAGAAGGGAAAAGATTTTGCTGAGTATATAATGGCTACGATTTATTACTTTAATAAGCTCTTCGTGGTAAATATTAACTTTTTATCCGTATCAATTCATTGAACTTCAATAGACATCCCCTGTACAATTCCGACTCATTTCTGAACGTTCTTAGAATGAACTTTCGTCCAAAGTAAAGAATCAGGGATGTGGCAACTGAGGGGTGCGAGAGGTGTAACCCCCCCCCCCCCCCCCCAATAAATTAAATTCACAAATAGTTGGTCAAACGAAAAATTGTGAACATGAGAGTTGCTTAGTCATATGGAAAGTAAGAAAAAAAGAAAAGAATTTATATTCTCTTTGTTGATAATTTGATTTGTTTTTTTCTCTTGTTTCCTCCATCCCTTATGCGTAGTCGTTCAAATTTCTACAGGTTACTGGGCAGCGTAAAACTCGCTTTTACCAACTTCAAAATCAATACGTTGCAAAAAGTTGGTCATTTTCATGGCACACCTCTAATCGACATTCCTTCGCCACGTCCCTGTTAAGAATACAGTAGGTTGAATTGACTATTTTAGCAAACTAATTTGATAAATAATTAGCCGAGACAACAACGGTAGAACGTCTCAGTAACGTTGTATAGCAGCATTTACCTGCATACCCTTCTCAACTTCTTTCTTTGCAAGCTTCTTCGCTCTTTGAAGTACCCTCTGTTCAAGTATAAAGGTGAGGGAACTGTGGAAACTTACGAGTTGAGAAACTATTTTCATCATGAAATGGTTCTTCCTCCGCTTTGAACGTCAACTTCTCATGTCTCAAGTTTCGGCAATCCCTGACCCTTTTAGCTCTCCTAGCACTCTACTTTTATATTTACCTTCAGATATGCGCTCTCTCAACTTCCAATTTCAGTTATACTAACTGAATATATTTCTTCCCGCGCACCCAATAAGAACAATCCAATTTTCTTCGCAGAATACCGGTATTCTCTGAACGTGTAATTGTGTATGTAAAGGGAGCCGTTTCAATTTGCTCTCTTCATTTTAGTTTACGAGTGCAAAACCGCAAGATTACTTCGACTTTTTTCAACACACGAAAGCACATAATTTTCAAATAAGCAATCATTAAATAAGACAGTTCAATGCCTTGAAAGTGTACTAATGTGCTTTATGCCAGATACATTCCTAGAGGCCTATGATCCCTCAGGTAGTTATCGGGCATTAAGCTTCGATATTTAACTCTTACAGGGGTTGCGCCAGCAATTCACCGACGCAGGGGCTAACGTCCCCTACAGGCAGGCTAAACCAGGACCGGGACCATGCCCCTCGATAATTTCCCTACTTGAAGATTGTAAATGTCATTTTATTTTTAGCCAGAAATAACCGCAACAACTAAATAGAAACAGGGTTTATACTCAGATCTATGACATGTACTAAAGAGTAGAAATGCTACAAGATATTTGTACCAGTCAAAACAGTGTTGGACATAAAATGTTCAGACTTGAAAAAAAAAAAATAAATATTAGACCTTGTTCTTAATCTCAACTCCTGAAACATTAGTTCCACACCTTTTTCGATCTGATGAATTCCTCAAGCCTGAACGTTCTCTCGCATCTTCAGCAGTTTCACATTTCGAACAACCGCAGCCTCGTATTACATTTGAAACCTTAGCTGGGCTCAGGTTGGACGGAGACAATCGATTCTATTTAAAATTTAACAGTGTACTTGAAGGTAGTATACCGCGAAAAAACGAGAGAATAAGCTATAGATGCTTTCAAACGAAAGTCTTTCACAAGAGTATTTGAGATTTGATTACACTTATCTCCCGTCTTTCTCGCTCAAATAACACCCAATGTTTTGGATCTCACCTTACATTTTAATCTAATGAATGGATTCCGTTCGAAACGTCATTACCTTGTTCTCCCATTTTTGGTATAGCGCCACCTTTAAACTATTTCTTTATATAAATTACATCGTGTTTCCTACATCTTTATGTTCATAGCATTGGAAAACCTTGCTTTGACTCACAAGGTTCATTTTAATCATGACAAGTGCTCTTATTTATGATTGGGTATTATTTTTAAATTTTAGGACCCCCTCCCTCGCACTACCCGACATCCGCCTTCTTGGAAAACATTATCCTATATATCAGTCTTGGTCTACTTTTAAAAGGCCCTTTATACAGAGTCAGCAGAAAAGACAAGGGAAACTTGATTTAATTTACGGAATTATCTGTCAATCATCTACACATTAATTATATCCCACGTCTCAGCTACAAATGGCATTTTTTTTCGATGGATTTGCTGTGTGAGGGCAATCAAAGGTCAGCAGATCATCTCTGCTTCATTCAAGACAAGGAATTCCTGTTCATTTACAATCAGACTGTCCTTGAGTTCTTTACACATCTACATGAATACACTTGGCTAAGGACAGTATTCCACCTTCACTAGCTGACCACTGCATAATGGTAGACCACATCTCGGATCTGAATTATCCGAAACTCAAGTTCAATTGAAACTACTCCTCGATAGATTCATTAATTCCATACTCCGCCAGTTGTGATAGCTCTCCCGTTTCTCAAAGCAGCAGCAATTACTTCACTTACTAAGGGCATCATATTTGTTTTCAAGATCAATATTCCTTCGACGATTTACGGACTGCTCAGTGCTAGCACGTACACCACGTTTCACTGGTTCGAAGCTCTGAGATGACATTGCTTCACTATAACCATACAGATAAGTATAACTATTACATCAAAAACTCAGTACACTACTTATTTCTAGGGCGGTCTTTCAGAATTTTATCACGGCAAAGGCCGGAGGATTGTATTCAGCAGATGAACATGTCTGAGGGTTAAAGGGAAAAAACATAGCTCGATTAAATCCTTCACCTTTTACAGTCTACTCAGGAGAGAGTGACAGGAAAGAGGTTGAAGGGTTAACAGAAATATGCACTGAACCTTACCAACAGTGGTGCGATCGACTTGATGAGGGGTTGCGCGAAGCACGCGAAAAGGAAAACGAAACGAATTTTCCAATGGGAAGCAGCTGTAAGACTTTTTTTTAATGAAACTTGTCAGCAAAGTTCAGTTTTTGAAGGTGTCTCAACAATTTCTGCAACAATCCTAGGTTGTCATTGTCAATATATAACATTTGCGTATCAAAAATGTCACCGAATGTTATCGTTTAACGTAAAACCTATTCCCATCCTTACCTTTTGGTTGAAACATCAGCTGAAGCTTTGAGAGATGGAAATGCTATTTCACTGCCAATTTCTGGAGGTCGACGAGGGTCTCTTCTACTTGAGCCATATTTCCATGATTGATCTTTCACATCTGGTTGAGCCGCCATAGTTCTTCTCATTGAAGGAGGTACGTACGCTCCTTTAACAGGCTCCTTTTTCACTTCTTCTTTCGGTTCTTCAACAGGAGTAGCTGTTATATCCCAAAAAAAAAAGAAGGAACAAAACGATCAAATCCGAACGAAGTTGCACGACAAACACGACAGACCCAGGCCTGTAGTACGTGTGTGTCGTACCAATGTTCGGGTTAGCCGTCGGTACCAGCTTGGAACTGCATGTATGCACGTAAATACCCAAGTTCTGTGTACAATAGCTCACCATTTTTTCATAACGCTTTACCTTTGAAAATCGTGCTACTCGTATTTTGTTGCTGTATCTGTAGTCTTTCGCCAAAGAAACTAACTCCATATTCTATCAGCAATTCTGCTAGTCACATTTCGTTTCGAAACACATTAAGTGGATGATTGAAGAGGGAATAAATTTGTTATAGAATCGAAATACAGATGAAAAACTACAAATTTATTTAGAGGATTAACCTGGCATCTATCTGTCATTATAAAAGATGGCTAAATATTCTGAAGAAAAATGTTAATAATATGAACGCAACTAGGAATTGGGAGCTAGGTTCTCCACACGACTAACCCAAGGTCTTATTACAATTGTTGCATGAATCAACCAATCACATCACAAGTTTTATCGCAGCTCCCCTATGATTTCATTTCAAGGCACTGACTGTAAAAACGTAGGCTCTAGGGACGTGGTTGGCGCCGGAAAAGATATTGCATATTTAACCATAACCCTTTGCTAGCCACAAAAAAGTTGCACCTTACAGAATACAAGTAGACAAGATTTCAAAAAAATTAAGTTTGATATTAATGTTGAAAATTCTTTAGCCGTTGTTAGCGCTAATTTAAGTTCGCAGAGCACGATCTTTAAATCCAAACTCGCCATCTTTTTCGGTGAAAGTAATTAGTAGAATATGATGCATTACGTTAAGCTGGTGTTAAGCTTGATATCTAAATAGAGTAATCAAAATAGAGAGATTGCACGTAAGCATCTTGTTTACGGCTTTATGACCACGTAAACACGATTTTTCACGCGTATGCCGTTTGTCCTTTCGGCCGGAAAAAGAGCAGTTTTGCATATCCCACCACGGCGAGAATTCTTTCCGATTTTTCTCAGAGTTATTTGGTGCCTTGTATAAACGTGTAAGGTGTTATCATGTAGCACAAGACAAAACCAGATGTATTTCTTTGTTTGAATCCTCAAAAACAATGCAGTTTTTCATGGCTTCCCATGAAATTGCATATAGATGCTGAAAACATACACATCTATTGTAATTTACTGTAAATGGTACTTTTTTGTCACCTATGGGTGGGTAGGTGGGCGGGTGAAGTAGTGGTTACATTTTATACCTTGAGGAACTGCTTGAGCTACCGTTTGCCAAACACTTGATGTCTTGTCCTTCTTTTCTGAAGTATCTAAAATCAAAAACAAAAAATAAAATCAAACAAGCTACAGTATAAAAGTTCACCCACTTACATAAAATACATTATTGCAGTAAATTTTATTTTTAAACCCCAATTTTATCTTTCTATCACGTCCTTCAGTTCCTTATCACACGAATATTAACAAATATATCAAGGCAACTCTGCTCAAGCTATAGAACATTAAAATTGCAATACTATTATTTACAGTATTGTCCAGTGAGCTCATGATTGCATGCATTTAAGCATAAGCCAGATAAGGTATTTTTCTTTTGTGTATGTGTGCTTTATGATACATTTAATTAAAGGTTTTGATAATTTTTATGAGTTAAACCTCCTTTCTGTTCAATTTGGGTTCTATTGTTTCACTCAGGCTAATGCCAAATGATTTCACTTCCAAGATAAAGACATCTGAACAGGAAATTCAAAAAGTTAAAATTATTGCCTATCCACTATCTGAATTGAAGCAGTTGACATTTGATACAGAGGGATTTCTAATCTGCCAAAAGAACTGCACAGCATCAACTTGGATCCAATTTGAAATGCCAACATAACAGTAGTATAAAAAGCATGATTAAAAAATCTCCTACTTTCTCAAGCTCATACCCATATGCAGTACCTTCACTATCACCTTCTTCTTCTCTCTCAGTCTTCTCATCTCCATCATCATCCTGTTTATCCCTAATGTGGGAAAATTTTGTTTTCAAAATTTAGACTTTCCACAGTCATGAATAAGTTGCCAAATTAATTAGCAATTCCTCATTAATGAAGTAATTGTTTGGTTTTAAATAATTATTACAGACAAAAATATGCAGAATGAAAAGTTTGACTATTTGTGCAAACTTATTTTTTGTCTCCAGATCAATTTGCAACTTTGTTCAAGTACGTGCACTTTTATTCATGTACTTTCAACCTTAGCAGAGTACAAATTAGCAGCTCACACTTTGCAATTTGCAAAGTATTTGCAGTCTTTTGCAAAACATAATTCTCTTGAAAACAGAAAAATGCAAAGCATAAAAATTTATGCATAAAAAAAACAAAACAACTCCATATTGATTGTTTTAAATCTTTTAAGTCTTTTTCATATTCATTCCAATAAGGTGGTCTGTGACAGAGGCCAGCTGATGAGCTGACCTGGTAGCTGGATTTGATAAATTAAAAGCAGTTACATGTACATGGGAAATAGCGAGTAAGAGACTGGAATGGGAACTTTGCTATGCCCATGGCACATCTGCACACAATGTTTTGTGAGTTGCAAACATGTTTTCTAATTTTTCAAGCTGAAAACTTAATGACAAAAGCATAGCCAAACTCAACTGAAAAGCACAGAAAAGAGCTTCAATCATGTGGACAAATTTGCACTAATCTTAGAAATAAACTGATTTCTAACTGTAAAAAATCTTTAGTAACACTACAGAAACTAAACACTGCTTGTAGTTAAGTAATGGGGTCAGTAAAACAACAGAAAAAATTGTCTAAGCTGCCAGTTGGGTCAATTTGCATGCCAACCTTTTTTGCAAAGCTGTTTTGACTCCATAATTTGTACCCTGCTTAGAAGGTGCATGCACCAATGGTTTCACAGTATTCTTATAGCATTAAAGAAAATATCCTGGTTTAGCATCAGGGCCCACATGAATTTTTCATGCTACACAAAATGTTTATACTGTATTCTTTAAGGTTCATCAATTACTCTAAAATTAACTAGTAATCTGTAGGCATTTCCCATGCTGTCAACATTTCAAACCATGTTCATCAGACCGGGGTGAAATTCTCATGATCGTCAGCCATTTTGAAAACATGAATTACACAGGCAGCCCTGTCAGGGATTCATTTTAATTATAATTGTATTTAGTACTGGTAAACAGCTTCTATATATATATATATACACAAACACCTATGTATATATATATATATATATATATATATATAGAGAGAGAGAGAGAGAGAGAGAGAGAGAGAGAGAGAGAGAGAGAGAGAGAGAGAGAGAGAGAGAGAGAGAGAAAAAGAGAGAGAGAGAGAGAGAGAGAGAGAGAGAGAGAGAGAGAGAAAGAGAGTAGAGAGAGAGAGAGAGAGAGAGAGAGAGAGAGAGAGAGAGAGAGAGGGAGAGGGAGAGAGAGAGGAGAGGAAGAGGGAGAGAGAGGGAGGGAGAGGGAGAGAGAGAGAGAGAGGGAGAGAGAGAGAGGGAGAGAGAGAGAGAGAGAGAGAGAGAGAGAGATTAACCAAGAATTTGATTAATCATTACACCCCTAACATATATTACTCTAAATTTCACTTTCATGATTATAGTCAAACACAGTCAACAATAAAATGGAAAAAAAATTTAAAAAATGCTTACAAGCATAAATATTTTTTGCTATTATTGATAATAAACCAGGATAATGTTTAGCAGCCAAAATAGAAAAGAGAGATTGGGTCATGAAAAACACAATTCAACTTGTAACAAGAGAGCAACAACCAAAATGTTTTCATGACAGAATGCAATTTCAAGGGGAAAGCCATCTACTAACAATTAACAGTTGCATCAAGTTATATACACTTACAACTGCATGCAATATTAGATACATTATGGTGGGAAATTTTTATGAAAAAAAAGAAAATGAAAAAGAAAAAAATAACTCTGGCTAAATAGAGTTAATCCCTCTTTATGCCAAGAACATCCAGCAAACATTCAGTAGACTTACAAGGTTTGAAATGACTGCACTTTAAGTCCAGAGTAATCCTTCTCCTTAGGTTCACTGAAGTCCACCCATTCATCTTCATTCTACAAGTTACCATTTAATAACAGTTGTTGATTGTTTTATTTTAATGATAACTTGAAACTCTTAATAAAATACCTAATTTTGAGCCTCAAAGGTAGTGCTGAAGCAGTTATTTAGCAACAGTAGTTACAGTTACATGAGGGGATTTGTAACTTGTTTCCAAGTAACAGCAATGCACACAGGAATAGCTACTGGGATCATGAGCAGTAGGATTCACAGCTGTATGCAAATTATGTTTGATACAGTTTCCAATTTTGTTGTTGTAGACTATAGATAATATATACCAAATCAAAGAGCTACGTCTGTCTGCACCAAAGAAACTCAGATCAACCTTCATACTGTTAATATCACAAATCTTAACATTAACTTTTTTTAGCATTGACCAAGTTTAACTAGCAACAAAACAAGAAGAAAACACTTTCAATCACCAACTTTCAGTTACAGTACTATCAGATCACTTAATTCAGGGTATATATCCAAAATCAACACTAAGCACCTTGCTGATTGCCTCATCACCTTGTAAGATTTTTTGCTCAACTCCAGCTGCAAATTCATGGCACTTCAAATAACCAAAGTAAAAGCTCTACCAGTCTGGCTATCACCAGATGATTCTGTTCAACATAATGGGGTTCCTCCCTTTTGTGGGTTAACTCTTTTCAGTTCTTTACTTGCCTTTTTGATTTCACTCTGGCTGATGCCAGACAATTTTATATTTCAAGTGGAGACATCTAAGACCAGAAATGGTTAAATACTCAAATACTAACATCACTGCCAAGTTTCATTGATTTCCTAATCAAAGTATGATTTCCAAACTTTTCACTGATGTTGACCATATGACACAGTATTGAAACAAACCTCAAATCTTCTATCTGCAAATTATGAAGAGTAAATTTAAACAGCATTCTTCATTTCTTAATACAGTACCCAAGATCTTATTTTCACTTCATCAGCACTTCAAGTACTTTTTTTCCAAAAATGTTAAGTTTTAAACAAGTCTAAACCCCTGAATGCCCCTGGCAACAATGAATGGTTATATGTTGAAAGTTATGCAACACAGTGATGAAAGTAGACATTAATCCGGGGATCCGGGGGTATAACAAACTACCACGATTTGCGATACAGGTATTGAAGAAATTCTTAGCATGTTCTAGCATTCACCATCCTCGATTATGACTAATCATACAGGCAGGGATGTGAGGAAGTGCTTGAGATCTCCATACAACAAGCTTCTACAACATTAGGAGGCCAATATCTTTCCCAATCAAAATGCACTTTACAAACAGCACGAAAACTCAATAATACTTTTCTGATGATCTTTACAGTTTTCTTTTCTCAGTTAACATATAAATTTCAATTCTTACCTTTGAGTTCAATGTTTGACTGGTGGAAGGCTTTTGTTCTTTTGACTTTTCGTTAACGGTTTTCTGTGAATTTTCAACTTGTTTCGTTATGGAGGACGACGTCGTAAACTTCCCTTTAGTTTTAGACTTTCCTTTCTTTCCCTTATCCTTTTTAGCAAAGAAATCGTCTAAAGATTTTTCTTCGCCGTCCATTCTTATAGATGTCAATGGAAAGGCCAGAAAAGGCCAAAAGGAAAAAGGAAAGCGAACCTGCTTCGCGAACGACTTACACTATTGCCTCTGAAATTAAATCAAGAATTTTTTCAGATGACCATGGCGCGACCATGTGGACTTCAGTTACATCCCAATTTGTCCCCATCAATCCCAAGCAACCCCGTTTCCTGAATGCCCACAAGTATTAACTGGCATTTGTATTTTAAGTATCTTACGTTTTAATTACTTTTATCAAGTAATAATGATGAAATATATAGAAATGTACTCAGGACACATTAAGTCTTATTTATTCATTTATTTATGTATTTACTAATTTATTTATCTATTGAGGTTTCTCTTCTCCTCTAAGTAAATTGTAATTAATTTTAACTTTTTAAGCTTGGATATGCCTTAATGCGTAAATAGTGTCCCCAATTAGTTTCTTTTAGCTAAATATCAATGACACTTTAATAAAGTCTTTCATTCATTCATTCATTCATTCATTCATTCATTCATTCATTCATTCAAATATTTTATACTCTGAAAAATTCCTTAACAAATAAATACAAATATAGGAAGAAACAAACTCCGAACAATAATGCCATCTTGATAACTCAAGATATGAGTTAAAATCAAGAGAATTACAATGAAATTGTGATATTTCGTCTTTATTTCAAAGACATCATCAGACAGACTAATTACAAAAACATTGCCAGGATCTATATATACAAGCGGTGCGATGACATCATCGCTGAGGAACAAGGGAACCTATCGGATATATATATATATCCGATAGGTTCCCTCATCGCACCGCTTGTATACAGTCAACTCTCGTTATTGCGGACATCCTGGGGACCGTAATTTGGTGTCCGTAATAGCGAGAGTCCGTAACAGCGGGGTGCGAGAAAAATGACCCAAATTCAGGTTGTAAAACCTCTTTACTATTTATTACTGCTTTTTTATTTTAAAATGTCCAGTTTCTTTCAATTTCTAGTTAACATCTACTGTGATATATAAATACAATATACCCAAACCAAGGGCGGAGACAGCCCTCAAAAAGTGGGGGGGGGGGGGGGCTAATGGTTATGGGGTGTAACTTAGCACAGAAGACAAATAACTTGCAGAAGAGTTTTTGCAGGATATTGTTCCAACAAATGTTGTAAAGCTGTACGGCTTTCATAAATTTTAGAAAAACTTTTTGATTTTTAAATTATGCAACCACATGTCTACGTATCTTACGATAACTTTTTTTTATTATAAAGCTTTGAAATAGAGCAGAAGCTCACACAAAAACCGGTGACGGAGGCCCTAAGTATACTAGTACATGCACGTTTTAAACATTAAAATGTCCAAAGTACTTAATCCTTTCATCATGCAAATCCACAAATTCTTTTTCCTTTTTTCCCTATTTTTCTCTTTCCTTTTTTTCTCTGGTAGAGACCACATATTGAACAAAGTAAACTGTCTTTTTGCCATTGAGCTTTTGTTTACGAGGAAAACCACGTAAAACGCGTGTTTTCTGATGGCTGGTAAATACTAGCGCCAACATTTCGGGACATATCCACGGTTGCCTCATCACAGTTTTAGTTTTATTGATCAATTATTACACTTTAGTCGGGGACATTTTTCCCACTTAATGTTACGCCACATTTCCTCCGCATGTCAAGATTCATTAAATATAAAAGTAAAAATTTTGGGTTTTTCGGCAAGAATGGGGGGCTGTGTCTCCCAACTTTAAAAGTGGGGGGCTCAAGCCCCCTTGCCCCCCTATATCTCCGCCCCTGCAAACCAAAAATCAAACTGTAACATGAATCAGTGTCAATTGCCTTCCCTTTCACTGTAAAGGTACAATAACGTAACAAAACTCAGTCGACTTATGCGAAGTTAGTAATCCTGTTTTAGACAGCTTTATTCTGTGATGTAAAGTACTTTTCTGGCGTGCTTTGATGTGATCTTTCGCTCACGGCATTCTCGCTTACTTTATCCGCAAGCAGAGAAAACTCGTTTGCGAGTGTGAACTTGCCGTGTTGAAGAAAGAAAAGGTCTATGTCCCGTACGCTCTCAAGAACTTCTCGGCAACTCTTCAGTTTGCTTGTTGCAGGACTTTCATCATCGTCTTCACCAGCATCACTTTCATCCTCACCATCACTTTCGAGAACGATTGTGTCTTGATCGTTAATATCGAGTGACTCTAACAGCTGTTGTTCCTTGACGTCAGCGCTGAAGGAAACGGGGATTTCCTCATCTGATTCCAGGTACATTTGTGGTGTAACGCTGCTTCCAGATGCAACCTGGTCTATGAGACTTTGGAAGTCACTATCAAGATCAACAAAAGGATCTTCGTCTTCATCTCCAGTTGCCTCGGTAAGGTTGCTTGAGAATCCTGCTGCAGCAAAGCATTTGCTTATTGTCGTATCTTCAACCTTGTACCAAGCACTTCCCATCCAATTCATGGCTTGTAACATTCAAGGTGTTGCTTATTTCTGAAGCAGTGGTTTCAACTGTGGCCATGGCAACGACGTGACGTAGCAGCAACTTTCTGTAGTGAACTTTAAAGTTCTGAATTATTCCCAAGTCTAGAGGCTGCAGCTCTGATGTGCAATTCACTGGAAAAAAGATTACCTTGATGTTAGAGTAACGTCCTTTCAAATCGTATGGATGGCAACCAGCAGAGTCAAGGAACAATAAAATTGATTTTTTTCTAGCTCTGAAGAAACTGTTTAACTTGCTGAGGATTTTATGCGTGAGGTCGGATGTCATCCAGGCCTTCTTTTGATTGTAATATTCACATGAGAGATCATCCCTGTTGATGTTCTTCAAACATCTTGGTTTGGCGTACTTGCCAATGAAAATAGGTTTCATCTTTTCTCCTGTTGCAGAAGCTATCAAAGCGACAGTTAATCGCTCTTTAGATTTCTTGCCACCTTTACACTTCTTTCCTTTCTCTGACAGGCTCTTGTCATGTAGAGCACGGAAAAAACAGCCCATTTCATCAAGATTCCAAATATCTTGAAGTTTATAACCTGATATTATTGCACAAAGGCGCTCTTTCCACGAGGAAACCGTGGCTACTGGTACATTTGTAGATTCGCCACAAACGTTGTGTTCAGAAAGGTTGTGTCGTTCTTTAAACCTTGTTAGCCAACCGCTTGAGGCTTTGAAACCAGTGAAGCCTAGCTTCTCTGCAACTTTCGTCGCAAATTCTTGTATCAAAGGATCATCAATGGGAATTCGCCGCTCTGTATTTTTCTTGAACCATTCCCAGACAGCATCGTTTAAGTCCGCGTACTGGGTAGTGCGATTTCGCTTCTTTGACTCCGAAAGACCCTTCTCGTATTCTTCTCTCACCTTCACCTTATTTCTGATAATGTTGTTAATTTGTGTTTTGCCACACGAGTATTTCTCGGCAAGTTTGCGCATTCCAACTAAACTATTACTTCTTTCGTATTCTTCTAAAATCTGGAATTTTTGTTTCAAAGACAACTCATTCCTCGTTTTCCTTGTTTTGTCTTTAGGCATGCTGAAGTCGTAAACAGTCGGAAAGTTTTATGTCAAGCACAGTGAGAATTTTAATTACATGTAGTATAAATGAGGATCATATTGCAGTTTGTTTGTGAGAGGATCATATTGCAGTTAGTCTGGAGAGCAACGGAGATCTTTGAAACACTAACAAATACTAACAAATTAATGGCAAGTCAAGAAAAGTGTGAAGAATATAGGTCTTATTATTCTTGATTGAGAGGCCACCATGCTTACAAAGACAAATTTTAGCCTGAAATTGACACAACTCTCGTGCTTCAACGTGAACCGGAAAACGCCAAAGATCCACATGCTGTGGCCATAAACAGAAGATAACGGACGAGTTGTGGGGCATACTCCTTTAGGACTGTCCAAAATTGTTTCTCCGTTTTTGAAAAGAGTGAATCACAGAGAACCTGTCATTTGTGGAAAGAGGGTAAACAGAGGAGCTGGCCTGGGTTTAGAGATTCCCGTTCTTTACAAGTTTTACGGTGAACATAGATATTTGACAAGACTTGACAAACTCATTATTGGCAGTGATATGGCCAGGCAGTCCTTGAGAGACAAGCAAGAAGGAATAGCCACTGCACAGTCTACACAAAAGCGCAAGTCTTTCAAGAGCATTGAAATGGCAAAACAAACTAAAATGCCTCGAAAGTAATGTAAGCAAAGCGGAAGAACTTTGAAGATCGGAACATACACCTTGGTTGTATTGAAAGAGATGTTTATATTTTTTCTATTTGTCATTTTTGTCGACAGAAGTAATGACGAACACAATATTCAAAGTACTTCCGCTGACAAACAGCAGGTGTCCGTTGTAACGAGAGTAAAACAACACAAATGTTAGTTTGGGACCGCACGAAGTGTCCGCAATTCCGTAATAGCGAGAGTCCGCAATAGTGAGAGTTATTTTAATACATTTCATAGTAGTTTCGGCCGGGGATTTACCATCTGTCCGTAATAACGGGGTGTCCGTAATAGCGGGCTGTCCGCAAGGCGAGAGTTGACTATATATAGATCCTGGCAATGTTTTTGTAATTAGTCTGTCTGATGATGTCTTTGAAATAAAGACAAAATATCACAATTTCATTGTAATTCTCTTGATTTTAACTCATATCTTGAGTTATCAAGATGACATTATTGTTCGGAGTTTGTTTCTTTCTACATTTGCTAAAGTTGTCGGCTGGTTCTGGATTAAATAAATGCGAGAGAGATAGAAAATGAGAAAGAGGAAGGAAGAAAAAAAGAAGCAAACAAACAAAGCAAAGAAAGAAAAGAAAGAAAGGAAGAAAGACAGACAGACAGAAAGACAGAAAGAATGAATGAAAGAAAGGAAGAAGGAAAGAAAAAAGGAAGAAAGAAAGGGAAAAAAGAGAGAAATAAATATATGTGATAAAACCAGGAAAATGTCATTATGAATAAAAGAATAAAAATAGAATCAAAAACTGGTATGAACTAGGTTATAATGGGGGCTCATTATGGAATACATTCCATCAACATCCTCAAGGAGTATAACAGTATCTTTTGTGAAACTAGGCCCTTCAGCTACCCCGATTCCCAATCCACAAAAATGCTCTGCGTACGTCTCTGAACCTCAGACACCGCGCTTTTGGAAGTCTAGAACTTTTAGGGGCCCTCACAATTCAATGAATTTTTCTCTTCTGAAGTAGAAAACTGAAATGTATGCATACACGGCTTCAAGTTAAAACAAAATACAGATTTTTGCCTGTATGTTTGTAGTTGTGTGCATGATAAGGGCTCCACATCTCATTTTCTGTGGGTCTTGCGCTCGCTTAATCTGGCTCTGGTCTCTCAATTCTTCCATACGAAAGAATTTCTTCCTTATCGGGAGAACACCCAATATTCAACAAGAAAATCATTGAGATACATATTTTACAAATGTGGGAGCTCATCTATCATCTTGAGATGATAGATGAACATTCGTCAAGCTCTGTCCTCAGAAAAACGATTTCTGAGTCCCAGACGGGGATCGAATCCGCAACCTTCTGATGACCGGTGAGACGGTCTAACCATTGAGCTGCCAAGACTCAGATGGTGAGTTAAGGTGCAAGTTCGACATATGTGCAAGCGGAAGCCATTATATCGGGCCGTCTATATGGACTCAGGTAAAAGGGTTAACCCCCCCCCCTCTCGTGCTACCCTGGCCGAGACACATTCACGATAATATTATTTGAACACTTCCACAAGTGTTTATATGGAGAGGTCTTCGCTTACCTCGGTTAGTAGGGTTACCCTTGTAGTAGGGTCATCCTCTTTACGAGACAGGGTAACCCTTCAGGTCGAGACAGGTTTCAACCATGTGAACGACTTGACGTGGCCACCAGAGCTATGTATGAAGTCTAGCATATGTAATTAGTTTGGTGTCAGGAATGGATTTTGCTTGATGGCACCCTGTCCAGCAAGAACATCCTGTTGAGTTTCCCTCTGCGTGGTTATGGCTACTATTATTTTAGTCATTGTCGAAATAACGACCATAACATTCGAGAAGATCGATAACAACTTTGTCACGGATTCGAACTTGTGAAACTCCATCTTTGCACTTTAAGGTACATCCCAACATCATGATTACGGTAGTTTTTCCATATAAACAGTCGATAAAGTTGTCTCAGGAGGCGGGGTAACCCTATCACCCGAGTCCACATAAATAGCCTCTATGTTAATAATGGTATTAATGAGATATATATTTCACAAATGAGGGAGCTTGGAAATATCTTGAGATCACAGATGCATGAATGTTCGTCAAGCTCTGTCCTCTGAAAAATGGTCATCAGAAGCGTGCGAGTTCGATCTCCGTCTGGGGACTCAGAAATTGTTTTTCTGAGGATAGAGCTTGACGAACGTTCATCTATCATCTCAAGGAAAATCATTCACATATAGCAACATCACTTCGTGAATTAATTCATGGTCTGAACTGACCTCTCGGTATTCGCTGAATGGTTTGTGGCCTTGAAAAATGCTTCCACGATAAAAAAACTTACTGTGCACCGAGATGGCACCTAAAACACGGAAATGGCATCTAAAACACGGAAAATGTCTCCCAAATGATCCAACGCAACGTAAGCTTTGCAATTGTAGATTGAATTTTATAACTAGGAAAAAGATTTTTTCTAATGATTGGAGGGGTAACGGTCAAAATAATCCGGACGACTTAAATCTCAACGATTTGTTCAGGATAGGAAGTTGCTTCACGGCAGCAGTAAGTACCAAAATATTTTGGCTACAGACAGACCCGCTCTGGATGACGGGGCCAGGAGAAAGTGGCTTCATTGTAATTTGCTAATGCATTATTTACCACTAAATTATCTTTTCGCTGTTATATACGCTGAAACGTTGTCATTTTGTAAGCATAATTTTGGAATCTAGTAGCATAATTTGGGAACATTGGCATAATTTTTGGCATAATTCGACAATATTCGGAGCATTGCTAGCAGCATAATATGCCACTTTTAGGAGCACAATGGGCCAACCCCTAGCTGGGAAATGATATGCTAAGGGCCTACAAATACTTTTAGCAGGGAGTATAATCTGGGAGTGAGGAAACTACTACCAACAAAATACGATGTAAATTGTAGATGCAAAAACCTTAAATTAAGAAAAAACTTAGAAGAAATAACTGACATGAAATTCGTCCATAATTAAGTGTTGATAATAAAATATGAATGATTTAAAGTGACCCCCTGCAGTTCGATCCCTACAGGAATTTTAAATCTAATACCTCCACATAAAACGTCACGTTTAAGCTAATTTTGCACCCAATCTAACGCTCTACATAAGGGCCTTCTGCCTAGAAATCATTGGGGCCCACACGCTACAAATTCTTGGGGTCCACCGGTGGGCCACGCCACCACTGACCCTAGTGCTAACCTGAAAAGTAACAAAAATGATACCAACAATGATGTAAGAAGGAGGTATATTGTAATGGCCTTTCCAATGTTTCTGTACGTTTTTAGTTATATAATGTCGTTGTTCTCCAAGTCAGAATCTGGCGCCTCCTTATTTGCACTCAGGGACAATGCCCCCCCCTGCCCTGCCCTTCCTGTACACTTCGTCAAACCCTAATAGTACTGTTGACAGTGCTTCGGCAACTGACATGGCGAACTACGACGACTCTTGACAGATTTTCAACGTACTAAATACTCTCAGAAGGTAACTATAAAACAATTTAATGACGAAAGTCTATATTTTTGTGTAAATCATTCTGCAGTGTGTTTCAGCTCAAACACAGGGTACAGAAAGGAAATATGCTATACTGCAGACTTAGCTCTGAACTGTTACTGGATCAAGTGTTTTAATATACGTATTCACAAACAGATATAGAAATTTCCCAGGATGCAATTTGAGCTTCAACAAATGAACACTGTAGTGTGAAGTTTTGACAGTATTGTAAGCTTTTCGAAAGTAACGCGTTACTTGGAACTCGCTATAATACTATTCGATTAACTAGCTCGAAAACGATTTTTCTGCTGGAGGACCACTTTCGGTAATTTGTGACAAAAATTGGAAACTGACAAACGGTCAAACCTTTTGGAAGTCACAAGAATGGCCAAGCTAGCTTATAGGCTCATTATATGGTAGAATTTCAACCCAGCTGACTTGGTTAGTTGGTGAGCCTGATTTCATTAGCCCTGACTACTTGAGAAATTTCAAAATTCTCTCACATATTGTCGTAAAAACGTTGAGTAAACTGTGAATGTATCCAATACCACCGATAGAGGGGGGGGGTGTAGTCGGGTCAAATTGACCCAGAGCCCGGACGAAATAAGGGGGCCCGAAAGAAATCAAGGGCCCCGATCGGCCGGAAAGTACTTTGTTGAGCAACTGACTGGAATAAAGAACTATAGCTCATGTGCCATCGGTGTTTTTAAGTAAAATAAGACAATATGACCATTTTGGCATTCCAATTTGGCGATGTTTGTGTTTCAAACACAAAAAAAATGAATGACTATATATTACATGATGTTTTAGCTTATGTGACATGCATCAATGTGCGTGGTTTGACTTAAAGTAGCACTTCAGAGTACAGACAGTTTCGATTCATCATGCATAGAATACTGAATCAATTAGATATGAAGGAACTTATGAAAATCTGCTATAAAATTTTGAACTTGGTATTATTTGTATGTACTGGTTTAAATTTAGAATTGCTTTACTGTTTTGTTCATTTCAGAAGTTCATACGGCGAGACATTAGTGCATTAGTGATTTCCGTGAATTCGTTGTCATGAAAATTTCCGAACTGGTAAAAAAAAATCGTAACTGACGTTGTTGGGGTGCTGGTGGCATAATAGTAGTGCACGTGTCTCTCACCACTGTGACTAGGGTTCGATTCTGGCTCCGTGCAGTTATCTGATTAAAGTTACCTTAGTCACATGTGAGAAGAGTGTTATCCAGTTTGACTCTACCAAGCATCTCAGGTTTTCTCCGGGTATTCCGGTTTCTTCCTGTACTAACAATGGACCCATGAGAGATGCCCCTTACTGGACCTCTAGAGAGAACAGCTTAGGTAGCTGATAGGGTTATCCAGCATAAATAAAGGTACCTTACTTTACTTTACTTAAGCCCCGGTGAGTCAGGGTATGGCTACGCGACCACCTGTGCCGTGCCGACATTTACGCTACTCTGCTTCTCGGTCCTTACAGGTTTGGCATCCTAACTTCTACTTTTGAGGAGATTGAAAGCAATGAGCAGCAAGGCACAGCAGGGCACAGTTCATAAACTAGGCTCAGCGTATTGTATTCAGGTACAAGAGAAAGGGGCCAAGCTTGCTGACCATTCGCGATAAGATGACAC
Organism: Heliopora coerulea; assembly: GCA_030142905.1. NCBI lineage: Eukaryota > Metazoa > Cnidaria > Anthozoa > Scleralcyonacea > Helioporidae > Heliopora > Heliopora coerulea. Next base: position 2,137,607 of record JASJOG010000033.1, read on the forward strand.
AAATCAAATGGCCAATGTTAAAAAAATCTCTAATAAAACGTGAAAGTCTCCTTACTATTTACAAGGGGAAGGTGGTCGAGATGCTCTTGTGCTGCTTACGTAAGTAAAAATAGCAGACTCAAGAAACTCAGCCCTTCGTACTTCTTGTTCGCGTTGTCTTTTTAGGTCGACTTCACTGGCCAGCAGTTTTTCTTCGAGATTTTCTATTTCGTGATCTTTGGCTGCTATTAGCTCCCGTTGCTTCCTCGTGCTGTCTTTTAAGGTTGCCTCCAAATTCGAGATTTTGTCTCTTAAGTCCTCTTGAGTTCTCTTCTCAGACTCATTTTCTATTCTTAGTCGTGACAGTTCTGATTTATAGTCGCCTTCCTTTCGTAAAAGTTGTTGAGTGAGCTTCTCTCTTTCGTTCTTATTCTGCTCGCATTCTTTCGTCTTTAAAGTTAGCTGTGTTTGCAGTTCTGAGATCTGACTGAGACACTTCGTTACTTGGCTATGCTGGTCATCCCAGGACGTTTGCAAAGCTGCTATCCTGTCTTCGTACTGCTTCGAGTTCAAGAGATGCTCGTGTTTCAACTGTGTTTTAACATTAACCAATTCCTCCTCAGCCTTCAACTTATTTGCAACAATCTCAGATCTGAGCTGACTAGTTTTTTCTTCGAGATTGTTCTTTTCTTTTTGCAATACCTCAACTTTGTCCTTTAATATCGACTCCTTTTCTTTGAAATTCCTGTTCAAATTGTTCAGCTCACTAACGTGCTCTTCTTCAGCTCGTCTCATCGCTTCATCGTGTTTGGCTTCCAACTGCTTCTGTTTTACTTTTTGCTCACTTTTTACCTCCTCAATCTTTGATTCTAACGCCTTAACCACGCCCTCCAATTCGGCTTCCGTCTTCACCATTTCGCCAATTTTACCCTGTAAGCTTGTTTTGTTCTCCTCACAGACACGTAACTGAGTTTCAACGATTGTACGATTTTCTTTTTCTTCGGCCAAATCATTCTTCAAACTCTTTACCAGATCACCTAGAACAACTTTGTTCTCTTTACTCGACTTTAATTCGCTCTTCACAGATTGCAACTCTTCAGACATTTCATGAAAAGATACTTTGTTTTTTTCTAAGGCCTGTTTCAATTGCTTGATTTTGCTGTGACTTGATTTGCTAAGCTGGTCATTTGCGTTTGCTTGCTCATCAAGTTTTTCTTGTAAAATGGAAACCTGCAAAACGCGTGAAAACTCATGTGATACCAAGAAGTTGTGATGCGTATTCTACACGCCGTATACTATACAATTTATTTTATGTCACACCATTCTTATAAATAAAGGGATCGAACGTTTGTCCTTCGACAAGACATCGAGTTCAAAGTCGTTTTAATGTTCGAAGACTTCTCAGAATGTACTGACGAGGATTTCGGCGGGCATGCAAAGGGCGCAAACTTGTAAAAAGTTTGTGATAGGGATGGTTGCTACAGCCTGGTGTCAGGCGAGACGGATGCCAATGTAGGACCTGGAGGATAACTTAGGTGTGAGATATACTCAAAAATAAACGCTGAACTTTAATTAAACATTTTTTCTACTACAATGTGACTGTTCCCTTGGCGAAAAACACATCACCAAGCCTAATCTCATAGTGCCACAAGTTGCCAAGCAGTAAAACAATCAAAGCTCGTGAATGTGGTTGGACGGACCGACGTCCCATGCCTTCCCCTCCTAGCGCACATGACCGGATGATTTAATAGTTAAACTGGCTCAGAACGTGCTTTGTTCGCTAATTAGGTTTGTCTTAGAAATCGCATTTCTTGTAGTGGGCTCGAAATGTATGAAAATATTGAAATTCCAGTTATTTTGTCGTTTTGAAACAGTCGTCTGGTATCAACCTCCCCAACTGACCCCTCTTGGAACCTGAATATTAATTTTAGACAGCCTATAGTTTCATGTGGTTTTTGGAAAAGACCATTCTTTTTCTAAAATTAACGTGATAACATAGCAAGGCCTTTTTTAACTGTATATCGGGGGTTAAATGCCCCCCAGTCACAGGATGTCCCCCAAGTCCCCCCAAATTTTGTCGTTTCGTTTTTCCATATTTGCAAACTAAGGAAAAATAAGGCAGAAGTTTGACCAAATATGTTGATTGTTGTGTTGTATTCGTTTATTCAAGAATAATTGGCGAGTTTTCGTTTGTACGACAGTGAGCAACATATCCTTTACAGAAAACATCGAAGTGTCATTCTTTTGTTTTGCGACTGTTTTCTGAATATTTCTGCCTTTTTATGGTATGAACACTTGCAAACAAAGAAACTTTGTCTCAAAATATTTTCGATTTATAATTGTGAAAATAATTAAATTTTTCTGTATTTTAACCTAAATTTTAACTTAACCTGTATTTTAACCTGTATTTTAACTTAAATTTTAACCAGATTTTAACCTAAAAATACACCAGGGTGCATCTCAGAGAATCTGAAAATCAAAAACTTTTACCTTCCTGCACATTCCAAAACGTGTGCTTAAGGCACTTGGGTGAACTCACTTCTATAGGCCTCAAAGTTGATTTCCTATATTTCACTGAATTTTTCATTTTGCCCCCCTCCTCCCACCAGCAAAAGTTCCTTAGAAAAGGCACTGTAACATGAGGAGAAAGAAACGTCCTTACACAACTTAAAAAATAACACTCCTCCTTTATTCGAAACTAATATTGTCAATCATGGAAAAAGTTGAATCATATTTTGGTCTGATGATTTAGCAGGGAATTTCATCTTGAGATCAGCCAATTGATTAAACAATTGATCAGCCAAACCCAGTCAGAGTAAAATTTAATCTGTTATAATTCAAAACGTTTAAGAACACTAAAGTTGACAGCTAAAGAGGATATAACCCTTAGGCTATGGAAAGAGTCATATATGAGTAATACAACTCAATTTTTTTTTTCTTGTGGATTTAGTTTTTAATATATTTTCACTAAACCACAAATGCTGAGGGCAAGCCCAAACAAGAAAATAATCCCCTTACAATCCACTGAACTTTTGGGGCTAGAGTTAAAGTTGGAATTAGGGATAGGGTTAGAGTTAGGGGTAGGGTTAGTGGTTGGGCTGGAGTTAGTGGTTGGGCTGGAGTTAATGTTTGGGCTAGAGTTAGGGTTGGGTTATGGTTAGGGTTTGGGTTATGGGTAGGGGGAAAAAAACACTAAAACTCTATAAAACCTTTTCTTCATCAAACAAATTACCTAATAAAGACATTTAAAACATACATATATAGAGTACCTAGTTATTCCAAGATATAACAGGTGTATGAAAGCAAGAATATTTTAAGACATATTCAGTAACCTTATTTTTAAATTGACATTCAATATTCTTTACACTATATGGTGCCTAAAGGAATAATGGAATAGATGGATAGAATAAATTAATATTGTGATGTCTATTAGAACAGCTATAAAAAAAGATGAAGTCAATTATTGATCTTCCAGATGTTAATCTGAGGTAATTTAGTTCACTAAGATGATCCTTGTATGACTTAATCATCAGATTTATAGCATGAAGTTGCATGTTTCTTTCATCCCTGACAAATCAACAAATCAAATGACCAAGGAGGCAAAAGGTGCTACCCATCTCTAGCCCTTTCCCTATCAACCCTCCCCAAGGAGAGAGAGAAATCACTAATGCAGAGTCTTTGCAGAGTCCCATCTGTGCCAGTCCAATTGTCCAGGGGCTTTTGATAATCTATACATCATTTGTTTCCAGCACATTGGTGAAAAATTTCTTATTCAGGTTTTAGTGGCACAAAGGTGATACACATACTGTACCTCTCACTACTCTGATTCAAATTCAAATTCAATTCAAACACCATGCAGTTGTTAAATCTACCTTGGTCACATGTGAGAGCATTGTTATCCAGTTTTATTCTACCAAGCACCACTGGTTTTTAAGGGTTAGACCCAAGAGAGGTAGCATTTAGTGGACCTCTCAGGAGAACACCTAAGTTATAGGTGATAGGGTTCTCTAGTATAAATGAACAAACAATATTATATAAACTAGATACAACTAAGTTCTCAGAAGAACTATAAGTGATGGTAAACAAAAGGATAGGGGAATCTTTCTGAAATTCATTGAAAGCCAAGGGTGGAATAATTGACTAAGAGGGTTGACCTACAAGGACCTACAAACATGTGAGACATCAAGGGTTGAGAACAGTACAATTATAAAATATGAAAAAGCACACCACATTTCAGCTGACAACTTGTATACTGTGACATCTACAGGTGAGGTATGTCACAGGGGTGATGCCAGAGGGCAACAGCCCCCCATAGGGGAACCTTAGCCCCCTGTCAGGGGAAATTGAACAATTAGTTGGGGAATGACATATGTGGGAGAAACTTGAAATATTCATGTTTGTTTTCTTAAACTGGTAAAAGGAAAAACAAATTATCTGCCTTAAATGTGAATAATAAAAGTGGGAAAGAATTTTTATGAGAAAATCGGGGGAATGATGTGAAAATGAACGAAAAAGCAAACTGACACTGATGTGGCTGGGTAAGCTGGCCTAAAGCTGTAATTATCAGCATCACCTTTATTGTTTTGTGGCTTTGCAAGTTTAAAATACTATGGACTGTTCAAACATGACTTCAGATTTCACTTCAATTGTACCTATGGTACAAAAACAGTTGGTACAAAAACAAGTTGTTTATTTATCCATGTATATGCATTCATTTCCAAAAATAATAATGCATTTTCGTGCACCTAAACCTTAGTCCCTACATAGGGGAATTCCTGGAGCCACCCCTGGTATGTCAGGGTTCCCTAATATCTAAAGTTGCCATAATTTTGCTTTGTTTAGAAGTGTCAATACTTAACCTTGGGATTGAATGACTTTTTAGTCATCTTCAGTTGATAAAATTACCAGTAAGATGAAACTGCAAGCATGAATTATGGATCAAAAGGCATGTACATGTATTTGTATAGATCAAATTCATGAGATTAACTCTTGTGATTGAAACAAAATGTGCTACCTGCATGGTCTTTTCTAATTCAATCCTCTGCATTTCTTTCATCATTTTCTCTGTTCTTGCCACTTCCTGATGTCTGGCAACTTCTCGATCATTATTCAGCTTTATGGCAACACTAATGGCTTTCAGTATATCTTGAGGAATGTTGTTTCCTAGATTCATTCATTTAAGAGTTGTTTAGCAAATGTTCACAGAAGTATTGAATCAATGGATGCTCAATTAACAAAAAGCTGGTATCCCATGATGTCCTGCCATAATAAATGTACAAGATGTCAATATTATGAAATTCAATATTATTGGTTTAAAACAATCTACTGTACAGTAATTATTCACAATCATTTCACAAAACCATAATAGAATCCACCTGTAAGACTGTTAGAAAAATTCCAACTTTCATCAGAATCACTATCCACAGAAGCCAGCATGTTTGGGAGCAAAGAAATGTCCCAAGGTATATGTATTAGATTACCTACATACTTTCTTGATGAGTCTTGGATATGGTACTAATTGATTTCAAGTGAAACATCCTAAACTCAAATTTGTAGCCCAGGCAGGTGTTTCATGGTGATCACATACAAAAATTCTAAGAAATTACAGGTTCACAAGGTCGGCTTAACTCAGTTTTGGCCCAAACTCAAATTTGTAGTCCAGACTGGGGTTTCATGGTGATTACATACCGTACAAAATTTCTACGAAATTGCAGGTTCACAAGATGGGCTTATATCCAGAAACCCCTGAGCCAAATAACTCAAATTCTCAGGTGGCCTGTCAGAATTAATTAAAGCATCTGTTACATACCTTGTAATTCTAAGGAAGTCAGACATTTATTGCGTTGTAAAGCTGTCAAAAATGCACGACCACCCAGCAGCCCGATATTGTTCCAACGTAAATCCAAGACTTTTAAAGTCGTGTTTCTTTTTACCGCGGTTGCTAGTTCACTTGCCCCATCATGTGATATCTGATTATTTCGCAGATCAAGCATGACCAGAGTTTGATTGATGACTAATCCTTCGGCTAATGTTCCCAAACCAGAACCCCAGAGACCTAAGGAATTCCAGTCCAAGCGAAGACAGCGAACGGAAGTATTTCTCTTGAGAAATATACCAACCATTTCAGCACCAGTACAACGCAGGTTATTTCCCTTTAAGTCGATTGTCTCGAGGGCACGTGTGTGTGCCAAACCGTATAGAAGTACCTTTGAGGCATCTTCACTAAGCAGACAGTCGCTAAAACTCACTTCTTTAAAATAATAGTCGTATGACAATGCTTTGGCGATGGCATTGCAGTCTTCTGGTGTAAAATTGTAAGATGACAAGTCAAGTGCTCTTCTGTCATCCACAGCGCCGGGATGCTGAACAAGCTGGGAAGTTACACATTCCAGCGGAGACACAAGGCACTCTTTGCACACTCTGAGATAACGATTATAAAATTCTTCCATTTAATACCTCTTAATTAGCAAACCTGGAGCCTTATTGTACGCTTGGATATTGCAGCTTAAAAAATTGAACAGTGAGTTTGTACTGGCTCTATCACATATTCCGAACCTCCATCTGGGAAAAAGATCCCCTAGCAGGGAATGTACCCACATATAGCTTTTTCTGACACAGTCGAAAATTTTCGACGTTTAATTTTTTCAGGGTGGAAAAGGACGCTTAATTAAGTGGCAGTAATTACCAGTTGAAAACTTTCTAGAGTAGAAACTGGATCTTAACTTATGAAGTTAAGATTAATACTTGAGGGAAAGTGAATAGCTGCAGAAAAGTCACTATGAGATATGGTATGTCAATAGAACGAACTTGCAGGTTGCTGAATGCGGATGCTCGCTTATAAATCATGGACAGGTGCACTGGGTATGTTATTACTTTATTCTAGCCTTTTACTTCTCATCTCACTGACAGTGGCGTAGCCAGAGAAACTGTGATGCCCGGGCCTGGGAAGCATTCTAATTAGGGGGATCCGGGAGCATGCTCCCCCGGAAAATGTTTGAATTCTTGGGTCTCTGAAAGGCTATTTCTTGCATTATGAAGGCGCTATTCCCGTTTTTTAGGCTGCGGCACCGAGCTGGATTCGAAGGCTTCAATCGTACAAATCCTCCAAATTTCTTTTAAAACCACGAGATATCTCATTGATGAGAACAAATTGCGCGAATTTTTAGCGTGGGAGAAAAAGTTGCGCAAAGAAATTCCATTCGTGGACCAAACTTAAAGGGCTGATATCAAATTATTCAAAATTTGTCGTGTATATTTCAGTTGAATATGCCAAATACGTTTTGGGAAACGCCCTTTTTCGTAGCTGACGCCCGGGCCTGGGCCCGGGTAGGCCCGGGTCTGGCTACGCCACTGCTCACTGATGTCTTCCAAAAAACTGAAAGTGTTACGATCATGGGCGGAATATTCAAAAAAGGCAAAAAAAATTTATTTTACCCTGGCTAACGGCAGACAATATCCGTTGAGAAAGGGAGACCTCTGGACAGCAAAGAGATACTACCCTGTTTCTCGTCAATCCTTTCTCATTCTTCTCTTCATCTGTCATATCATTTTTTTCCCCTGAAATGAAAATGGATAACTGCAAATGGTTACTTGTAATGCTATTACACTATTTAGATAAACGACTGTAGCTGTGAAGTAATTCGCCAAACCCCACAAACGCAATTGGCGTAATGTTGCATGTGAGACCACAAGTTGACAAGGCCGTATTCATTAACTACAGGAAGTTCAATGGAAGGCAACTTTTTAAAGTATTTTTGGTTGCATTATGGCTATCCGTACGACAAATGTGATATGTCTACTTGTAAACCGGCCTTAACAAGTATTGTTCTCGCTTCAGGTACCTGTACTGATGTCGAAAGAAGACACATATAATCACGTTGCCACTTCGTTCAGACCAGCAAATTCACGAAGGCTAACAACGGGCTACAGACGTTGTTATTTAATAAAACGGGGAACGTAATTGATTTGACTACAAACACAAGTATTTAGACTGCTTTAAATAGCTCTCACTTGACGTTAGAAACTATCGTGAATCACGCTTATTCCCTGTCCGTCCATATGTAACCATGAAGTTTCTTTGTGATCCTACTGGTTATCTTTACGACGACGATGGTATTTCGCGTTCAGTTTATATACCATGCAATTATTATCTGCGCGTGCTTATGGTTCACGGTCAGCTTTCTGTTCCTACTTTATCACCGATTTGGTACCGGGAATATTAAAACAAAAAGGGAGGTTGATGCATCTCATTTACCAAACGTCAAGGACGCAGTGATGTCCTTTAATTCCGCTACTGGTGGTAGATCAATTGTTGAACTGCGAAGTTGGACGGCAAATTACGAGAAAATACCTGAAACGAGTGATCCAAAAGGACCTGGAGAGTACGGTACTGAAGTTAAAGTGAACAACACGTTTTTAAAAGAGGTCGAAGAAGGATACAAAGAACATGGATTTAATATATTGGCCAGTGACATTATGTCGTTACACAGGAGATTGCCCGACAACAGAAGCAAAGCGTAAGTATTTGCTATTAATATTTACAATCGTTTTATCTTCGTCATTATTTATCAGCATTGTGTCAAGAAAATTTAGTAACGTTATAAATTGGTTTGGCTATCTTGGTTGAAATTGCCACTTGCAAAGTGTCTCGCCTTAACCTTGCCGAGTTAACTGATCAACGGTTGGGAACTGATGGCTTTTTTCGGAAAACATATGCTAAGTGCTGTCATTTTATCGCCTTAATTGCTGACTGTTGGGTGGAAAATTTTTAAAACTCAGTAACCTGTTTTAATCTTTTTGAAATTAACTGTTGAACTTGACTTCGACGCCGGATTAGCGGATTACTGCGGCGAGCGGTTCAGGATCAATAGAAGTGGACGTCAAGATGAATTAAGCAAACCTGAGAGAATGCTTAGATAGATAAATGTCAATTATCAATCACCCTCCTACCTGAGTTACTACCATAGTCTCTTCGAAAAAGAATTCAGAATCCCACAATCCCCTCAAAAGGTGGCGTTTTGCTGCATTTTGATTGCAAGTGATTATTCGACCGGCTTTGTATCTAACATCAAGTATCAACCGTGAATAGGTCTTGTGGAAACTAATTTTTGTCGAAAGTTGAAGTGAAATATAATATAGAAAGGTTTCACTCACAGAGTGCCTAAAAGCAGTTTTAGATTTTAACTCTTTCCGCCAGATTAAATTAAATTTATTAGCTATTCGTCCGTCGTTGGCGAACAGGTTAAATATACAATTGCTGCCTTCGTACAATATAACAGAATAAGAAATCCATGTCTCCGATCATAACTCTTATCTGTATGTGGAAAGTTAGCGCTTGGTTGTAACTACTGCAAGCCGTTCATGGGTTTAGTCTTAATCAGTCAAAATAACGTTTTGACATTATCTCTTTGTTGTGGCAAAATATGTCACTCTAAAACGTTTTGGATGTCTTCTGAATTCATGGCTCTGTTGGAATGGCTAGATTTTCGCATCCATTTTTCGTAGTTTTGATCAGCCGCTAGTTAGTATGCAGTATCATTGACACGAGCTCACATGCAGTACAGGGGACTGGTTGTTCAAACACTGATTATCGTTAACCCAGGATCATCAGTTAATCTGTCGTTTAGTTACGTATATTTTGGTTGACCAGTCAAATTCAAATTTCACAGTCTAAAATCTTTTTGAATTCACCGAAAGTCTATGCCAGCTTTCCTGGGTAGTATGCTGAGACCAAAAAGTTTTTAGCCTGGCCGGATTAACTCTTTCCGTACTTCCATTATTAAACAAAACTCAGTGAATGCTGCGTAGACAGCAATGAAGGACCTGTAAAAAGCCAAAAGGGTCTGCAAACTTCCAAAACTAATGAGAGGAGAAACTGACATTTCGAACAAAAGACCATATTTGGCCAAAGCCAAGAACGATTTTACTCGTCAAGGGAGACGTCTTCACAGGAGACTCAGAGAGCTTCTGACTCCTTGACAGGAGTGTTATATATATTTAAGTTTTCAATTTACTAGAGCGTTTAAAATGCTTGTTGTTTTGAATCGGTTATAAAATAATTCGATCGACAGGTGTGTTTTAAAGCTGCATGTGGAGAAATTATGGACGTCAGCGAGTAGAAGCTGAATGACTTGCAAATCGTTTAAATCTCGTTCACGGAAACAAAGCGACTTATTATGCTGACAGTCGCACTGTTCATGAACATGAAATATCGCTAAAGCTTGCTCTGTACATGAAAATATCATTAAAATTACATCGCAATACCCAACTGGATCAATCAATTGCCAATTGTCGTGTTGTGTAAGCTGCTCCCGGAGCAGATTGAACATCTTGGGCATGTCGTGGATATTACCTGAAACATGGAATTGATTGATCATCACTCGACGTCTTTTGACTATTTGACACTACATTTTAACTTTCTTTGTGATTATTGATTGCCATACCAAAACGATTTCGCATCGCAAATTCCAAATTTTGCTCTAAATTTTGGGTAAGGGCGGATACTAACTATACTGAAATGAGATTGAGCATCTAGGATAGTTTTGCAAGGAGTTGAGAGGTATGGCAATTTTTCAAGCCCACTTCTGTGTGAATTACCTGTAACGGAATTTATACTGTCGCATTTTTCGTAAGTCCAAGCATCTACTGCGTGTACATGTCCACAGTTTGTCAACATCACACGAGCAGAGGATTTTTGATATGTAGTTGGATGTGCTCTTCAAAAATCGAATTGAAGTCAAAGTTCACCAAGAGCAAAATTTGAAAAGGTTAATTTCTATCCCAGAACTTTATAAAATTCTAAAAACAACACCTCTAAACCTGATTAGAATAAAAACTCTAAATTTTCTGGGAAAGATACTGTAAAATTAGAATTCAGGAAAAATAAGCTGGGCGAACAGCTGATTTAAAAGCGATCATTTTGTCGGTATTTGGGTGTATGTCATGTAGCCCTGCTGTACAGTTTTCATCTGCTCTCAGAGATTTTTTTGAGCTGATTCACCGAAGACTTATTTTTGATTAATAATTGTGTAGTAATTCCACCGTTACGTAGAAACACATATTGTGTCTTTTAAGTCATTTCACTAAGTTTGGCTCGAGTCAAATATTGATGTAACATTTTTTTCTAATATAGGCAAGTCGCAAACGTCTTACCTACTTTCTACAACAATGTTGCAGCCATGTATGCACAACATTGTGTGAGAGAAAATCAGGCTGCGGAAAGAGAAGTTGACGAAAGTCACGACTAGAGATAATACTCATAAATTATCTCTTCTCTTTTCTTTTCTTGGTCCATTGCATAGTTTTGCCTATGGTCAACTAAACTACATTGAGATCAAGCTTGACATTAGTATCCAGGTCTCTTATCAGGCCTTTATCAGTGCTTTAGGTGCGGAAAGTCGTAGTGCATCAGTGACGCAAAAAGTGACGCGTCCGCGTGTGGTCCTTCCACTGACAAAATGTAGCGTGGGCTTGGAACCTAAGGAAAAATGCTGGAAATACGACTTTTTATTTTATTTCTTTAATATTCTTTTAAAAGTTCGGCATTTTTTAAATAGTCAACGTTATGTTCGAGTGAAGTACAGTGTATGGTTTTTAATTAGTCGAGTGCTGTAAATTCATTTTGTAGACCACGTAACTGAAGGACTTTATCGTTGAAATCGTTGAAGTATGCCGTTAATTTCAAGGAGACGAAAGATATTTTACAGCATTATCATAGTATCTGCCTCATGGATTTTGTTCACAATAGCATTTTTTATCAACGAGCGAAGTAGTTCTTCATACTACGATAACATTGACTTTAGTTCTATCGAGCTCGATAGAAAACTACGTCGAAAACGTGGATTCATGAGACATCCTGGAAATTCCGACCGGTATGTTTACGCGAACTACGATAAGACACCGCGTCGGAACCCAAACAAACCTGGAGAACTTGGTGTGGCCGTGTTTGTCCAGACGTGGGAGAAGGAAAAAGAGAAGGAAGGTTATGATCAGCACTCGTTTAATCGTTATGTTAGCGACAAGATCTCTCTGGAACGAAATCTTCAAGACTACCGTAATACAAAGTACGTTTGATGTGTAGCAATGAGTATTCGTGTTTCAATCAGAAGTTGTAGTACCAGTAAGGTATGAGCAATTCAAATACCAAACACTAAGGAGAGTTACAGGGGAAAAATATTCATTCCAATCTGTTATTTTAATATCTGCCTTGAGAAAGCTCAACATGGAAGTAAGTACGAATATTCGATTTGGCCACTCCGTCGTATTTGCTGAGTTTTCCTTCTCATATCTGCCTGTAAAATGAGTTTAAAAGGAGTGAAGCGATATTCAATAAGACCGGCCCAGATCCATTGGTCATTTTTTTTGTTCAAATTTTCTATCCTTCTTATCATAAACGTTTTAAAATACAGCTTTTGTGGGTGTTCAAATTGTGGTTCAAGCTGAGTAACCAGAATTGTTTTATTTACCAAGTTGATTTGCATAGTGGTTATTAGTTTGCAAAACAACCTACAGAGAATTTAATTAGAAAACCTAAAAGGTTTTCAGAAAAATACCTTATTTCTTGACCTGGTATGATTCCAAAGGCCAAAAATGTTTTTAGAAAGGGACATTCATAACAATATCAAATGAAAATGTCAAATTTGCTGAGGGCCCCACAAGCCCCCCCTGCTAGCAATCTCTTAGTTACGTCACTGGGTAGTCTTTATGGTCAGCATTAAAAAGGACACCAAATAAGGTCACAAAGCTTGTGGGTGTGGACATGTTGATCAGAAAACCTTAACCGGTCAATCAAGTGAAATTTTTGGGCTGTCAAAGTATTGGTGACATACTGCTTACTAGTTACACATTGCTTTTCTTAAGACCAGGCTGCCTCCAAAGTTGCAGAATAACCACCAAATTGATGGCTATATTCTTATCCTTACCCCTTTAATTCCCAGTATTTGCTATATCAGACACCTAAGTACAAAAGAACCAGTGAGAGAACAATGGAAAAACAAAAAGAGAACAAACAAAAGAAAAAAAAATTCAGGTGTTAAAGGGTTAAGAACATTTTAACTAATCTGAGCAGATTTACAAAAACCCAGTTACACATTTTAAGTAGAGGACACTGAATACCAGGGATCCAGCTTTGTATTGATTGTCAGTGGCTCAATGCCTGTCACATATTCAGACTTCAGTATACTTCTGTCCAACTATCAAGTGTTCCTGCATCACCAGCAGCCACTGAGGAATGCCTCATAATGTAACTAGTTTGTTTTCAACATCTTCACTACTAGTGCATAATGTTATACTTTGCTAATCTTGTGAAGGAAACTCATATTGTGCATTTAGTTATGCACCCAGTTTACTTTCACAACCCCTCTGTACTGCTAATGAATTATACAACATCTTTCTTGTATGTCATCTGGCATAATAAGTCAATATAATAAGTATTGAAGAATATAGTATATAGAAGAATAAGTATAGAACATTATATACATATACAAACATACATAATATATATATATATATGTGTGTGTGTATATGTGTGTGTGTGTGTGTGTGTGTGTGTGTGTGTGGTGTGTGGTGTGTGTGTTCAATCTGTAGACCTATGTTTTGCTGTACTACAGCTCATCAGTGCAGCTCAGAATAAACTTGGATTGATAAGGGACCAGAGTGCTCAAACTGCTACTCGAACAGTGGGCATTGCTTAATGCTATTGGTTATTCTTATATATCCATAGAGTGCTCAACAACATCGAAATGTAGGAGCATATATATATATATATATATATATATATAATATATAATATATATTATGTATGTATGTATATGTATATACTGTTGTCACAAAAAATCCTCCAATGTTAGAAAAAGTGCAAAAGCTCTTGCGTACAGTTTAAGCTGCATCCACATGTACAGGGGATGTAAGCAGCATGGAAGAATTTTCAAAAACAAGCAAAATAACATGGAAGCATGTTGAAAAAAACATATTGAATTTTTTTCAGAACAAAAGTAGCCAGAAAGGCTAATTTTGAAACAACCATCAACTTAACAAACAATTTGGTACAAGGATGAAATTTGTTGTTTAGCTTGGAAAAGAGCTGTTATATTGGTGCATTTTTTGGTTATCTTGAAACTAAGTGCAGTATAGTTCTTCCTGTCAGTTGGCAAGCGTGTCATCATGGCTGAACCATGCTAATGAGTCGCCTGAAGCACATTCCCTATGTACATCACTGCCTCAAAAGTGGTACTTGATCAATGGTGGAATGCATTCCAATGCCCACGTCAATATGATACCCTCACGGTATCTTTATTTTGAGGAAAAATTCACGCAGGTATTATGCGGAAAATGCAAAAGTTAAAGTCAGGTGCAAGTGTACAATATATTGGACATTGGGTGTTTAAAGGGTAAACAAAAACCCAAAAACTGGACGGAATTGTCCAAAAGGTGTTGCGTTTACTAGCGTATGGCAGGTCACGAAAGGTAGGAAAAACTAGTTTTGGAATTTTGGTTATCGTGTATTAATCTTTAATCGGTATAAAAATTCCAAAAACGAAAATAAAATCTCGCTGAATTTTGCGTCACGTCCGCGAAAAAACACCGTTGTTTCCCCTCAAAGTCTCAGGATCGGCAAGTGTATGCGTGATGGTATAAATAACCTTCATGCAAACCTCGGGAATTAAACACATGAGATTTTATCGCTGTTTCTTCCCCTTCTGTCTATTAATAACATGAAAATTTAGAGGTGTTGCGCAAGTGAAAATATTTGCACCGACTCACCTTTAGAACTTCGTTTTTAGTGGCAAACTTGCCTGTTATTTAAAAAGTATATCCCGAGATCTATGGTCCTGTCCGTTTGGAATTTGAATTAGTTCACTAGCCGTAATTGCGCTGGGAGCACTTCTGCCACATTTGCTTTGCTGTATCATACAGCACTTGAACGGATTGCATATCTATCTTGAGATCGGTTGTGGATTGACTAGAGGAAATTAGTAACTTTAGTTCACCATGTAAGCCCATTTTGCTCAATGGCTTGGGCATCTCACCAGTAATAAAGGATTACAAGTTTGATTCTTGCTCAGAGCTCTGAGAACTTTTTTGAATTTACAAGTTTTGGGACATGTCTATACAGTCATTGATGTTGTCAGCACATCTGTTGAATAACTCATAATATGTTCAGCAAAGTAGAGTTTCTTGAAGAAGTGGATTAAGTAATTGGGCGTATGCATTAGTAAAGAATATATTAACTCTTCCTTCCTACGCTGTCAGACGGCATTACTCCTTAATGGGAGACCTACGGTTAGGAAACAGGAGATAGAGAGGTGGTCCCTGACCAGGAAATATTGTAGCTTAATATCCAGGCCCAGCCCATAAAGCTTCTTTTGGCAGATATTTAACATATAGCACGATTAAAAAGGTGGTTTGGTTGTTGATCAGAGGAATCTTTAAAGATATTTACCTTTTTAAAATGTTGAACAACAGTTGCTCATAATTCTGTATCCCGTTTCCTTAGATGTCGGTGGAAGAAATATCCTCTTCACTTACCCAAGACAACCGTTATAATTTGTTTCCATAATGAAGCGTGGTCTACATTATTGAGAACTGTGCACAGTGTAATTAATAGATCACCTCCTCATCTGCTAGAAGAAATTGTTTTAGTTGATGATGCAAGCACGAGAGGTAGGAGTAAATATCATTTAAAATAAATATTAATACTTACCTAAATCTTCGACTATCATCCAGTATAAAAACCTGTGACTTAACTGATGATATCTTGCAAGATCACTGAAATTCAAACTCGCACAACTATGAAATCAACGGTTGTCAACTAGACTGACCATCTATAAACTCGCCACCTACAAATTTGCGCAAGAAAATGGAGTACTCATACATGTGTACGGCTAAGTTCAAACGCCGACATTTTCATGTACCGAGTCTAATGTAAATTAGCTAACTAGATATATGTTACGAATGTGGGAGCTTGGAGACATCACGTATGACAGATGAACAATCGTCAAGCTTATACCTCCGAAACACGATTTCTGAGCCCCAGACTGGGATCGAATCCGCAACTCTCTGATGACCGGTGAGACGCCCTAACCATTGTAATACCGAGACTCTGATGCTAAGCTAGTTAAGGTGCAAGTTCGACGTGTGTGCCTCCTATGCAAAAGCCACGATATGTTGATAATGATATTCAACGATATATATGTTTGCTAAATCCTCTGTTTTTGGTTATTTTGCATTAGATTCAGTACAGGAAAATTCCAATTTTTGAACTTGGCCAAACTCTGATGTTTCAGTTAGAGGTTAAAGTGGTTCGCTATTTCGACTCAACGTTCAGCATATGTTTTAAGTAAAGTGTGCGACTCGCTTTTATAAAATCTCTATCCCGCTGATTATTAGCAATCATACGAATTCATGTGTATGATGGAAAATACCGATTTGAAATCTTTTAACAACAAATGTTTGATTAGAGTTTCTACGTTTCGTTTAATGACAACATCCAGACGTTGTTCCCCCTGTTCTGCCCCATTGTTATTTGTAGTACAAGTAGAACTAACTAGCAAACCTGTACAAGAAAAAGAAAATGCTGCTGAGCATAAGTTCTCGAAAGAACATTTATACAAACGAAATGGGACTGTCGAAAATGAACGTATTACAGACCTTATGAGAAATCAGGTTATTAAAGTTTTATTTTTTTGAAAGCTACATGAAACTGGAAATGTCCAGGTATTGTGAGCTTAATGAATAAAGGAGTAGAAATGTTAAAAATGACACCTAGGTTTTGTTCATCTTTACCATGTTAATTTCAGTTTATTTGAATTTTTATTTTGTATTTTATATGTATTTTTTGTATATTTTTAATTATTTATGTATTGACACAGGACCCATATTGATAGCAGTTTTTATAACTGAAATGGCTATCCTGTAAAAATATGTTAATAATAATAAATAATACTAATAATATACCATTGGTTTACCAAAGCTATATTATGTCCAACGAAGTACTGTAGTCACCATGTATAATTACCCTCAAACTCTCTTCCGAACATTCTGAACAAATTGGGCAAGAAGCAGGGTTTTTTTAAAGAAAAGTTTAGAACTGCACAGAGTCTTTATTACCAGAAATGATGAATGATGGCATTTTGTCGGAAAAGCAGGGAATGAAAGACTCCAAACATTGAATTGTACTTTTTACCATCCCAAAAAGTTACCGTTTCGACCTTTTCCGTATCATGAAATCAAATGTCGTGAGACCGGTAAAAGATAAAAGATAATAGACTTGGTTACACATTGTACGATTGAGGATATATGAATATCCTATTACTGCTCGCATTCGATGATCTTTTGCTCGAACAAGGTGAAAATTGAAATAACAGAAAAACGTTCTTCAAGCTCTATCCACAGAAAAACGATTTCTGCGCCCCAGACGGGGATCGAACCCGCAAGTCAGAAGGTTGCGGGTCATCAGATGGTTGCGGGTCATCAGATGGTTGCGGGTTCGATCTCCGTCTGGGGCTCAGAAATCGTTCTTCCGAGGATAGAGCTTGACGAACGTTCATCTATCATTTCAAGATATCAGCAAGCTGTCACATTTCTAAAATATATATCTCAAGGTTAAAATTACGTTATTTCATGTTTTGTTAGAACTGTACATTTTGTATAGACTGCACGTTAAAAACAAAGTTGGTAAGAAGTGTCAAAACGTGTTCACCGTTTACTCCTCTTACCTTTACACCTATTCGTCTCCTGTGTTCTATTATTTTTAGTTGCAAGTTAGTCTTGGAGTCACTTCATGGATCATGTTAATTTATGTTGTTTTACTGTAGATGAAGTGAAAGATCAACTGGACGATTACATCAAAAAATTAGGCATAGTGAAAGTCATTCGACTGCAGCAGAGGGAAGGCTTGATAAGGGCACGATTAACTGGTGCTGCTGCAGCCAAAGCTGAAGTACTGACCTTCCTCGATGCCCACTGTGAGTGTACCGTTGGTTGGCTAGAACCATTGCTTACTCGAATAGCCGAGAACAAGTCAAACGTTGTAATGCCCGTCATTGATGCCATAGGCGACAAGGACTTCAGGTATAATGGTGTTTCTGATCCTCTTCAACGTGGAATTTTTCGGTGGCGATTGGAATTTGGTTGGAAGCCTATTCCTCAATACGAGATGAGTAGGAGAAAAGACGAGACTGATGGCATAAGGTATAACATCACCAGGAGTACTACGGATCGTAGGAAAACCCATCTGTTTTTCGGTCTGTTCTTATTATGTACGTCCATCCTTCCCATACGTTATACTCACTTTTACTGCCCGTGCTACCTCCATTTAAACTGCAATGAACTTTCAACTTAGAAGACCGCAAGAACGTTTCTCCTGTTTCGTCTTTAAGTTTTTGGCTGTTAGGTTCGATGGAGAGGGTCTTCGGTAACAGATAGAGCTTCGGCAGTTTTTGAAGCCTTGTTTTTGGTGCTATTTAACACTGTTCTCGCACGGATTACGAAATTGGTTTAAAAGGGTAGCCGAGTTGACTGCGTAAACGTGAGTCCACTAGTGGGGACAGAAAGCAAAATTTAAAATCAAAAATCTCTAAAATAACTGGAAATGCGTTTAAGTTTGTCAAGCAGGTTAAAATTACAAATTTTTCACGCCTGAAAGACGATGTTTTGGCCAAACAATTAACAGTTCTTGTGGCCTTTAAGCTAACTAATCATTTCATTACACTACAGCATTCTCGCAAATGAAATTCTATAAGTCCTTAGCAATTCTTCGGGAATCTTAGACTTAAGACGGCAACATGATAGCAGTCGCAAAGAGGACATTCTTGCAGACGCTAAACGCTCGCTTTACACCATTTTGTATGTTGAAACTTCAGCAAGTAGCGCCATTCCTATTTCCTCTTTCCCATCGCCGTCTCGTTGTCTTCGCCGATATAAAACTCTCTAATGCTGCAAGTGAACTGTGAAAGGGCTGGTTAATTTCCCCTTAATTTATAAATAGCCAAAAAATTAAGGAGTTGAAAACCTGGTAGTGCTTCATTTTCGGTACCTGTGTGGGCTCCTCCCAGGCTTTCTAGCAATCTTCCTTTTCCCGTATTTTTGATTATTTATTTTTAAACTTTCCTATCTTTCCTATTAGTTACCTTTTTTATACATTTCTTTCATCGCTCTACTATTAGTATTTCTTTTCTTATGCTTTCCCCCCTTCGTCAATTTCTAGTGTGAAATTTACGTGTACTCAATTATTTACCAATCCATTCTTTCGCTTGTTCGTCGTTTCAATTCCCCATCTTTTTAACGAGATCTTTACACGTATTCAGATCCAAACGCTTAGCGAAGTCTTTGTTAAACTTTCGTTGATTATTCTTCAGGACTCCCGTTATGGCCGGAGGTCTGTTTTCTATTAGCAAACTTTATTTTGAGGAGATGGGAACATACGACACTGGAATGGATGTATGGGGAGGAGAAAATTTAGAAATTTCGTTCAGGGTATGTTTTGGTTTACTTTGAGTTTTTGTATTTTTTTCTAACTTTAACCTTGGAAAAACGAGAATACTTTGTTATGGCACTTGCTCGCGTTTCTGACCTGAAATGAATCAGGTTACAGAAATTGTAAATAACCTCCAGTGATTAAGTCGCTCACGTGTTTGAAAGCCAACACCATCTTATCTTGCGTTCTGACTTTGTTTTAAATTTTTAATAGATGCTATAAATCATATCTTTCATTGATATGTTTGTTTATTATTACACTATTTACAATGGCGTCGATAAAAATACTCTTTAGTTATAAATGTATGACATTTAGAATCCCTAAGTTGAGTACATAAAAAGACCAAAATCACTCTTAAAGACCAAACCGAGACTACTTGCGAAAAACGCAATATCAGGGCCATTCAGCGAAAATCGGACTAAGGATTCCGGATAAATAGTCTAGTTCCCAGACCTTAACGTGACTATTATGTTTATTTCAGATCTGGATGTGCGGAGGAATAATTGAGATGCTACCGTGTTCACGTGTAGGTCACGTGTTTCGACCCAAGTTTCCGTACACCTTCCCAGTGCGCGCCGGTTCCAGCGTTGACGCTGTTAGCAAAAATCTGATGCGTGTGGCAGACGTGTGGATGGACGAATACAGCAAGCATTTCTACAACATAAGATATGACCTAAAGTCCAAACCGCATGACGATGTTAGCGGACGTGTGAATTTGCGAAAGAGGCTAAAATGTAAAAGTTTCAAGTGGTACCTAGAAAATGTTTATCCGGAGTTGTCCATTCCAGACAGCAACTTTTTGTATTCAGGCGAGGTATGTAAAGCAGAACAATATTAACGATCAACCTGAGAATAATTAGAACCTTAAGCAAACGAGGAGACATCATTACGGAAACATTTGAAATTCTTGATATTTCCTCAAGTGCTTCCCCGTTTGCCCAACCCTTAAAATATTGTTGGGGAAGCCAAGTTAGCTTCCCAGGAAGACAACAAATGTTTCTCAGTGAGTTTAGGAATGTTTTGCTTCCCGGCATAAAACTCTATTTCGGAAACGTTTCTTCGTTTGCCCACGGGAGAAACAGAACTGCCTAACGTTAGTGTCCAGGGCTTCGCCAGGTGGCGCTTCCTTCATTTTGTTTGTTTTCATTTGAGATAACGCGCCCTACTAGACTTTGATTCATTCTTAATTTACACCATTCGTGAAAGGTTCACACAAAACGTTGCTCGTTTAGCCATGTTCGGGAAACCTTGCAGGGAAGCAATGTTTCCGCAGCAATGTTTGCCAGGGTCTGTAAGCCGCAACTGTGAGACCAGAGACAGGCCCGACAACCAGGCACGAAGAGTGACAGTAGACAGGCTTTCTGTGCGCTGTCGTCGGCTCAGCTCTACCGTAGCCGCTTTCTCTTCTACATCAAGTTGTCAGTTTTAAAGTTACAGCGAAAATGCGAAATGAAACACTATACAGAACAATTATTCACCGAAGTGGAGGTGAATAGTGGTGGATATTTACCGAACCGCGATGCGGCGAGGTAAATATCTACACTATTCACCGACCCTGACGTGAATAGTTGCTTTAGCATATACCTCGCAAAATTGTTTTCACATGTATTTTCTTGAAATTTTTACAATTTTGTGGGATGTCAGTTTGTCGCCCACTCATCATTTGTAAACAAAACATTTTGAAACACATCCTGAGTGCATTTATCGCTAAAAAATAAAAATGCATATCTTTGAATACTTGATTGCCAAATTTCGTTGCTTTTTTGATGTTGTCTGGCACGGCGACTTCGTTTATTGAAAAAAAGTTCTTCTGTAACGTAAATAAAACTGGGCGCCATCTTGTTTTGCTCGGAGATAAATTGTGCAAGATATTCCGAGATAGAGGAACCAATGAGATTGCACAAAAAACACTATCCACTTGCGAGGTATATGCTAAAGCCCAGTAAACATCCAGTCATTGGCTGGAAAAAAACCCCTTAATTCCAGGTGGCCGCCCATGGAGGGCAAGTTTGCACCTCAGTTTCATTACCCTACTCGATGTTGCACGTAAGTTGAAATCCTTTGCACGATCTTGTACTTCAGATTTTGTTGGGTTCGGCTTCAAAACATCTGCAATCTCGCAAAAAACATTCAGACGAAGCGATACTGGAAGACCTTTGTAAACATGACTGTTTATGAGAATTTAGAAATACTGAGTGGCATACACGTTTGCTTGAATTGTCGAAAGATGGTAGACTAACAATAAAAGAAAAATGTTTGTTAAACACTTTGCACAAATAATTTTGCGAGGTTGACTTTTGAGGTTTCTTATTTCCGCGAAAAGTAAATCCTATACTTCGCTTTGATTTTGCTGAAATAAATTTGAATTTCTTAGACTCATTTCTTCCTTTTGAAGTGGTATTTTTGTGCATATTCAACAAAACCCATTCGAAAAAAGTAAAAAATTCGTGTTAAAGACTAAAACTGACGAACGAAATCTCGTGGGAGACGGAAACTGAAGGAAAAACTGCCCTTCATAGTCGGCCATCTGGGCTTCACATTTCATTGGCTAGTTACACTGATCTATATATAACTGGACTGCTCAACGGCCGCGAGAAAGTGCTCGCGGTGCCGACTACTGACCAGAAATGCTGGCTCAGGATATTGTCATCAACCAATCAAATGTTGTAAGGTAATCTCCGGAACGGTCCGTTTTATAGATCGAGGCGATTTTAGGTAATCCCTTAACACTTGAAAACCAAACTAGTGTTTGACATTTCAGGAAGTTTTTAGCCAAAGAGATGAATTAAAACTCATAATTTCTGCTCATACTTTTACGCGAATACTTCTTAAACTTCTGGTGCCATAATTTATCAAAGAAATTCAAACTAGAATGTTTCTCGAAGTTGATTTGCAACGTTTATTGAAATGACTATCTTTTCTTATGAGGATTAAATATCCGATTGAAAAAGAAATAGGGACATTTATACGAGGTAAAATAAGTCGCGAACGGTGCATTTATTCAAATATTTGCCTACTTAAATTAGCTGCAGCTTATTTTGTCAGCGAACTTTTATAAACAGTCGAAATGCCACAAAGTACAGCGTTAGTTGCATTCAACAGATACAAGGAAAAACAAATTATTTTTGTATCGTACTTTCAGGTTCGTAATCCAACTAGTGGGATGTGCTTTGATACTCTTGGCAAACGTGATGGTGCTCCACTGGGTCTTTATATGTGTCACGGGCAAGGTGGCAATCAGGTAAGAGTACCTTATTAATAGAACTTGCTAGTGGTCTCGTGTAAATGCTGTGATCCGATTGTATAACTACTCGATATTTGATTAAGATCAAAATTTCTATGACGTGATAGTTGGCGAAGGCTAGCCCTGTTACATCTTCGTGCAGAACCAGTTCTTCCTTTCAGATGGTCTTGCCTGGTTCCGGGAATGTTTTGGTTTTCCTTGCAACATGAAATAAAAGTTTGTTGAAAATATGTTTTTGGTGATCGAATGGGAGAAAACGTGAATATCAACCTGGCTAAACCGTAATCAGTGACAGTTTACCGTGAGACACTTCGGACTGTTCACTTTCAATTAGCATCGATTATGCTACTTTTTAAAATAACGTTCCTCCTTGTAACCCATATTCAGTGTTGATTAGGAGAACACAGACACGTCTAACGTGAAACGCAGTGACTATATGCTCTCCAGCATTAATTGGTAGAATAAAAAATAACCTGAGTTAAATAACTTTAATGAAAACCAATTTTGACGTGCAGCATAAACATTAAATTGTAAAATTTTGTGTATACACCATAAAACACATGTGCTTTTGATTGATTGATTGATTGATTGATTTACGTACGTCATTCAACATTATTTTTCATCTTCTCCCTTTTCTAGTTTTTTATTTTTAACAGCAAAGGAGAGATTAAGTCTGAAGATAATTGCTTGGATTTCAACCGTTACGATTTGTACTTTCGAGAGTGTGATGATTTGGGACTGAATCAGAAATGGGAATACAAGGTGAGGATACACGGTTTGAAACCAGTGTTCAATATCCATTTACAGCACAACACCATCTTTTTTTTTCCGAATTTTTTTCCGAATTTTTTCTTTTATATCAGTTTATCTCTTGATGTTCAAATTAAGGTAGATTTGGTGTCATTTCAAGGGAAATAAAGAGCCACGATGAGGCCGCTGAGTGCCTTTCCACATCTTTCTCCTGTACATACGTACGGGAGCAGCATGTGTCATTTGTTTTATAAATGGAAGGTGAAAAAGAGAGGGAAAAACTTTCATACGTCATGTTCCCATCGGTGTTCCTCTCAGGTTATATTTATATCAACACATCATTACCAGAATTCTGGACGAAAGCACACCACACGTAACTTGGAATCGTTCTATTGATTCAAACGTGATCCGCAGAGTTAAGTAAGTTAATCTAGAACGAATGTGTAATGAGGTATTTACTCTCGCCATTTTATGTACTCCAGATAAACGCATAATCCCCCGTGAGGTTGCCTACGCAAATGGATGAAATCTAAAAATAACTTAAGAGGAATTCTTATTGGAACATTGCTCGGTTTCAAACGGTGTAATGTTTTAGTTTTTGTGATACCATGATGACCTCCGTTTCTATTGTTCTCAAGTGGAGATTTAATCCCTAAATTCCCTCAGCATGCATACTTTTACTAATTTTCCCTCATTACCATGCATGATCGAACACCAAAAAACGCTCTTAAATTTCAGCATTGAACAACTCATTTAATGCAAGTACTGGTACCCACCATGAACTAACATCCCAAAAAAAAACTTGAAAGAATACCAAGTAAATTCCGTCGGTCATCATGGTATTACAAACTAATACCATGACAAGTAGGGAAACGAATGATTAAATGTCCCCACAAACCTCGGGTGGTTTGTGAAAGTCCCTCGGGCTAACGCCCTCGGCACTTCCCCGAACCTCCCTCGGCTTTCGGGGACATTTAATCACTAATTCCCCTCATGTCATGGTATTACTTATAATAAGCTAATGAAATTTATATGGGAATTAAAGCATTATGATTGACAT
The DNA here is from genome assembly GCA_030142905.1 of Heliopora coerulea. Lineage (NCBI taxonomy): Eukaryota > Metazoa > Cnidaria > Anthozoa > Scleralcyonacea > Helioporidae > Heliopora > Heliopora coerulea. Next base: position 2,162,114 of record JASJOG010000033.1, read on the forward strand.
GATAAAGAACCAACACATCATATGGTCTAAAATGACCAACTTACTTCCGTAAGTAAAGGAGGGCATTAGGTCTGTGAAAAGGAAGTAGAAGAGTTTCAAAGATCATTGTGCATGAAGTGGTTTATGATATTCGTGCTCTACTCAAGGCATTTGTTCTATACCAGGTGCCACTTTACCTGATGTTGGATTCAAACAGATGGTAGTTTACCGGATATCGAATACTAGTTGTTTCGTGTTTTCCAACTAGAGAAATGTGACATCAAGATGATAGTTTAAAGAAAGAAATTAAGAAAGAATTCCTAACGTGCAGTTGGGTTTAATTTTCAAATAAGTTTGTTTCCTAATACGTAGATTGATTTTTTCCGGATACCTAATCCGGCAAATCCCCACAAAGCATAAACCCAAGCCTGTCTAAGTGTATTTTCAAGTCAACGTACTTGATAGGGTCGAATTTAGCTTATGTGAATAAGTTGTGGGAGAAAAAAAAGAGAAAGTTTAATGCGCATTACAGCGGTGAATCGTCTTTCAGGCTTAGTGGGCTGTCGTGATTCCGGTTTTGCGGCTGATATTATTTTTTCTGCTGATCCTAATATTTGTTACGAGCTGCCGCTTGCTTTGTCGCCGTTGTTTGGGGCAGGTTCGCCCTAGCGTTGGGTTTCTTTGCTTGGTTTAGTAATTTATGATATGAAATTTAAGTATTGCATACAACAATTACATTACACTTAAAAGCTATAGTTAACAGTCAATTAATGAATAAATATCGCGTCCATCACTAACTGGTACGAACCGCATATTAAAAAAATACTAAAAAAGGATTTTTTGGGAAAAAAAAGGAAATTGTTCTGTTTACCTTTTACTGTCAACCAAGTGGTAGGTCGTGACATTCTTACGGGAGCAGTGCATAGTTCTGAATATTGGAAAGGATTCCAAAAGACCGGGTACAGCGGAGCTGAGGAGGCTGGGGGTCTGTATCCCCACCACATTTTTCCAACCATAACGTCGAAACAACTAAGTTTTAAGACACTAATAGAATTTTGCGGAAAACATACAAAATGCTGTATTAATATGTAAGGCCATCCACTTGAAATTCCCTTTCGTCGTCCCTGCAGTCAACGGTACTGTTACTCCTAATATTTCGTGTTCTGTCTTTTCTTTTTCTCTACTTCAAGGACTCCACAATACGTAATCCACGCCACGATGTTTGTCTGGACAGTGGTTCTAATGATGCCAAATACGTCCGGGCAGTGGCTTGCAATGGAGCTGAATCACAAATTTGGAAAATATCAAAAGAACCTGGGTAGCTGAAAGAAAAATGGGAGGAAATGAAATGATAATTAAGGGGTATTTTAATGACTAAAAAACACCTAAGGCCTAGTTTATATGCTGTGCCGTACCGAGCTGTACCAACGCTGGCACGGCTCGGCTCAGCTTATAAACTGAGTTGTTTATCCGTACCGAGTCGAGCCGTGCCGAGCCGAAACGCACGCTCTTTCGAGGCCGTGCTGCCCGGCTAGGCACGGCTGAAGTTCAGTCTATAAACCGAGTTGAGGTGAGCTGTACCGTGCCAACACATGCGCTACTCTGCCTGTTTAGAAACGAAGGTTTGGCTTTCTTTCTTTCTTGTACTTTTGGAAAATTACAGACAGAGATTAGCAGGCACGGCACGGCTTTATAAAAGCAAACCATACCAAACCGAGCTAGTAAAATGTGCCGGCACGGCTCGGTACGACACAGCTCATAAACTAGATCGAAGTGACAGAATTGCTTTTATTACGGTTCTTCCATATCTTCCCAGAGATATTTAGATTTACAACTATTGCATATGTTGATGAGATAACCTATGGCATCATGTTTATGTCCACAAAATAACGTTGGACTGCGAAATCATGTTTATCTTTTAGGTTATACAAAGAATTTGCTTGAAACTTTCAAACTGCATATTTTTGTAGATCTTACGAGTAGTTCAACACAAATACTACAACGTAGTGAGCTAATTGGTAACGCCGCTTGATGTTTAACTGACATGCAGTAGGTATCGAGAATGATGCGATCAGACCGAATTTTACAGCGAAAAAAACCCATTCATTCCTAGATTTTTGTTATAAATTTGGAAAGCTCTGTAATCAGATATCAATTTCGGTAATTTCTCTTATTTCTTCAATCACCTCATAGACGTTTCAACCACATGACCTTATTGTTAATTATATTAAAGTAGTGTTTCCATAGTTATTAAGTAGTTTCTGGCTCCCTCGCTGCAGGTAAACTAAGAATGCTCATTTTCATCCAGTTTATAGTCATTCTTTGCTTGGATAAGATAAACATATTTTCATCCAATTTTTATTGGTCGAGAAAAGGTAAACTTGAAATACCTTGCATGCTTAAGTGCATGTGACTGGAAACGAGCAATCTTGCTCAAGTAGAGAGGGGTTTGGAGAGTTTCGGCAAAAACGTCTTTGGTCATGTGTTGTTCAGTGCGTTGTCGTCTATATATTTACTCGCAAAGTTTCAAGTGATTTCGTTTAGTAATTGCAACCATATATACATTTCCTCATAAGTCGCAATGGTTTGTCTATAACGTGGCTCCTAAAGTTTCTCGTGTACATATCAAAGAAATTTCAATATCTTGAGAACTAAGTTCGATATGGAAGAATTATTTATGAAGCGTATTCACTCAGTTCCTAGAGACTCGAACAACAAAGGGCACGGCGGCCATGTTGGTGTACTTAACCGAAGAAGATGATCAAAAATCTTTTGTTAATGAACGGCAACATGGCGGCTATGACGTCAAAGCGCATACGCTCAATAAAAGCCATCGTTTATTGTTTTAGTAGTTCTCTCAATGAGATAAACTTGATTTTCATTCTGTTTCCTCTATGAACAAACTGACGTACTAGAGAAGGTCGAGAACTGCAGGCTACACCAGAATTTGTTGAATAACTGACAAGAAATGGTATGATATTTATGGATGAAAGTTAGTACTTGGCCGTGTAAAGGTCATTTTTTCATCCTGTAGGAATATGCTTGCATAGGCTACGCAAGTTGCTGAAATAAAATATAGCATCTTTGAAGTGAACATATCAAGGTTACCTCATGTTATATTACGAGTTTCGCCATATACCAGTAAAGTAGGGTAGGGTTGGGTGGGGAGTTTAGGATGATAGTACCCAAGATCGATGGGGTGAAAGCAAACTAATACTAATATAAGCGGAGGAGTGGAGTAAAAGTAAGAGTGGCCAGTCAAAATGCCCGAAAAGCTGATAAACTTAAAGGAGTTTCTGAGACTGGAAAGTCATTTATTTATTTATTTATTTATTTATTTTTTTTTCAACATTTTACGCCTATTCATCGGTCGCCTTGATTCTTACGCCACTCTTTTTCACATATAACATAAACTTTAGTTTGTTCCCTTTTTCGCGCTACATGATTTTAAATCGCTAATAAGTTAATATCGGTAATTTTTGAACGTTAAAAGCAAATTAGGTCAGCCAATTAAAGTCAACTGTGCCCAGAAACAGTTGAAGGTAAATTGTAGAACCCCAAAACTCCATTTCCCTTTCAGGTTCGTACGTAAGGTTTGAGCCCCTGCTCTTAGGATGCGAATTTGCCGTGAGGTTTATAGACGGGGGGGTTTCCCTTTTTGTGTGTGAGTGTTCAGATGAAGTGGAGGCGGATTTATGAACACTGTGTCCAAAATTATTTAACATAAATTATATGACGTAATAACTAATGCATGCGTCGCCATCCGTTTAGTGGTAACTTTGGAAAGTCCAGGGAACCGTCTAGTGATAACAAGCAAACCACTGGAAAGATAACGCGGATAATCCACTCATGACCCCATCGGTACTTTCTATAAAATACTCTGAACTTAGTCAATTCCCCATTCGTGATAACCACTCTCCACTTCGAAAATTAATGATGATTATTTGGGTTTTGCTCGGCCAAAAACTGTAAAGCTCCTTTTTAATTTTCAGTTTGTTAAGCCATTTCAGACCATTTGAGGTTCCTCTGCAGGATTGTTTCTTTGAAATATTCAGAAACTCGTCTAATCATTACCATTAAATTGATGAACCTTGACATCACATGGTATACTCGGAAATGGGGGATGTGCATAAGTAAACCAATAGGTCATTTGATCAAAGCAAAAGAAAGCGGCATACCCATGGCATTTGGCAGCCGGACAATGGTGGGACTGCGATCTTGTCTCTGTAACAATTGTGGTCTATGGACTGGTTGGCGTTTCACTCGGGCGGTCATCTGGTAAAAACAGACCACATGACCATAAGCGCGTTTGACGAATAACGTAAATTCAAAAAATGTGCCACCTGAGGGTTATTTAGTTTTTATCCTAATAGGTACCTGTAATCGCGCATATTCTCCGGCAATTGACGGAAAATGCACTTTCCAGACTCCAGTAAAATGAAATAAAATCAAATCAGTGTTCCGCAGCAGCAAATTTTGGTCGTGCCTCTTGAAGCATTGCTGGCGGGAAATAGTTTGATCCGGGATAGTAAGGAGTTTGAAACGCCAGTGGTTTGAAACGTCCTTGACTGGACGAATACATGTACTATTTTGCTCTGGTAAACACCAGCCGATTTTACTCGTCAAGGGGAGACGAAAGTTGCGAACGCGTTAAAGGCTCTCCGTCACACTTTGTCAACTTACGACGAGCTCTACTGCTTTAAGCCTGGTTCTCACAAATGTTTTAGGGTAAGGAATGTGGTTTTAAGAGCTTTAAGCACTAAGTGTTAAATCTTAAACGCAAGTGAGAACAATAAAAATTTAAGACATAAGGGCGTATTTATGTTTGAAGATTTAACACTTAAGAAATTAAATTTTAATTTTTTAAGGCTTAAAACTTAAGTGCAAAGTCAAGAATTTAAGGATTATTCTCAGTAAGGACTTGGTCGTACAGTATTTCATACATTTTCGACGCAGAAGCATAAGGGCCGGCACTTCAATTTCATGAATTTCCATTTGTCTCCTTTTTTTTTTACATTTCTATCAAACGATTTGCGCATGCACAAAAAGCATTTTAGTTTTTATCCATGGTACTCAGGAAGGCAGTGAGAACGTCGTTGGTTTAATACTTAACATTTCTCGTCTTTAAAGCTTAAATCCTTAAGTATTATATTTCCTAGAAGTGAGAACCAAGCTTTACTCTGACAAAACGCCAGACAATTTTACAGGTCAACGGGAAAACTCCAGTGGCAAAATGATTAATAGGACCCTGTACAATCGACGAAGCATTGTTGCAGAAACATTATTTCCCTGCCATGTTTCCCTAGTATAACCAAACGAGGAAACATTTTGTGAAAAACATTTATGAGCGGTGTAAATTAGGCATCGATCATTTTAGATTTTGAAATTTTGACTCTTACTCACTTGTTTAGTCCATAAAGTGAAACCCTGGGCAGTAGGCATTTGGCAATACTGTTTTTCGAATGGGTAAGCAAAGAAGAAATGTTCTGAAACAGATTTCGAGTTTAGGGGAAAAAAAAGATTTTTTTCGAAATTCCCGGAGAAACGTGTTTCTCTTCCCGAGAAGCAAAGTTTGCTTCCACGACAATTTTTCCACAAGTAGGCAAGGGGAGAAACATGAGGAAACATCGAAAATCTCAGATATTTTCGCAACAATGTTTCCTCATTTACCCAGGACCTAAAGGTCATTGGATACTACATGTACGTACACGTTAAAGTTCAGAAATAACGTACAGAAAAATCTACAAAACTAGCGTGTCGGTTACGTTTGATATACAATCTGTTTGCCTGTATGGAGGCGTAAGCCCACCACAGTGAACTCCCTCTCGACGTACACCTCCCTTTGGCCCCGGCCTTTTATCTAGTATTTTACTATAACGTTAGATCTGTTGGACAGTCACCTCTGTAAGACGGATAACGGACGCTTTTCAGGTTGAAAAAGTTCCACTACATCTCCTGGAGCGGATACGTAGAGGCTGATCAACAGATTCAGATAATGAAATTTGAATGTGTGACAATAACAAAAACGACCTGTGTCCTAAAAATTAACAAATTTCTTGTCGTATGTTTAACTACCCGATATACATTGAAGGGCTTACGTTCCAAATGTCTGTGACTTGTTTTCCAGTTCGGTTTTTCCTCTCTTGTCGCTCGAAAGGCTATGAATTCATGAACTGACCCACATTTGATGAAGATGTCCCCAAATTGTATGATTTCGAGTCAGAAGAGTCGCTTCCTTTATTTTTATTAAAACGAAGGCAGCAGACTCACTGAGCAGAGAGAATGAAGACAATTAGGTGCATTTGGGTTCATGACATAGAACGCGCCTTCGTTCTGGGAATTTTATAATTTTGTCAAAGCATTAACTTGGTACGATGTTAAATTCTATCACTGTGATAGAATGCCGCAGCATCAATTCCACGACATTTTTCAGATTATGCCATTTGGCTCATCTCCCTTTAAGACGGACACCTCAGACGTCACGGACAGTAAGAACAGTTCCAAAGGTGTCCATCTTTGAGGGAGTTTACTGTATTTTGCAAATTTGAGGGCCACACCTTTCTGCCTACCTTTGTTCCGCCACCTTTTGTCAAGGACAGAAATATTCACAAAGGTTTAGCGGATAAGTGCCACTACTAACCATTATCACGTTCACAAAAGCTTTTTCAATCCCGACTTGCGAATGCCCATGGAAAGACCAGCATTGGAGCTCGCTCGCCATCATGAGTTTTAGGACTGGGGTGAGTTGTTTTGTTGATGTTTCCATGAAGATTACTGGCTTTCAACGATTTTTATGGCATATTTCCACGATACTGTAGATTTAGCTTCTCAAGGAGTTTTATTAAGGTTTCATTTTAAATGACAGATGGGAGATAACTTATGGGAAGATCGCGATGTTCGCTTTGACATCACGTTGGAGTAAGTTAAGTGGGAATTACGTAGAAAAAATGTCGAGTTTCGCATCAATAATTATAAATGTCCAGCAATATTAATTTTTTTCATAACTATTATTTATTTCAGACAAATGAAAATGAGACCTGGAGAGGTAGGGTACCTATGTAGATGGATTCTGTGCTAAGTATTATATTATTCAGCTCGTTCAGTGTTTATAAATCAACGTGGTGGTGAAGTGAAATTGTGAAAGGCAAACTTAAGTAAAGAGTTGAAATATAAATCTAAGATTGATAAGATTTCAGGGATTCTTCGTATAATTCCATAAAAATCAACGTTGTACCTCACAAGCAGGAGTCCTGTCATTGTGCAATCACTTATTTGCCAATCAGCCAAGGTGTTAAAAGGCTTAAAAAAACTTAGCTCAAATTTAGCATTGTTCATCTGCAACTTTTTTCCTGAGTTTAGCCACATTTTGCCCGTATGTCTAATTAATGATTTCCAAGATGTAGGTTATAGCCCCATCCTATTTTTACTAGTGACAGTTTTCAGTATGCCAAGACTGACATACTATGTAAAAAACTCAATGATCTTGCCATAATATCACTAATCAAGGCTATATTTATAGATGGGCAACAGTGCCTAGGACCCTTGCACAAGAAAGAATGCCAAAAAGTACCATAGATTCTTTTTCTTTTTGTGTACTATTAAGCTATGCTTCTGACTATTCTGACTATGAGAAAATCTATGTCAATAAAACAAACACATTGATAGTAAACTGACAAGAAATATAGTTAAATACCATGTTTTTTTGTAATACTTCATGTGTTAGAATTATATGATTTACCGGTATACATGTAATTTGGTATAAATAATAACTTGCTGGCTATAAATTGGGAGTTTGAGGTTAGGTACAGTACCTGTGAGCAAAATGGTAAGTAGAAATGGTTTATAGTGGGTATTTGTTCATTCTAATGAATACTTATGGAACATGATCAGGGCTGTCTTGCTTGTATTTGCTATTAATGAATAAAATTTCTGAATATGGCCCCTAAATAATAGAGACTGCCCAGGGCCTTCCCAATCCATCCCTGCTGATACAAAAGGATTTTTTACATTTTTCTAGATAGTAACATTTAGAATTTTGTGAGTTAAGTTACTAAGTATATATATTTATTAACAGAGTGCTTTAGGAGTATATATAATACTGAAATTCACTAATAAACAAACGTATGGCCCTGTAAATAATTCCAATGAAAGTAAAGTACTGTTTATCAAGGGTTTTGCAATATGTAGTTGTGAAACACATTATTTAATAAACTGGTGGCCTCTTAGCAATTGCACCCATTGATATTGTCTTGAGGTCTGTTTTTAATTTTGATAATCAATATCAGGAAAACAAGTTTCATTTTCATCTTTATTCTACCTATTTATTAGCATTTCCTTTCCATAAAATTTAACATTTTAATATGGATGAAAAAAAAGGAAAAGAAGTAAATTGTTAACATCTATTTTTAGACAAATTTCATTAGAATTCATGAATTTCAAACCATGAAGAATGATAAAATGAATGTTCCGGTACTCACAAAAACACAATTGTAGAAGCTTGGTGATATCATGAGTGATACCTGTACACTTTATATAGGAATTTGCCTAGCTCAGGTACTCAGAAAAATAATTTCTGAGCTTGATTTCTCCCATCTAAAGCCCAGAAAGAATTTTTTCTGAGTGTTTGAGCTTGATTAACATCAAGGTACAGGTATCATGCAAGAATCATGAGTTAACATATCAGGAGGTTAAGGCTTTTTAATCATTTTCTGAAGCATTTAGCTCATTCTATACTTGACTGAAATATAATAAATAAATACTGTATGTACAGTGCATCCATTTACTTGAAATAATGGTTGCTACTTAATGCTAATTGTAAAATGCTATGCTTTATTATGTTCCCAATGTATGTGGATGATTTTTAGTTTAACTTACTTTATTAATGTAAAATTATAAAGGTCCAAATTGACAAGTTGGATTCAGTGGAAGATACAAAAGGCAACAATGGTGACCGAGGTATGATAGTTTGCATAATTCTATAATTTGTCAGTCCCAGTCTTTTCACATTGTATACTGAGCAGTTATTAATGTAGCTAATAGATATAAAGCAAAAGTTATTGTAAGTTGTAATCCCAATATTTAAAATTGTCATAGAACTAGTTGACCATGATTGCTTTTAAATTAATTCAATGTTCATGTTCAGATGGATTGTGATCATGTACAATCACTGAGCTATTATGATCAAGAATTGCCTGATAAACAGTTTTAGGATTTTAATCCTGGGAGATTCATGAGTACAATCATAATGATGCTGTTGTTTCTCAAATTATTGTGCACACTGTCCAACAAGATAAAGTGGCATTAATTTTACAGATAAAAAATTAAGTTTGAATTTATTACCAAGAGTCAATAGCTTTTGCAAGTAGTGGCTGTTACACAGATTTTTACTGGGATCTGAATGATAAACAGAGATAATTTGTCCTGATTCAACTTTGTGTCAAGATCACAGTAGCAAGCCATTACACACATCCTATAGAATCTTTCAGGCATGCCATTTGCTAACATAATCTTTTTGCATTACAAAGCCCTGATATATGGAGTGCCATACATTTATATTTTGTGCATGTAATTAGGAGTTCATTAATTTGTTTTAAAATTAAAACACCATCAGTGGCTACTCCCCCCCCAGTGCCCAAACCACATGTGCAGTGGGAGCACATTTACAAACAGTAAATTAAATCAGAAGTACAGTTAATAGCTAGAGAATAGTTATTCACATGGTAATTCACATGGACTAAATTGAGATTTGGAATTCAAAACAAATTTGGTTCCAGTTTATTCCTAACCCCAAGTTGACATGGAATATATCCTTGATAAGTAAAATTTCACAGTGATTGATTTCACAGAGGGTCAAGCATATCAGCCAAATTGAAATAATTTACCCATTAAAGGGCTAAGGCACATTCTATCATTTTATTCTGTAAAGAATAAGAAAAATGTAAAACTCATCCAAATGCACAAAATATTACACACTGTGATTTAAAAGCTCAAAGCTAGAGAAATTTAATGACAAATGGATATTTAGGCTCAGATTATATACTGCAGCATTGTTTTAAAAGGTTTTTTGTTTTTCTACCATGATTTTCGTTATTACTTTTTGATAATTAAATATCAAAATTATGAATATTACCAAAAAATTAATCTGCCTTATTCTTTTTTCTAGGGAGGCTAATTGTTACCAATTTGAGGATTATATGGCACTCTCAAACTATGCACCGAGTTAATCTCTGTAAGTTTATGTGTTTTTGAAGTCTTCGCCCATGAAAAATTGATTTGCTTCAAAATGCCAAGATTTTGTTGACCCTAACCTGGACTAATTGAATTAGGGGAATTCAAAACAGTGCCTTAAATGCTTACCAGAAGAACTGGCTTAATGATCCATCTCCCCATCTCATACCTGGTAGCTGTCAAAGAATTAAGCTTTTATATAGCAAACATTAACTAATAGTTTTGCAAACTTTGTACATTTTTGGCACAAATAAACAATATTTATATTAACATTTGAAACATGAAAATATGATATTATGCGGTACTTTTCTCCCTAAGTGGACATTTTGCTGATGGACTAAATATCTGAGGCAAAGACTGGAAAATTTGATGCACCATTGGGCAAGTAATTAAAAATATAGTAAAATACCTCAGTCAGGCAATTTCAAACTATGACCATTGGTTTGCTGAGTGAACTCATCATTTAAATTTACCTTCAAGGCCATCTTGAAAAGAACTAAAATAAATTTTCTTTTAACTTACACACTAAATGAATAACATTTAACAGCATTCTTGGCTGTCTTTAGCTGACTGAATGCTGGCAAAGCAAGGATCATTCTAACACAAATGGTCCACATATCCCCAAAGAGATGTGACAAAGCATGGCATTTTTCAAATGCAATAATTAAAAGAAAATCCATTTAATTTTAGCTGTTGGATTTGGATGTATTGTAAACCTATCAACCAGAAGTGCTACCTCTGTAAGTATCTGTATTACCTGGTGTACCTATGTATAAAATGATTCTATAATTACTACAGAGTTTTATTCCTTTTTCCTCAACTCTTCTTTTGTTTCTTACTTTATTTCCTCATTTCCTTACCTATTCCCTTCCTTCCTTCTGTATCTTCTATATTTTCTTCCATATTTTTTCCTTTCCTTCCTTTCTATCTTCCCTTACTTGTTCCTTCTATGGTCTTTTCTCCTTTCTTCCTTTCTTTCTATTTTTCTTTGTTTTTCTCTTTATTTCTTTCTGTAATTCCTTTATTCTTCCTTTCCGTTTTTCTATTTCTCTTTCTTTTTTCTTTCCTGCTTTCTTTCTTCCTTTTTTTATTCTTTTTTCTTTCTTTCTTTCTTTTTCTTTCTTTCTTTCTTTCTTTTTCTTTCTTTCTTTTTCTTTCTTTCTTTCTTTCTTTTTCTTTCTTTCTTTCTTTCTTTCTTTCTTTCTTTCTCTCTCTCTTTCAATCCTTTTTGGTACAATAAACATGAACCTGATCAAATTAAACAAACTGGACTCAAACGGACTTGTGAAAAGGCATTACAGAAATTTACATAGCTAGTCAAGGATACGTTGGATACCGATTTTCACATGCTCATATACTAATTTTCTCTCTCTCTCTCTCTCTCTCTCTCTCTCTCTCTCTCTCTCTCTCTCTCTCTCTTTCTCTCTCTCACACACACACACACACACACACACACACACACTTTCTGGAATCGTGCATTCAACGGCGCACTCAGGGAGCTGGATGTTAAATAAGCCTCCGCTTGGGAAGTCTGGAAGCGTGCTCCCCAAGAATATTTTATATTTTTAAGTCTCCACAAGGCCAATTCCGGCTTTTTGAAATGACAGTCCTCGTACACAACGCACTAGTAAGATATAACGGAGAAATTACCATTTGATGGTCGTCTGTCGCAGGTATTGTACCTTCTATGCCGTTCGCTTTTAATTTTACGTTAGATTTTTTATTACCTCTTTCGTGGACGGAAATAGAAATAATTTTTGTGGTTGCTAAGGGAGAGATGTAGGCCATGTAAGCTCCTCCCCCTCCTCGGGTGCGCCACTGAGTGCATTAGATGTTAAAAAAAAATAATGAAAAATCATAAAAATAACAAAAAGATAAAAAATAATAAAGATTATAAATAACGGAATTCATAAGCTTAAAAGTCTACCGTGTCTTAACTTTGTGTAGATATTTGTTTTCTCTTAGTAAACATGTACTTGTATAACGTTAATCTAGCTCTTTTTTTGAATTCAGAAACTTCGAGGACAAACAGAATCTCTTTTTCTCCTGACAAGATGCAATAACACAAGATTTGAATTCATATTTACCAATTTGGTTGGTATAGCTGATATATGGGGTGATAGTGCATGGTCTTGAGGACTTTGATTGTTTGTTCTAGGACAAGATTCATGTCGTTCTGATGTTATCTCGATAATTTACGTACTGTAATTATTAGCACAAAGTGCCGTTCAGACTGATTCAAAGTCTTCTATTAACCTTGTACCCTGGGGTTTATCTCTGCTCGCCACTGAATTTTGATCTCGGAAATAAAATTGGATCTAGCGCAAGAATCGCTCCAAAGTAGAGTTTGTTTAATGTTTTACTGCGGAGAAAACCAGGGGAAACCGATTTTGAAGAGAACAAACATTTTATTCTCCCAAAAGTTTTCATTATGATATTATGAGTACACAATTTGGACCAGTCACAGCACAGTTAACCACTAGTAAGGAGTGATATACTCGGGCTAGGGACTGTTCTGAGGGGCCACGGAAGATCAACGACAAGACAAAAATTTGAAGAAATGCTTCGTGATGTCAAAAACAATTAAAGGGTAGAATATAATAATTTGAAATAATAGGACGATCTCTATTTAAAAGCGATTTTAGCACATATTTTTGTGTTAAAGGTGAGCATTAAAGAAAAGACATGGTCAAGCTGGGTTTAGGGTTAGGCTTTCACTATACTAAAGTGTCACTGGATATTTTTTTCTCAAATTTCACTATTTTGAAATATTCACCTTGTCTATACGGTGAAGTCAATGAGAGTAAAATGCGGCTAGTCAGAATAAAAGTGAAATGCCAAAGTGCAGTAGCGCTTGTATGAGTCTCATTTTAGTTTTCATACTTTGCCACATAAAGCCGGCTGGTATGACTTTTAACTTTGTTAGTAAATATTCTTTTATATGTGAATTGAATGAATTGAATACGAATGTGTATCAGAGAACCTGTAAGTAATCTAGAGTCTGTTTATCCTTCCTAAGAACCAGGCTTTGCTCGCCATTTGCTTTTTTTTTTTATTGCACAATTTTACGTTTCTTAGTGTATTTATGAAGTCGCGTCTTTTGTGCCTTGTTTCTTTGTAAAAACGTTATTTATTTCGAAATATAAACAGTCAATATAGGTGTCGTGCCCACGTGCAGTTCTGGAGTCGTTGCTGACCCCATTTAAACCGGAATAATGCTGACAATCGGCTTTGCATTGGAGAAGACGTTGAAAATTGCTTAAAATCCATTCCATCAGCTTAAATACCGGAAGAAAAGATAAAAAATTGGCAATGCAATGATTACGTAATTGTTCGTTTTAATTTTACACATACATTAGAGTGTGGATCTGTAGTTACAATGCTGTCGTTCATATTTTTAGGTCTCAGGTAGTCCGAGATTGTTTTCAACTGTCATGTCAGTGTACAGGTTGGTTTGATTGGTCTCTTTAAAAACGTCCTACATTGACTAGGTTAAAAGACATACAGTGTAGTTACAAATGTTATTCATAATGACGGCTACGTAAATTATTCTTTTATTGCCATTTAAATTAACCTCTGTCACCTCGTCTCCGTGTTTGTAATTCAAAAATATATTTGCATACAAATGTGGTCAATAAGGCTAATTAAGATGCATAAAATAGAATATTAAGACTTACAGCTATCGTGAATACAACCTACTGAGGAAGTATTTGATATTTATACAATGGGCTGGTGCTGAAGAAGGTCAAAATCATCTTCTATGAAATGTAAGGAATTCCTTCAAAATCAAGCAACAATCAGAAAAAAAATTGTGGCGGCTTTTTTCATCATTAAATATTCTGAATGTAGTCAAATCGACAAAAATATTCAAGAGCTCAAGTTGCCGGAAATGCCATTCCAAAACGCGAAAATTATAAACTTTCTGCATGGGTAAGAATACTTTTTTTCGAAAGAGGTGATACGACGAACCATTGCCACTAAAATCATAAAATTATACCTGATAAGCTTATGTAACCTTGTGTGATATGAAATCTCCGAAAACTCCGGTCAAAACGACTCGAAGCTGGAGTTTATTGTATTATAAAACAGATTTCATTCAACAGTTTGCTTTGTGCTTGTCATTAGCATTGTCGGAAATCTTTCACGCCTAGAACCAAGCAGCCATATCACCCAAAAGTCTTCTGGTTTTGTGCTCTATTTAGCCCATGCAACTGTTGATAACTGAGGGGATTAGAGAGAAAATCACTGGAATGGTAACAGAAAAGGAAGTTCGTATTGAAATTTCGATAGACAATGTCACATACGTAGACTATTCTATATTATCTTTTATAACCACAACTAATATTTGGACGTAACCTAGCCATGATTTGCAAATCCCAGAAACGTGAAGGAAAACTAGGTGTTTGTTTTTTCGAAATGTTCAATCTTTGTTTCTGCAGAGCCTACGAGTCATCGAAGCTTTATCGAGACTTAAAGTTACGCGGTGCTTTGATCGAAAACAAGCAGTTACGGATACTTCCACTTGAACAAGTTTACGACAAGGTAACCATAAAATGCCGTTTAAAAATGAATGCAATCGATGTGAACATCAAACTAAAGTCCTGCCTCTCAAGACCCCTATTTAAATTATGTCACGGGTGCCCCATTACTAGACGGTCACTGGTGGTACACCGTAGATCATTATTCAGCACACTTCATAGGCACCTGACCAGGAGTACCCAAACATCTTGCAAAAAATGCGATACGATTTAGCCCCAGAACCTCTTTAGTGACCGACATATTACGGCATAGCGATCAGGTTTTGTTGTTTGCTGCAGCACTAGCTGTGGTAAGCCAAAGACGTAGAAAAACTTTGAGCTTCAGACGAGGCTCCAACCCTTACTCCTGTTGCTAGACGTTCTAACTACTAAACCATTGGAACGTAGATTTCAGAGGAAGATTTCTTAATAACGCTATTTAAACCTGGAACAAGCCACTGGGTAATAACTTTCCGGACTGCATGGAAGTAGTTAAATGTCAGTAAATGTACTGTGAGATGTTGCTGCTTAAGTTCTTGAAAAACTCATCAATAATTCATGAGGAAAAAACAAATGAAAATCGTAATGGTGTTGTGTCTTTCAATGTGATAAAAACACGCTTACTTTTCTCCTTGAATTTTTGAGGCTTAGAAAACATCAATTGTCAAACTTTCTTCGCGAATTAGCGTATTGAAGGGTTCGTGTTTGAAGTCATTTGGAAAATTTACAGTAAGTGCTTCATCATATCTAAAACACTCGGCTGTCGCCTCGTGTTTTAAATCCGATAAAGCACTCCTGTTCGTTTTCTAAATATTACATAAATTGCAGATTGACAACATTAGGCTGTGATAAGCCAAGTACTCAAAAAAACTTTGAGCCCCGGACGTGTCTCGAACCCAAAACCTTCTGAATGTAATAGCCAGAGACCCTAACCATTGAGCCACTAGAAATCAGATGGGAAAGAAAGATTACTTACTGTATTTAAACCGGGAACGAGCCAAGCTTGCCTCAAGCTGCAATTTCTGAACGTAACTGACCTAACATAGTTCTCCCACGATTTTCTGGGGTGCAATTTCCATAGTATTTTATGTGAACATTTAATAAACCTAGATAGCTTGATGCCCAATTCATGTCAACAAAACATGTCTAATTAAACCAGGTTTTGGTAAACGTAGCCGCGATTTGGAGTTTGATAACACGAGGTTAAACCTGCCATGTGAAAGGTAGTTCACTAAGGAAAAGTTACGTCGTGGTTTACTGCCAAATATGAAGGGCAAGTTGGAGTCATATTTAAAACTAATTTAATAAAACAGTTTAACCTTTGGTGTGAAATGGGTGTTAGTTTGTTGTTGGTACACTTAAACTTGTAATTATCGGCATAAAATGTAACATGTTTATTGTCCATTTGTGCTTTTGTTTGCTTAAATATTAGATTAACGGAGTATGGAATTTATCAAGTGACCAGGTATGTGCTTTATTAGTTGTTACCGTGATCATACAATGAGGCTGCATCAGTGAACCCGATTTCCATATTTGGAGTGCTAACTGGTCAATGAAATGTGAAGCCAAGATGGGCGCCCATGGAGGGCAATATGGAGGACAATCTTGTACGTCAGTTTTAGTCCCCTACGCGGTCTTGTACGTCAATTTTAGTCTCCCACGCGACTTTTCTCACTTTTCTGAAGAGTTTTCTTTGAAAATACGCACAAAATATCTCTTTAAAAGACAGAAACGAGTTTAAGAATTTTAAATATATTTCGACAAAGTTAAACCTAGTTACTGGTTATATATTTTCACGAATATAAATTACCAAACTAACGAGAATCCTTACATAACGGTCTCGAAAAATTACTTTAGGAAACTACTAAGTGCTCGTCCTTTTTTTACCGTTAGTTTACCATCTTCAGACAATTTAGTACACTTGTTAGGCCACACGGCAATAATAAATCCTTTTAAATACTCGATAATGTAAAATTGATCTAGTAATATTTCGTCTGGGCACTTTTTGTATGGTTGGGAATGTTTTCGAAGCCGAAACAAACAAATGCTGAAGATCGAAACCGTGCAAAGGACTGGAACTGACGTACAAGACCGTGAAGCGGACTAAAACTGACGTACAAAATTTCCCTCCGACGGCGGCCATCTTGGTTTCACTTTTCGCCCGAGTAAATGACTGGGAGTTAGCATTCTAGATATGGAAATTGAGTTCACTGGGCGGCATTAGTTGTCATCCACCTGGTCACCTGAAAAATGTGATACGCGGATTACTCTTTTTTAATATTATTTTTTTCAACAAAGAAATATCAAGTATAAAGCAACTTCGTGCACTGCAACCTCACGTATACTGAAATATCGCGAAGAAGGACATTGTTTCACTATTGGAAAAATCTGAAAACACGCCGTTTTTGAAATTTTGAAAATAAAAAAGTATTAATGCTGGCCCGAAATGGCAGTGGGGGTGGGAATGATAAACTAATTTTCCTCCCTTTATTCTACTTAAGGGAGCCTAATGTAACTTGGAAAGAAATTTACAACATAGCACATTTGTACAGTAATAGGTCTTCTCTTTTGGCGGACAAGTTAGGCTTCTAGCCAATAAAATGCAACCGACAGGAACGCTCAAATTGCTGAGAATTGCTAGGGTCGTTGGTTGCTTTTCATTCGATCCTGCAGGAAACTGCAGACAAACAAACAAACAAATGTTTGAATGAAGGAACGAACAAAATTGAAGAAATAAACTGTTGGGATCAGATGAGAGTGAACTGGGCGTGTCCATGATAACTTACTCTGTAAACTTTCACACTAAAATGTTGTTCAAACAGCAGTAATTGAACTGTTTGCCGATTAACTCCTCAGCTTAAACATTTACTGTGGGACCGGTGATGCATTGCTTCCATTTAATGATACGAGAGCTCCTTTCACATTGGTGCATATTTTTTCACGTAATTGCGACCTGTAATATACATACATGAAGAAGGCATCTAAAGGAGTGGAGTTGAAAGAATATCTAAATTCGTATTCTTCCACCAGTGTTACGGCTTGGTCTTTCAGCTTCTGGACTATCTGAAACATGGCTGGGTATAGAACTACAAATTACAGCTAGGTGACTCGAAAGGTTGTTACGGGGAAATTTGTGTATTTAAAAAAAGACCTCGAAGAGGAAACACTTCTCCGAATTTTGGCAGTCTTTTTTTGGCTCCAGAAACCGGCCATTGTAACCAAGAGTAACGAGTAGTAAAATGCAAGAGTATGTTGACTAATTAATGTGGTGTCCCCTTGTTTTTTCCCCAATGTAGCCATAGCTTTATACTGTTGATACTTGGTGTAATTAGTTTGTCTGACGATTACTTTGGAATAAAGTCGAAATATCACTCATTATAAGATGTTCATTTCCGAATTATGTTTTGCCTCGTATTTCTACAGGGTAATCTCGGGACATTTTACATAACTAACGTCAGATTGGTCTGGCATGCAAATATGAACGAGTGTTTCAATGTTAGCATTCCATATCTACAGATGGTAAGCATTCAGAACATCCATCTCTCTGCTAATAACTTTTCTGAATCCTCCAGCCTACTGATAACTCATATTAATATTGACCCGGAAATTGCGAGTGAATAACGGTGTATGGTTGTTTTTAGAAATCTGTTCGTATTCGTGACTCAAAATTTGGACATGCATTAGTTCTCGAAACAACGCAACAGGTAGGGAACTTTGAAAAAGGACTATACTAGCACAAGGAACTCTAGAGGTTTTCCATAGTTGAGGGTATCCTATGTCACACAGAATGCCATAAACAGTCACCCTATATTTATGTAACGGACTCATTAAGTCATGTACGTTGGTCGTTGTTTACGAGAGGTGGACGTTTTGTGGGAGTAGTCTGTGTAAAATATACAATACCGACTTCACCCACATTCACCCAAAAACCGCAGACCTCTCGTGAACAACGACCAACGCACATGACGTAATAAACAAGTTACATAAATAGGCTGACTGTTCCTGACTGTTCCTCTTTTCCGACTATGAAGATGACCGTCACTGAGGCCATCCAAACGTCAGTTGCTAACAGTTTTTCTCAAGACTGCACTAAGTGGACAATCTACCATCACCCTGTATTAAGATCTTTCGGCGGGATACCAACCGATAACCCAGGGAATCTCGTTCAGCGTTCTACCTACTGAGCTACGAAGGGGTTAGCCTGCGCTCTGATCTCGAGTTCAGTGTGTCTATGATGTTAATTCTTGGGAAGTTAATGAGGTATACTACAAGTAACACTGGCCATTCTGCTCATAATCAGTCACCGAAGAGTAGTTTCTGCTGCCATATAGACAGAATTCGCGACCAGTCTACTAGCAACTCCCTTTGCTCAGTCGATATACAGTAGCACTGGACTATTATCCAATGACGGCCGGTTGAATTCCCCTCAAAATGCCATGATATCTAGTTCCGGTCCCGGCTCAAAGAGGGCTATCATTCCTTTAATGAACACACAAGAATCGCTCTTTCTGACTTTTCATAAGCTTACGACTAATGCATTTTTGTTTAACTACGTAGAGTGGGGGATATGTTCTCGGCTTTAGAATTGATCCCGGTGACAAATTACAAGCGGCTGTGAAGGAGATTCAAAGTCTTCAACGGGTATGTGTGTATGTATTTACCCACCGTAACTTGAAACCCTGAACGTTGTGCACTTCTAAATTTGTACCAGGAAAAGCCGAAATGACGGCGACAATTACATCGATTTAAAAGCCAATAGTACAGCATACGATAGTTCAAATTCAAGTAGCAAATCACCAAAGATGACACTGTGTACATTTCTTAATAATAGCTTGATGAACCACGATAAACCACTTGTTGCTAAAGAATATTGAGCTCTATTTAAAACTTCTTCATTCACCATGGTTTACCGTGGTTTATTGTGGTTCATCATTCATGTTCTCTGGTTGGTGGTGGGCCTGAACTTGTTAAATCACGTGATGTCCATATTGTATTGAACTACAAAATTCGCTGCATTACGCTCCTGCTGACATGCTTTGATAGCCTTATTCATCAGTTATATACTTATTCAATAGCCGTATAGAAACTTTCAATCGAGAATAGTTATGAAAGCGAGTTTTAGACATTAACGTTTAGTTGTCTCGTTGTATGCACGTTTGTAAAGACTCGCGCGGGTAGGGTGCAGAACTCGTGAGAGTATCATTCATTATTGTAACGAGTGAACCTGAAGTGGAGTAAAAACTGGAGCCGAGTCACAGAGAAATCAAGTCAAGTCATTTAAGTGTGTGGTCGAATCGAGTGGATTCAATAGCCTGGCTCGAGCCTAGTCGACTCAGGCTATAAAGGTACCGTTAGTCCCAGAAATAAATTTTAAGGAGAGTAGAATGAGTAATATTGTCTTGTATTAGCCACAGTAAAACAACAAAAATCGAATTCGGAGTTCGAACTGAAAAGACTTAATGGGGGAACATGACAATTACTTTTTTGTTAAGGTCAAGTCAGAATGAAGTCGAATTATTTACGACAGAGATTCGTTGGGTCGAGTTCGAGTCGTGTCCACTGACCTGTATACAACTGGGCAACGTGGTGCCATCACGTTTGGGTATCGAGAAATGTCCCGAAAACTTGGCGCTGGCAATGAAATTTATGGGTCATTCTGCTTATGCCAGCGACCATTGACCAGTGTTTTTAACAGGATTGTGGACAAATTATGAGTCTTGATCATTTTATTTTTTGTTTTTTCAATGTTTACATACACAAAGTGTTTTTATTTCTTTACATCGTTAGTTATCGTCAAATTAAGGCACCAGGGATTGAAGAAGTATTCGCCGAGAAGCATCCGTGTGAAAAATGAACTTTTAATTCATTGCCTTGCCCTAAACGTTCTGAAATGTCAAACACTCGTGTGGGTTTCAAGTGACGAGAGTTCATCCAAACATCGCTTCACAGTTTACGACATTTGATTGGTCGTTGATACTAACCCGAGCCGGCAATTTTGGTCAGGGGTTACTGCCATAAAGATAAGGACTCATAACTGACGCGATCATTTTGTGGACACTTTCTTGGGATTGTCCAGCAGTCCAGTTATATGTAGGTCAGTGGTCGAATCATTTGGGGTTACCGAGTCCAGTCGAGTGCGAGTCGATGACTTGAATCGTTGCAATACTGGTATCAATACCAACGATGCTCTTGAACTTTGCAGTAACTAGTGTAAATAGTTGTTTGAGTCAACATTTTCATTGGATAAAAAAATATAATTGGCAAGGTAATCAAACTAAATGCTGACGAGAAATGAAAATACTGAAGCAACTCGCTGACAATCTTGGGCAAAACAGTTGAAAAAATTTCCTCAAATTTAGAATCAGCTTACGATTAATCTTAACTTCTTCCCCCTTCCCCCACTGAATATTTTTGTACCTAGCAAACCATTCCTCAAGATTTCAAGAGGAGCAATGAAGCAATATTTAATAAGGGGAGCGAGTTTGTAGGTTTATGAGCTGCAATGATTGTTACTTTTATGAGCATTTCGGTACTTATTTCAACAAGTTAATCCAATGTTGTAGCCTTGTTTGCAGGTGACTTTGGACTGACAGTCATTCAAAATCATTTCATGGAATTTATTAGGCATCAAATTCTTGGATTT
This sequence comes from Heliopora coerulea, assembly GCA_030142905.1. NCBI lineage: Eukaryota > Metazoa > Cnidaria > Anthozoa > Scleralcyonacea > Helioporidae > Heliopora > Heliopora coerulea. The sequence continues at coordinate 2,183,480 of JASJOG010000033.1, forward strand.
AATCGAAATAATTGCACATTGTTCGTCACAGAGTACCACTTTTGAAACCTTTTCGAAGATTTTCCTTATTTGAATTACTTCTCCAGTGGTAGCTTTTATCTGACGTTTCGCTAAATTTTTGACACTAAGATTTATAAAGTTTAATGGAAAAGTGACCCAGAATAAAGTCGAAAAAGAAATGACATATTGTGATCTGGAATGTACAATTTTGCGAAAGTGCAAGGACTTTATACACGATGAACTCATTTGAACGACGATAGGTCATTTTTTTCACTGCGAGTAGCTATAAAATTGGCAGCATTAAAAAACATATAATGTTACTGATTTCTGCGCTTAAGTTTCGCACTGACATTTTTGATTTTAGTAATTACACATAATCGAATCTTTTCGTAAAGTGAGCCACAAACGGGTACCATAACCTTAAAAGCCGTACGTCAGAGATCCAGAAGGCCTCGTCAAATTATGACGTCTATTTTCTCATCCTGAAAACCGCTAGTCCATATGTGTACCAACAATTTTTATTTTCAATTTTCAAGGTATATAGTGCTAGTCCCATATTTGGAGTAGAGTTTGAAACAGAAGAGAGGGTAAGTTGGCTTCATGGTATGTCTATGTACTTTACTAAAACCAGCGTGCATGTATTTTAGGCAAGAGAGAGAAAAATTCATCTAGGATTTAGCATATAGGCGTAGTTTGTAGCGTTGGTTATGATATTGTCAGCAAATCCTCAAAGCTTGGTTTTAATACTTGAAACAAGGCTCATAGTTGTCTGACTTAGCTACTTACAGCTGACGAAGTAAAACATAGGTTTGATACTGTATATGTACCAACGCATATGCTCTCCAGTAAGACTCTCCTACCATTATGGTTCACGGACTTAGATGGTAAGTGAAGATTTCATTTCGTGTAATAGTTCGTAGTGATGGTGTGGGATATGTATTGCCAGCCGAAAAGCTCTACATTTTTTTATGTGTATAGGCAAACCAGTGCAGAAAATCTAACCTTCTTTCACCATCTGTGTCCGTTTAGCTCAATGGTTTGAGTATATTGAACAAGTTGCTTAAGAGCGTTTGCATTAATATGTAAAGCAAAACCTGAACATTGTTTCTACAGTAAACTTGAGCATAAGCATCAATATACAAAGTAAAACCAGAACCCCTTAAGAGCGTACCCATTAATACATACAAAGTAAAACCTTATTTCAGAATCATCCTCAGGACAACATGAACAGAGTATTTCATGATTTAACCTACACTGCTAAAGTCAACTAGAAAAGTTGACTAGAGCGGGACTTTAACTCGCATCTTCGGGTTTCCGGACCTCTATTCTACCAATTGAGCTATCTAGTCAACTGGGAACAGAATGCTTGTTTAATCCATTTTATAAGTGCACAAGGGATTCTCGCGACAACTTTAACGCTCAATATCCATGAGGATGTGCAGTGTTTTAACTCAGAATCAATCACCCACAAGGTTACATGAAGAAAATATTTCATGAATTAACCTGCCCTGCTAAAGTAAACCACAAAAGTTAACTAGAGCAGGACTAGATAGTTCAATTGGTAGAACAGCAGTCCGGAAACCCGACGATGCGAGTTTAAGTCCCGCTCTAGTCAACTTTTCTAGTTGACTTTAGCAGTGCAGGTTTATCGTGAAATATTCACTTCATGTAAAACCTTACACCCAACGAAATTTCCATGATTAATCCCAAAGCACAAAGTGGTAGTTTACACCCGTTCTGAATGGGATCTGTAAATAGAAACACATTTTTGGTATCAAATACCATGATTTAGGAAAGTGTTCAGCAGTTCCTATGAAGACATTTACGTTTTGAAATAGCTTTTTGTTAAAGCTCAATCTAATTAAACTCGAGCGCGGTTTGAATTGAATTCGAAAATTAGCGCGGTTGACCCCAATTTTTTGGGCTTTCTTCTATTATTTTATTAGAAATTTTCTTTGCGTTTAATCCACTAATATGCACATTTTAAAAAAGGTTCTGCATTGACAAATTCTTTCAAAAGTCAAAAATCATGACCTTACCTTTAAAACAATTTTGCATTGCGGAATTTTTTAAGAAACCTACATACACTGTGTCTGAAGTTATTATGTAAGAGTGATAATTTGAAATATATTTTTATGCGTTTTGCAAAACCTGATAGCAATCACACAATAATAAAGTGATGTACAGGAAACTGTCTTCACTTGTATTTCAGTTGTTTCGGGCCCTGCTACGATATTTCTAACAAAAATTTATAAAGTTGGGTGTCTGAAGGTATTATGCAAATGGAAATTTGTTTGACCAAACACTGAGCTTTTGTGATGCTAATGGAATATTTACTACCAGAAACCAATTTAACATTCTATTTATTTCAAAACATCAAACAATGGAATCATTTTACATGTTAATATATCCACCTTTTTTTATCAATTATTTGAATAAGTCGATCATCCATTGAATTTGTGAGACACTTCACTGTTTCAGGCTTGATTGCTGGAGTTGCTTTTTTAATTGCCTCCCACAACTCTGACTGGCTTCTGTACTGTTTGCCACCACCATACAGTTCCCTCTTTACCAGTGCCCACATGTTTTCAATCGGATTTAGATCACCAGAGGACGATGGTCATTTCATTAATTTACTTCCTTTAAACTCCTTTTGAGCCAAAAAGTCAGAAGTACGTCGTGACGCATGAGAGGGGGCATTGTCTTGCATGAAGGCGAAGTTCTTCATACATTTTCGACTTTGAGCTTTGTACCATTTGAAGAATGTGTCTTTCAGTAAAGTGCAATAGTTATCACTGTTTAGCGTCCTCCTTCATCCACTTTGAACTGCCCAATTACTTTGTCATTGACAATCCTTGCCCACATTATGATTCCACTACCTCCCTGTTGTCTCCTCAGCTTTGGAGGAACTCCCTTATCACAGAGAATCCACCCTTTAGACCAACCACCCGGACCATCCAGAGTCACCCTTCATTCATCAATAAAAATCACTTTACCAAAGTCAGCTTTCAAGTTTTTACTGGCCCAATTCAAACAGTTCTGCATGTGTGTTTTATTGAGAGGAGGTCTGCTAACTGATTTCTTGACTGTGCTCATTGTTCGAAGGATTCTGCGCTTTTTATCACGTTTCACTCCTGTTATTCCTGCCTTGTAAGACACTTCCGCGCTACTTAGTAGTGGATACTTTGTTAGAATTTGCTTCAATTCTTGTTTGTCTCTGTCGCTAATGTTCTTAAATCCTTTTTCTTTGCTTCTTACCCTCTATTTGTTTACGTCTTCCATTGCATTCTTAACTATTCGATGGTCTCTTCGTAATATCTTTAAAAATTTCTAATGTTTTCCCTTTTGCTAATAACTGCACAATTTCCTTTTACTCAGTTGCTGATAAATCTTTCTTTTTGCCCATGTTGACTTTTTAAGTAAGAGATCGGCAGCGTTATAGTAGCATTAGCAGTGTTCTCACACTTGCATAATAACTTCAGACACTGCTTTTCTATTTAGTTGGCTATTTTGGGAATAAATCGGACAAGTTCGTGTAACGTGTATGTAAATATATTGCTATTAATCGCTTATATATAGCTTTATTATATGTGTGATTGCTATGAGGTTTTGCAAAACGCATACAAATATATTTCAAATTATTACTCTTGCATAATAACTTCAGACGCAGTGTATAGCAATGATACTCCATACGTAAAAAAAAGAAATATATATAAATAAAAATAATTATAAAAAATACAATGTAGGTCACCGGGTCTTTTTCGAAGTATATTAGGTCGAATGGTAAATGGGCCCCATTGATTTTGAAACCTCGCTGTTGCACTAGCTACTGCTGAAACATTTTTCTAGGTTGTAATACTTGAAGCCAACAATTTGCTTCTACTTTTTACATCATGCTTCATTCTTCCCAGAAAATATTTTGACCCAATTTTGGAGGATAAAACTTGCATTTTCCCACTTTTCATGAAACTGTGACAATCCTTCTTGATATAAGTATTATCTATTTTTTAGCCGAGCTCTTTACAAGATACTGCAGTTGACCCCGTCCACGACGACATCGAGATCACGAACGAGGGAGAGGGAACTGATGCTTTTGCCGTAAGTACCAAGAATAATCTCGCTTTTTCAAAATTTTTCAACTATTTGCATGGGCCATTACTTTGAAATTTCAGTTTAATTATGTGCATCATTCCCGGCAGCATAACAAATCTATAATTTTAGTACTCAACCTAACGCCAAATGATTTTACTCATCAAGAGAAGAGCTTTCGCAGGGAAAGAGTCAAAACCGTCTCGCTTAGAACCATTTCAATCAAGTCTTTCCGGGCGGCATAAGACTTCTATTATTTTACCCTGGGTAACGCCAGATGATTTTACTCTGGCTAACGCCAGACCCATTTACTCGTCAAGCGGAGAACTTCCGCAAGGAAAGGGTGTGGAAAGCAAGCCCCCCCCCCCTTCATTTCTTATGCCATTCTCGTTGCACTGGGGTATGTTTGGTATCCAGCTAAACTCAGTAGTTGAAATGGAGACGTAAACAATCAGAATTTGTGCTTTTAAAGGATGTTCAGTGAAAAACTTGATAGTTATAAGGCAGCTGCGCGTAGCACAATATGTTACTGTGGTTGCATGTTTAATCAAAAGCTTCTTGAGGCCGACTCACCGAGGCCAAGTAGACAACCAACTGGCAAATAAAATTTGCTAGCTGGCAAAGCGTTGTTGTGGCAGAAAACATCTTTCACAGCGGCTGAATCTATGACGTTACAGTTGGCTGAGTGTGGTAGGTTCGACGCTATTAGCAGCAATAGAAATAAAGTAAAAGACAACGGAGGACATGATTGGTTTGAAAGCGTATTTTATTGGATGAGTATTTTAGCTGATTGTTGCAGTCTGTTGGTTTGTCTGTTCTGTATCAGTTTGATATGACAGCCTTATATGTATGTTCACCTAGTCTAAACTTCGATAAACTGAAGGTTATATTCAACGAATACCGGGAAGGTTATAAATGTAAAACATTCGTGGTGTATACCCTTCACTTCATTGACAGTACCACCCCAATAAATACAGAACTCGTGACCAAGCTCTGTGCAATGGCCCTCATGGATCAGTTGGCCGAGCACTGCACTAGATTCGCAAGATCGTAGGTTCTATTCCCAGCCGGACTTCCATCAGTTGTATTTCGGTAACTGGTGAGTTAGGGTCTTACGGTATTTCTCGTACTTTTTTACTTTCACTCAATATAGACCTCGGTCCGTTGAGCAACAGCTCTGACAGAATATGCGAGTATATGTAGTGCTGCTCCCTTCGGTTCATATCCGTAATCGATTAATCGCTGTCAACAATCGATTAATATCGATTAATCGTATTGAATAAATTAAATCATGACTCGTCCGCAGTGGTTTGTCCCTTCAAAGAAAAGGGTGTGTTTTAATGTTTTTAAAGTTTCGAAATCTTCCAGTAGAAAGACTCAAGAAAAAAACGTATATTATATAAACACAGAGAAATAGGCTAAATAAAGAAATATGCAGTTTGACTGTCTACATGTTGTTCTTGTTTAAAAATGACAGTGGATCAACAACGGCTGCCTTAAGTGCTGCACGCTTCTTTGACCACAATTGACTGCACTGAGAGTGCGAGAATGCTATCTCTTCGGATTTTTTTTAATTCCAGAAAGAAAGTTCAGGTGAATATCATGCTCGGTGTGGTTGTTGTCGATGATCCGATTATTTTTAAGAATAATCGATTGCCAAAAAATAATCGATTAATCGATTAATCGGGAGCAGCATTAGGGATATGTTGCTAGCGATTCCCCCTCGTCATGCCAAGTTTCAATGGAAAATGCCATGAATACTGAAGCTAGATAACGTTATATCAGCACTTACGCTCATTTTCGCAATCATGTTGTCAGGGATGGCTACAATCTTCTGAACAAGCCTGATATAAAGCGTGCCTTTTTCCCTATGTTTCATAGGGAGAAGGGTGCCTGCATATTACGTTTCCTGACTTGAGATCCTAACCAGTATGGCTTTCTCACCCTGTTCGATGTTATTTTTCTATTTACTGGTGCTCATATTTTGCTTTGTTTCTTTATTAAAGGCATATTTTGCAGATGGAGATAAGGTATTCACACAATTTTAGAAGATTTAGCTATGCTCTATGTTGACTGGGCAATAACTTTCGAGCACCCTTTCGATCTCTTTGAGTCGCAAAAGGTTCGCTTAACTTTTTCTCGGCGGGATCAGTTTTCAGTTATTTTACCCTTGCTAACGCCAGCTTATCTTACTCTAGTTAATGCCAAACGATTTTAAGAGAGATATCCTGCCGGGAAATGTTTATGACTATCTCAATACTGTCTTAATTAACACTTTCCCAGTAGGGTTAGTCTTCTATTATTTTACTTTGGCTAACGGCAGACGATTTTACTCGCCAAGAGGAGCTATCCTGCCAAGAAAGGGATTTATTATAACTATCTCAATTAAAGTTATCTCAATTAACTATTTTCCGTGTTTAGATTAATGGGATACCCCCATAAAACACGTCTTCGTTGGAGTCGATGTGGTTGGTACATCTGAACATCCCACTAACTTTCAAAGATCCATTTTAAGGAGAAAAAATCTTAAAATTGTACCTCTGAACTAGAAAAATTAGTCAAAATTTCCGTCATCAACACGTTCGTGGGGGAAATTAGCGATTAAATGAGTCTGCTTGATGTAATATTTCAAGTACGAGTTGGTGTTCTTCCTTCGATTTCTAGATACCAAGAAACGAGTTGAAAAACGAGGCGAAGCCGAGCTTTTTTAACGAGTTTCGAGGTATCTAGAAATCGGAGGAAGAACACTAAACGAGTGTTTGAAATTACTTCTCAAACGAACTAGTATTTTAGGCGAAAATCCAGCCGAAAGTTGGAAAAATTCAGCTGTAATCTTCCTCCAATTTCTAAATACTGATTAATTACGTATTTCTTTTGTTTTTGCTTTATGAGTTATTAATGAGTTTGAGAATAATTTTTCTTTGCTGTGTTCTGTTTATTATGTAGTCCAGTGACCGTGAACCTGTCTACAGTCCTGAGCTTGGGTTGGCGATCGAGAAACTAAAAGTCGGTTTTACGTTACAAGGTCTTTGGGAGGTTATGCCAAACTGAATTGTATGATCGAAATCCAGTTTGAAAATGTCCCTTATTTGTTTGAGTGCTTTGCCGAGTGTGTAAGGAAGAAGGCAGGCGCCTTCTAAAACTGGTTTTTTTATTTCAAGAAATAATTGTGAAGAAGGTTGATGAATTGTGTCATTTTTGCCGGGGTTCCACTTGCTTGTCCTTGGATTGTAAGAATACTGTAGAGTTTCTTTCAGGTGACCATTGCATTTGGTAGATGTTGAAGAATTAATTTTAAAATTTAAACGGAAACGGTGATTGGCGATAATGCTTCTAGAAAATTAACCCCTTGTTTTTCGCCAGTTGCACAATTATTGACAAATTCGTTGGAACAAAGCGGATATGCAAGTCCCTAACCGCCAGCCCCTTTACCAATGTTGTAGTCCAACAAAAGGGTGTTAACAGCTTCCCTGCCAAACCGCTTACGGTTTCCATGTGGAAACAACATTGAGAGGGGAGGAGTAGTTAAATTTATCATGCTCATGTTTCATACGATAACAAGAAGAAATCTTTAACAGTTCCAATTGTATTCGTCTGTGGTTTAGAGCAGGTACTGATTAGCCAAATGCAAAAGTCAGCTGCGTTGATTCGCTACAGGAACAGAAATTGATGTCCTTAAATGGTCTAGGCAATGGACCTCTGTTTGGACTAGTATTTTACAAAAATGCTTTCAGAGTTTATGAGATATGAAATCCGTGCCGCTAATTTCGAAACCGTAGACGATCGGTCACATCTTTAATGGTCGGATACATCATCACTCTAGATTCCATACATAAAAATGTAATTGCTCCTGCGAGGTTATTACTTGTTTTTGTTCTTTTTTTTTTTGGTTTTTTGGGGGGGATTTTTCGGGGAATTGCAGGTTGATAGCGTGGTACAGTGGCTAACTCCGTGTCGTACAGAGCTAGAGAATGTGGATGGAACCGTGTGTAGAACAGTTCATCTTTTTTGCGTTTTTCTGTTGTAATTTTTTCTTCAGCTTCTTTAAAGAGTATGGTTTCTTATTATTTATGTGACAAATTTTGTTTTTTAATGTTAGAATTTGCTCTTGGTTAGGGTTAGGGTTAGGTTTAGTGGTTTAATGTCAAATGAACGTTGCTATGATAGCAACTTTGGCACGCGATTGTCTTTGGAATTTGACCCTGATAATACTGAGGGGCTATGACCGCAGAGCCTGAGGAAATGATTCCACAAACGAAATGAAGATGCTACAGATGTAGTGTGATGACGTAGTCGACCAACACTGAGGTGTTCGACCGTCTACGGTTTCGAAACTTGCATCCGCGCCAGGGGACTATGCACTACGTACAGTATTTTTAAAACTGGATATTTTTTTGTAGATACGTAATACTTTGTTCTATAGTAATGTAGTTACTTGTAAAGTAAGAAATAATTTATTTGGCCTTGTTTACGAACATATGTTCACAGAAAATTGTTAGTTATTTACCGTGAAATGATAAAAAATTAAAGGTTAGTCAAGATGCGATTCCATGACGTTGTGAATTACCCCTTGGTCGGGCATGGTGCGGGAGGTGCCTCGTGATAGAGACTTAAACTTTTCAATACATAGCTGCACGTAATCGGACTTTTTTTTTTTTTATCAACGCTTGTTTATTTTTTAAGTGTTTTCCCCTATTTTTGAAAACAAAAACTGTCTTGATCCTGATCAGTTTTTGGAATAGTTTTACTTGAATAGTTGTACATGTAGTTCATATTTTTAGTTTTACATATTGTACATACATATGGTACACATTTTCAAATTGTTTTACATAGTTTTTATTCTGTTCGGTTTTGGGCCGTGAACACGACTTATATTTAGCGCAAAAAGGCGAACATTGGAGAAGTTGAGATGTTGAAGCCTGTACAATAGTATAGTCAGCGGAAGCACTCCAAAGGGTAGTAGTTTCCATAATTTCTCTGAAAAGATAAAGTCCTCTCGAGATCACACAACATACCCCCTTTGGCTTACTAAGTCGGGAAAGAACTTTGCGGAGGGAAATCAGTTTGTTATCAAACATGAGGCTAAGAACAATAAATTTTTCCGCTATTTTTATTGGTAACTCAACTCTAGAGACTACCATACAGACAAAAAGGTGACCAAGAGTGAACTACAGTTCCATTTACATGAGTATGGGTGACTGGTCAACGTCTTGCCATGTTCATGATAGGTGCTCAGACAGTGGTGTAGTCCTGGAACTTTAAAAAGGGGGGCTCACCAACACAGTGTCCTGAACATCAGGGGAAGACCGAAAAAATGATAAACTTGAAAAATGCTATTTTTTTTATTTTTGCTAACAGTAATTCTGTAATTAAAATTTAACAGTGATTCTGTGTTTGTAAAAGGTAAAATATTAGGAAAACAATCGCCACGATCAGTACTTGGGCGGCACATGCTATGGCCGACTAGAAATTACTGAAATCATTCTTATTGGAAATGACTGAATATCTTTACATAAATTTCACAGAACATTCAAATATGATTAAAGTTACACAATCTGCAAAAAATATAAAGGGGGGCTCAGCACCCCCAAATTGCCATGGAATTTTAATAAGGGGGGCTCAGCCCCCCTGAGCCCCCCGTCCACTACACCCCTGTGCTCAGAATGACTTCACGAAGCATACATTTAGTGTAGTCCAGCAGACACTCCTAAGTTAACTCAACTTACTTTTGAAGTCCAAGGCATGTGTTACGCGGATTCCTCTTGCTGTCAATATTCCCAATAATTACCGACAGTGGTTTTAGATACCTTTATTCGAGATAGTGAGCCGAGTAAAACTAACTTCGTCAAAACTGCTTTTTTTCAAACGTCTTCCATGCAATGCTTTCATGAGCGCCCACGGTCCTACTAGCCGTTTTGCATTTACTTCATGTAATTTACTTATCTTACACACGATTTTCGCCTTCCAGAACCAACCTAGCTCAAATTAGTGAAACGCTCAAGTGATCTAAACGCTTTTCTGTGACAGTTTTCAACAGGTTTCACAATCTATAACCTCCCCAGCAATGAAAGCCATTCTTATCCCTTCTCGATTTAGCAAGCTCTGGGCTCGAAAATTATGATTTATTCTCTGGAGAGACGAACAGCTTCAGAAACCTCTAAAAAATTCTCATCTCTGAAGCTTCTTGTCTTCATTCTTGTGCTATTATTTTCCAATAAAAATTAACAATAGAAGTCATTAAAATTATACCAAAAAAATGTTGACCCGCCATGTTTACAGCTAAGATGCGGTAAAGGAGGTACAAGTCAGCGAGGACGATTGGTTAATAATTGTGAACTATTTGCGGTTGGTCGCACAAAAGGTATAGAATCTAACCAAACGTTTTTGAATCCTAGCGGATCGTTGTAAAAACTGGACCTGGACTGCTTCGTAGTGAAAACTGGGATACACTGGCAAGTTTGCTCAGAAGTAAAGCAAGAAGCAAATTCCGAAAAATAATGTCTTGTAAACTCTTTGAATTCTGAAAAGCAAAACCAGTAGACAGGTTTGAGAATAAGGCCTCGTTCAAACGTCGAAGTTTTTGATGTGCCGAATCAAATGCAAGTCAGTTTCAAATAAACGATTTTGCTCGTTAACATTAGATTCGATAAATGCAAAGTTCGACGTTTGAAAGGGGCCTAGCAAGAAATAAAGTTGGTTGCTATTTTATAGTCGCCTTTGTTTTTCAGAGCTCAAATCTTTAACTTGATGCGATTTTTGTTAAGTTTACTTTATTGCTTTAAATTGTCGGCTGAAGCTACTGGCGTAGTTCTGATGCAAAAAGCTTCGAATCGTCATTTATTTTCGTGCCCCAAGGCTTGAAGAACAAGTCACGTCAATGATCGCTGACATATAAGGAAAACAGCTTCATAGGCTTCATCGAGTGTGATAAGACAGCGTTCATTACTTATATACTGTAATTATATAAGCTAAGGTTTGTACCAAAGAGAAATGGTCTGGGTTAAGATACTTTAAACCCTTATCTGGATGGATAATTTTTGGACAGTACAGCAAGGTGAAGGTATAAAATTTACTAATGAGAGCGAGGAAGCGCATAAAGTAAAAAAATTAAAAAAAAAGCTCTTATGTTTGGCGGGAAATCCAATTATTGACTATGGAAATGCCCTCCAGTGCTCAAACGATTGAGCTGCCAGGAAGAACGTTTACGTAAACATAACTAACCGCGTGCCATGAAATTTTTGTGAGGTCTAATTTTCGCGATTTGGCTAAAAACCACAACCAGCCGACAGTTTAAGGAAATACAAACTTGAATTACAAGTTTAGAATGATGTTTTCCGAAATCTGTTTTATTTTGTAATTTTCGAGGATTTCGTGGATTTTCTTAAAAATAAATTCCTGCGAAAGAACTCCCCGTTAAAATATACTCCATCAATCTAGATTAACTGAAAAAAGAGGGAACTCTGCAGTAAAGCCAAACAATGCTGGCTGCTAGCTGAATATCCACGGAAAGTGTTATTACCACGGAGCCCTCACTAGCGTAGGAGAAAGAGCCTAAGATCATCATGGTATAGGACATCACATTTTGCCGTAGCCTTGAGTTGTAATAGAAGACTCGCGCCATTAATACAGTAAATTAGTAAAATAAACAAAACAACATTAAATTGTCGATTTGGTATGTACAAGTACCATATGCGAAACATCGGACGGGAATTTGTTCGAGATCCGCGAAAATTCGTTCCCAGCAGTAAAACCCGAAATGCAAATTCGCGATAATTTGTTCCCCAAAACTCGAAAAATTGACAATCCGCGAAATTAAACTCCTGCGACAATGTTGTGCTACAACGTAGTATGAACCACATAACTCTAATAAAACTACATACGTAGGCGTAGGAACCAGGGGGAGCGGGGGACTGGCGCCTCCCTAATAATTCGGTGGCCAGATAAGGTTATCACTAGGTTATCAGGTTATAGGTTATCACTTAATTCAATAACATTTTGAATAACATTTTCTAACCCTTAAAATTGTCAAAAATCTCTCCCAAAATGCGAGAAATGGCTTTTCTGAGACTCTAGAATTTCAAAATATTCCGGGGGAGCATGGCCTCGGACCCCTAGCTGAAACGGCTCACGCCTTCGGTGATAGCTACCCTGACGCCCCCAATAGTCTACTAATTTTGGTGCCCCCCTATAAAAAACCATCTTCGTACCCCGCTGACATAACTAACATACAGTCAAAACGTGATGACAAAAATGGCCGACATGGGAGGCTTTTCGGCTGCCAGTTTCAGTCCTTTGCGTGGTCATTTGGACATCAGTTTGACAAATATCAACATCAATTGAATTGACATTGAACTGACCGTTCGAGAGACTGTGGTCCAAAAATGTACCTCTGTAATCAATTTTTCGTTTCAACTTTTTGTCCAACCATTAACCAGAATTGGCCCTGCATCATTTATCAAAATCATTCGCTGAAGTTAGCCTTCCTTCAATGTTCCAGTCTGGTGCGGATTAACCAATAGGCACTATAGGCACGTGACTAGGGCCCACGAAGACGTTTGTCTATGTGGCTATTAGTATTATGTTTTCATTTTAGAATGAGATAACTAAGAACAGACACATTTATCGTTTAGGGATTCGTACTTGATAGCTTGCAAATCTTACATGCGTTTTGACCGGGGTAAACTACAAGTGAAGGCTATAAGAGTATTCAAACAGAGTTAAAAGGAATGAAATGATTCATAATGTATTTTCGAGAGAAATACAAAAAATAGACTGATTTTCCGAATAAATAAACATTACCTTTTTGCGATTTTTCAAACTTTGACGAAAACAGGACGACGTACTTTTGATCGATGGTCAAATAACACAACACCAAGGGAGGGATTCTCGCTTGCCACAATCTGAAACAGAATCCCTCCCTAGGTGTTGTGTTGTTGGGCCGCTGCCTACGCTGGACCAGCCTTGTTGATGGTCAAATAATACGTCTAAATGACTGAATTCTTAATTCTATTCTTTCTGTTATTAATTATTATTAACCCTATTCTTCTATTATTTTACTCTGGCTAACGCCAGACGATTTTACTCGTCAAAGGGACAGCTCCCCTCCTGGAAAGAGATATGTATTCGATTATTCATTATGCTAATATATATTTATTAACGTAAATGTTTTTAAACAGAGAACCTAACAAACAAATGCACAAACACGTTAAAAGAATGAGACTGAAAAAACTGCGTAGGTGTGCCGTGACTGACACTGATCGATTCATCTGGCGGCCATATTGCCGATATTGGCGTTCTTTTTTTTTTTTTTTTTTGCCACTTGATGATAGGAATTGGCTATTTGGCTTACCGTGAAATCGATCCATAAAGACGGAAAATGCGTTATGAACTTAAAGTGCATTATGCATGAACTTTACATCTCCCACACGATCATTTTGCTTTACTTATCTTGCTCCGTATTGAAACGTATCAAGGACTAGCAGAGCTCAACCATGGGTCAGTCGTGTTTGTTGCCACCCACATTCCTATCTATAGAATCGGAGATGATGCGTTCAATCCCAGTTAATACGATTAGTTCTTTTGCCATAAAGAAAATACTTAGTAAAACTGTATAATGAACATCATTATGCTCTAATCGGAATTCCCTGAGAAACATTACTAATATTCACTAATGTGCGTGTTACTAGGGGCAGACTGGTAAAGTAGTCAGGGGCGGGTCCAGAACTTTGAGAAAGGGGAGCGCAAAATTTTTTTACAAATTCATTTCCACTATGTGCCGTTTTAATGGAAGTATTTTTATGCTACTGTCGTTTCCGGTGTTGTTTGAAGCTGAATTTCTTGGTAGTCGACATGTTTAATACTTGTGTTTTGTACCTGAGCAAAAAACGTCATACGTCAACTTATCACAAAGGGGGAGCGCGCGTCCGATGCGCCCCCACCTAAATCCACCATTGGTAGCACTGTTTTGCTTGTTAAGACTGTTCTTGACTTCTTGTATAACTTTAACGATTCATTCATGCAATTGCTGTTCGCATTCAATAGAGCTATACAAATCTTATCGATAACATTTAAAGCTGAAGCCCTAAAAAGAGAGTGGATCTAGCTGGGATCTATAGGACCCACGAAATTTTCCTGTACCTAGGACCCAAAAATGTTTTAATCGTTCTCTGGTTCCAGTTGCTGACTAGAGTCACCCTTCCAGTTATAATAGAGTTCTGTGTTGTGAGGAAGGCCTTTGCTGGAAGGTCGTGTACGAGTTGAGAACATACGATGGTGGTAATGCCAGTGAAATGAATTACGTATGTCTAACCTGGCGTTAACGATCCACACCTTTAACTTAATGGTATTGATCATGGTATCGTAAATGTTCGTTATTTGAAGCATAACTAATTCTCTCGACCTGCAGCACCACCATACCTTGCCGACCAGGCTTCCGGCAAAGGCCTTCATAACTTACTCGATAAAACACAGGACCAGTTTTTTTGGGTCTTTGGTTCGATTCCCACCCAAACTTGCAACAGGTCTCGTATGTGTGTTACTGAGAGTTTCCTTCATTAATTCAACACTCTAAATTTCGGTTCCACACCTGTGACCTTAATTTACGAGCAGTGCTGATGTGTATAAATTCCAGTGATATCCCGGATACCATTTTACCCTTTACTGGATTAATTCAGATGGCAAGTTACCTGAATTCGTATACCGGATAACTACCAGTCTTCACTCATGAGAAAGGAAATAAAAGGGGTTATGTAAGGAAATAAAGCAAGGTATATCGTATATTTGCCATATATTTATTTGAAATTGAAACCAGACATGTAATTGGGTTAATAGTTTAATGTTCTAGTCATTTTCTAGTTTTACACCACAACTGTCTCTGTAGCTTTCAGACTGTTATAGTCAAATACTGACAGGCGTATCCACAAATACTTTTTACCCCGAGTTTGCTCCTCACGAAAGCTCGGTAAAAAGTGGTAAAATTTGAGCGGACACCGGATACGATTGGAGAGCCAGATTTTACCCGACACCGGAATCCGGATCCGGCACATACTCACAATTCCAAAACAAACTTGGAGGTCTGAGCCTATGAGGTATGGAATACAACCCTTTAAATTAGAGCCGACGGATGACAAAATCAATAAAATGTCACGATTCTCTACTTTGCCGTCTACTTCGAAAATAATCTCCCCTACTTCTTAAGTTACATGAAGAGCTGAAAATAAGAAGTAAAGAGTGAAATAAAATTGCCAAATACAAAAAGCACAACACAACCCTTCAAGCGAAAATCTTTTATCGTCCTGAAGTCCGATAGAAGACTTTTGCGAAAGTTCATTAGCTGACCTTTTCTTTTTGGCATTATTTAACCCATAAATATAAATTTCGAAGATTAATTACATTGTTGAAAAATTTATCTTACGTAAAAATATCTTCAGTGTCAGACGGGGCTCGTTGAAAAGTGCTGGTATTTGAACTTAGAGACTGGGCGCCATAGGAGCGTTACCGCTGAAGGACGAAGCGCCTGGTCAGCGGCTAGTATAAGGAATCTGTATTCGATGATCGTGGTTTCTTAATTTTTTCCATGTTCTTCGTTATGGAATCGTGAAGACATAACTATAAAATAAATAAAAATAACTTGAAGTAAGTCAAGTCAGCGAGTGTAAGAAATAATTTGAGAATGATAACAAGACAAGCCCTAATAGTAATACTAGTAATAGATTTTATTTACCACTCTTGGCCTAGAATTACAGTGGCATTACAGTCAATTTAATAGTGTAATTAAGTACAAAATAGAAGGATTGTACAATGATTATTGTTTACAAACTATGACTGAATTTATTCTAAAACTACCTACTAAGACTAAATTATTCTAAAATATTATAAAAGTATTTCAATTAAAAAAGTCCAACCAGGCCGCTCTCGGTATAAATGATTGTTTAGCCCTGTCATCCGCATAGAGATCATAGAAAACTAGAAAGGGGATCGGGGCCGAAAATTGGGATCAAATTGAACGCCACCATTTTGAGAAAACTGAGGGGCAAACACTGAACTGTATTATAGCTGGAACGCTAAATCAAGTCAATCGCTGGACCCAAGAGTGAAGCCAAAAATGGCGGACATGGAGACTTTTAGACGTCAATTTTAGTCTCCCACGCGGTTATCTTGGACATCGGTTTCAGTATCCTACGCGATCATTATAAATGTCAGCCAAGAAACGCAACGTCATCACTGAAATCGTATTTTCGACAGTTTATTTAAACTGGTAGATAGTACACTTTACCCACTCATTGTGAAATACCAGTTCTGGACCATATTCTTTGGAATAATTAAAATTTGTCTGCTTTTTTTTGGATAAGTTACGTTGAAGAAGCATTGAGAAACACGATTTAGCGTTTTATGGTTTTTCAAGACTGACGTCCACGATGACCGCGTAAGAGACTGAAACTGACGCCATAGATGACCGTGGAGAGACTGAAATTGACGTCCAAAGTCCTCCATGTCCGCCATTTTTGGCTTCACTCTTTGATTAGCAATTTGAGTGGCAGTTAGCCTTCCAATTATAATACAGTTCAGTGGGCGCAAACTGTTCTTCTCCAGGCTTTTTTCCGTTTGTTCGAGAACTTCAAATTCGAACAACTGATGTTTAGGGATTTGTTTCGTGTTTGCTTTGATTAACTTTACAGCAGAAAATCTACTTTCCTGGTTATTAATCGGTTATTATTTTCGTCTTAAACCTTTTATATTCTGTTTTGAAAACATAAACAAGAGACAAAAGTGAAGTGTATTTTGACCATGACCATTTCATCCGGACTTTGTTTGGTTTACTCCCCAATTTATCCAATATGGCAGCCGTCAATTTGTCGCCTGCGGTTGAGTGACATTTAGCCAGTGAACTCAATTTCCATATCTAGAATGCTAACTCCCAGTCATTCGCTCGGGCAAAAAGTGAAACCAAGACATTGAACTCTAAAAAGACTGGAACGATACCTCGTCATACCAGGCCTCACGATTGAATGAAGCCGACATGGGGGCAGCCATGTGGGTCAAAAACACGCGTGGGAAAAAATTGTATTGAACTTTTATTTTTGATGGACAGTTAATCCTAACAAATATGCAGTCCTACCGACATTGTCTTCCACTTACTAAAGATAAAAAAGAAAACTGTCAAAAAATCCGAAATTTGGGTGAAGTTTTTCACAATAAGTAGCGTGTTTTATCGCGTAAGGGACTGGGATGACTTGCAATTTGACCAACATGTCAGCCTCCGGGTGAGGCTATTCTGCACGCAGTTGATGTAGTGACGTCATACCGACAAATAACGAAACGTGTCGAAAAGTTCTCGGGCAGTGCCCGTACTGCGAGCAAAATTCGCCACGAATCTGAACAGTTCAAATCCAAATTGTTACAGCTGACTGATACTTCTTTTAAGAAAATTAGTATTTGGTTTTTGAAGTGCATAATTTAAGTCATTACTTCGGAGTTCGTAGTTTCCATTATTGCTCAGTTCAAACATGCTCGTTCTGCTTTCCGGCTATATATTATTTCTTTGTAAATGAATATTCTTTTTTGGTGTATCCTTCTTTCTTTTAATGATTGCCTGTTTAACTCTTTCGATACATCATTAGACCTGACTTCATACGATCGACCTGTAGTTATCCTAGAAATTGCGGGAACCACTGAGTATTTTGATAAAATACACAACAACGGTAACTCCAAAAATCGATAGCATATTTAATTTATTCTACGTTTCGACTAGGCTTTAGTAATCTTCAGTAGTCGAAACGTAGAATAAATTAAATATGCTATCAATTTTTGGAGTTACCGTTGTTGTGTATTTTAACTATCCTAGCTGCTTTATTTTGCATTTTCTATACTTTGTCCAGGAGATAATCACTACAATTATCCCAAACTAGACTATAGTAATCAAAGTGTGGTAGAATCAGAGCATCATAAGCGTTAATGTATACTTGGGCACCAAAAAACCAATACCTTTAGAAACTTTGTTCCATAAAAGTTGATTATTAATTATAATTCCTAGTGTTTTAGACTATTTAACACTTTTGATACTGATGCCACCCAATTTAATTTCAGAGGCCCTTTCTATATTAGTTAACTTTTGCCTGAAACCAATAGCCATACATTCTGTTTTGTACTTATTTGATGTAAACTTTTTCCCATTAACCACTGACGTACATTCTCCAAATCAGTATTTAATTTATCTTCAACTTCTATTATCAATTTGCATTCTGTGGATGCAACATACTTGTGGTAGAGCAAGTGAGGTAATTTGGCAAATTATTAGCATAAATAAAAAAGTAATAGTCCCAATGTAGAACCTTCTGGTACTCCATATTTTATGCTGGTCTGCTTAGATTGTACATGATCAACTTTGCACACTTGGATTTTATTTGTAAGGCAAGATCTGAACCACTTCAAGGAATGCTCAGTTAAGCCACAGAGCTTCATTTTCATCCACAGAATATTGTGGTCAATAGAATCAAAGGATTTCTTAATATCTAGGAAAATTACTCCATTTAGATACCCTTGGTCCATGTTTATCAACCACTTGTTAGAAATACTAAGAACTATTAAGGTCTGCTTGAATTGATTTTTCCTGAAACCTGCCTGTTGAGAAGTATGTTATTGGCTTCTAGATATTTAAACAATTGTTTAGAGACAAGTTTTTCAAAAACCTTAGTCATTGTTGAGAGAACAGAAATAGGCCTATAATTGTTACAATCTGCTTTATCACCAAATACATACGAGTGAAATAAGTGCAACTTTTAAATCGTCAGGCAAAATACCTGTTAAAATCGACTAATCGAAAATTGCTGCAAAAGATGGTGCCATAATGTCATTTGAATCTCTTAACAGCTTAGGAGGAATTTTATCATACCCTGCTGCCTCGCAAGTCCGCTTGGTTGAAACAAGACAGCCGCCTGTGGCAACCAACCAGATAATTCACGACATCACCTGTCAGAATTCTTTGATAAACACCTTATAATATCAACTACTTATGTATGCTATCCATCTGCTCTTTCATCCATGACCAGATTTAAAAAATCACCTCAAAGCTGCTTAGCGACAGGTCATATTAAAGGCTGTTTTCCAGTAGGCATATTCGCCTAGAGGAAAATTTAACAATTTTTAACAGTAAACTGCCTTCTCGTAAATTACGAAGACTTTCCGAACGAATTGTCGGTATGACGTCACTACATCAACTGCGTGCAGAATAGCCTCACCCGTCGGCCTCCACGCTGGCTTCAAAATACAGTTTGCAGGTATCGTTCTAGTCTTTTTAGAGTTCTATGAGCCAAAATGGCCGCCCATGAAGGGAAATTTTGAACGTCAGTTTCAGTCCTCTTCGCGGTCTTGTATGTCAGTTCCAGTCCTTTCCACGACTTTAATCTTTAATTTTTGTTTGGTTCAGCTTCGAAAACATTCCCAACCATAGAAAAAGTGTTTAGACGAAATACTACCGGACCATATTTTACATAATCGAGTATTTAAAAGGTTTCATTATTGCCGTGTGGCCTAAAAAGTGTATTAAATTGTCTGAAGATGGTAAACTAACGGTAAAAAAGGACTTGTGCGTAGTAGTTTCAAGTAATTTTTTGAGACCGTTTTATCAGGTTTTTCGTATGTTTGGTAATTTATTTTCGTGAAAATATATAACTTGTAACTCGATTTGACTTTCTGGAAATATATTTAAAATTCTTAAACTTATTTCTATATTTTAAAGACATGTTTTGTGTGTATTTTCAAAGAAAACTCGTCAGAAAATGTAAAAAGTCGCGCGGGAGACTAAAACTGACGTCGAAAATTGGCCTCCATGGGCGGTCATCTTAGCTTCACTTTTCATTGGCCAGTTAGCATTCCAGATATGGAAATTGAGTTCACTGCATTTAGCTAAATGCCCCATCAAGTTAATATATGATCTCTGTGGTTATCCCCTAGGCCACCACGCGTAGCGCGGTGCCACGGTACTAGTCCTTACGTACCCGGGATCCATTTACTCGGGAGATGACCAGGTCGCTTAACATTTGCATGTCTATTTGACAAATATAAAATTGCTTGAGTGTCTCTGTACTTGGAGAGAAAATTAGGCCCGTCCAACCAAAGTGTGTGTACAGGATATAAATCGAATCCGGACTAACCCGACCGCGTTGGAAAGTGATTGGCTGCTCTTCCAGCTCAAATTTTTCAAACTTACCGAGTTGATATGGCAAAGTTGTTTCAACTTTTTAAAAATTTTATTTCGCTTTCGAGTGGTTTACGAACACAATCGGACAGACAAAAAGGAGTTTATATCGAGTGACGAGTTTCGATTGTTTCGCGGTTTTAGCGCCATCGTCTCTGCAGCTATCTTTTAATAGATCAGGAGGAATGACTAATGAAAATATACATAGAATTAAATGTGTTGTACAAACTTACATAATGGTTCTTCAGCTCACAGCAACAAAGCTTTAAGTTAATGTACTCTTTTTCATCTAGTTCGACCACTGTCCTTCGATAGTCCATCTACATGCAAAGAAAATAATTATTGGTTCAGAAGAAAACTGTCCAGCGAATTGTGAGCAGGAATTGTGTCCTTGAGACAACATTGTAAACATTAGAATGAACAATCATATCCAATAATCGTTCCGTGTAACTGGGTCCTTAACTGTAAGTGTAAGTGCTAAGGTTTCTTTCACGCGATTAAACAGACGTTTCAAACACGAGGGGACAAACTCTCGTTTGGCTGTATGAAATATGTCTAACATTTTGGAAAGCGATTGGAGAGAAATGCAACTGGTCTCTACCTTCGCCAATATTTGCAACAAGCTTTTCGCATCGGCAAACCCTCATTTGACGTGTGAAGGTTTATCAAACAAACAAAATAGTATCGGCCGAAGAAATGCCGAAACACGTTTCATGCCATAAAAGAAACTTCAAATAATCTTAGTACACGAGACATATCGATGCCTGTATACAGGGACAACAGCGCGTCTTTACTTCTCGGTTATTTGAAAATGGCATCACAAGTAAGAGCACAATGACACCAGTACAAGCAGTTCTGTATGCGTGCAGCTCGATTGAATTTCCATTTGTGCTTAGGTCTCCGCAAGCATGCAAAGATATATGAAATACTAGTAAATACTATTTGAGTACATACCACGTGAGGATATTTGACGACCTTCGACACTACTTTTCCGCGGGTAATAAAATACCTAAAGCATAATAAACACGGCTTAAGAAGTCCTACAACCACTCTCTAATACGTCTTAACCAAAATTGTTTAACAATTTCAATTAGCCTTTAATATTGGAAATTAACAAATACGTGTTATTAACTTCATAAAAACTGTTACGTTTTTTGATAATTGTTAGTCAAATGGGCTAGAGTGCAGTTTAGTGGACGCTTACAAACCGCTGACCTTTTAGGGTAAGGACTAGAGTTACATTTAGAGTTACATTTAGGGTTACGGTTTGGACTACCGTAACCCTAAACTTACTCCTAAACCAATAGGGGTGCGGCCTTGTTTTCGTGCTTGTGATTCCAGAGCATCTTTGCTCCCATATAAGGTGAGGTGGGTTACTTAAGTTGAACACGAGTATCTAAACTGCAGGCGATTATGAATATGGTTTATTACGGATCCTTGTTCCTGCGCATACTTGTAAGAGGACTAGCATCAAGCATATAAAATAGCCGTTATATGGAATAACATGACATTTAAAATATTGTCGAATAAATATTGTCAAATAAAATAAATATGTTACCACGTACCTTGATATTTGATCCAAAAATGATACAGCCTCAGCTTCGATGCGAGTTACTTCCCCGAGGATATCTTCCTACATTGAATGGCCAAGAAATGTAATTTGATACTTGACACTTCAAATACGTTTTCGTTACTTAACTACTTTAACCCCTCGCAATGTAGCCTGCGAAGCAGGCGCTCTTAGTAGAGGCGGAGCCTCACAAATCCGGCCTCCACCATCTTTAAAGCAAGCGTTTGGACTTTCAAAAAGTTAAGTCGGTCACGTTCACGTTGCCTTTGGACGACGTTTGGACTCCGTTCAGATTTTTTTTAAGAGCTGGATTGTTTGTGACCACCTCACAGGTTTGGACCGCATTTGGACTTTTTAAAAGAGCTGAATTGGTTGTGTACTCGTTACCGGTTTGGACTGCGTTTGGACTTTTAAAAGAGCTTTTCAAGCCTCAGATTACCTCTCAGTGTTTTAAAATTCTAAACATCCCAGCGCTCATTGCTTTCCACTAACTTTAGATGACGACTTCACCAAGGAAAGCTGTCTCTTTCAAGTGCAAGACAAAACCACCTGCATTTACATTTGATCGACACCAATTTCACCCTTTCTCTGGCCACCTCAAACAAGTGAACTCAATTCAAGCCCTGGTCCAGGCCGACTTTATTCACATCGCTGGAATTTCAGCCCCTTTTCAGTGCAAATCCCGTCCGAGTTCGGTGTCGTGAGCGCATCTGAAGTGCGGCTGCAAAGACCTGACTCTAGAGTAAATGTTATTGCCTATATTTTTACAAATGCCTGTGCTTTACTAATTTCGGAGTAGGCAATTCATCCAAGTCTTTAAGTAAAACCTGCTCGATATGTTAACTACCAAGCTTGCAGGGGAGATGTAGAATCCTCGACATATGGCGATACTAGGAATATGGAGAATGACCACGGCCAGGTTATTTAGTTACCTAACCTTTGGATGACTGGGGCACTGCTCCAGCCATTGAGCGACACGAGTCTTTTTAACAAGCCTAAATTATGAAATAATAAGAGTCTCAGAAACGCTGGCCATTTAGGGTAATGATCTTGAAATATGACCTAATAACTTTTGTCATATATCAGGGGAAGATCTCACGTCACACGTTTAATCTATTATATTGTTGCACGTGTACTTCTCGTCAAACCGACAGCCTGTTAACATATCCCAGCTACAGACTTGGTTTTATCACTGTCTTTCACCGCGTTTTTATTAAATTAATACCATGATGACCTCCGATTCTATTGTTCTCAAGGCTAGATTTAATCTAAATTCCCACATCAGCATGCATACTTTTACTAATTTTCCCTTATTAGCATACATGAGCGAACATCAAATAATGCTTTTAAATTTAAGCATTGAACAACTCATTTCATACAAGTGCTGGTACTCACAGATTGCGCGAAGTATCGCCACATGTAAACATTAACAAATGGTTAAACAAAGAAGGCTAGAAGAGTTTAAAACATATTTATTGACTAACGTTTCGTCGCTGAACTCCACTCTGATGATGTTGCTTGTGGGGACGAAACGTTAGTCAATAAATGTTTTAAACTCTTCTAACCTTCTTTGTTTAACCATTTGTTAATGTTTACACATGGCGATACTTCGCACACTTTGTTGGACATTGCGATTTATATTAAAGTTACGATTTGCGCCTGGACAATCACTCGTAGACATGCTGGTATCCACCATGAACAATACTAACCTCCCAAAAAGAACTTCAAATAATATCAAATAAATTTCGTCGGTCATCATGGTATTACAAACTAATACCATGAGATGTGGGGAAACGAGTGATTAAATGTCTCCTCAAGCCTCGGGAGGTTTGTGAAAGTCCCTCGGGCTAACACCCTCGGCACTTCCGCAAACCTCCCTCGGCTTTCGGGATATTTAATCACTAATTTCCCTCATGTCATGGTGTTACTTACAACTGTCGAGTGCTAAAATACCGTAATCATTGGATCAGTTGAGAGGCCTGTCCTAAATATGCAAAGTGTAGAGGCCTGTCAGGGAGATTATGAGTGATTTCCAACTTCTTCCAGTATATTTGTTTGCTACGACGTACTGTAGCGCTAGCACAGACAGCACCATTAGGATCATATCGATGGTCTGTTAGATAGATTGCTTGCTAATAGCTCACTAGTGCGACAGTTTTAGCCGGAAATTTCTTCACTTCACTCCTTTTGAATCAAGATTTTGCGGGTAAAGAAATAGCTTTTACAAATAAGATGGGATATTATGTAAGCCAATATCTTAATGATATTTAGTGGTATACCTGGATTGAAACTCCAAAATTATTGCCATCTTCTATGCGCGGGATCAGTAGTTGGATCCAAGTTTTGACCTGAACAAAGAATGCAAACCTAACTTTACTAGCCAGAAAACCATTAAACTCTTTTTGGGCGTACACCTTGGAAAACGTTGTGGCGGAACATTGCTCAGTGTGTTCAGATCTTTGCTGGCGACCACATGCCTA